>OY754308.1:79804482-80212844 GCA_963573325.1 Astragalus glycyphyllos | reverse complement strand
GAGAGAGAGAGAGAGAGAGAGAGAGAGAGAGAGAGAGAGAGAGAGAGAGAGAGAGAGAGAGAGAGAGAGAGAGAGAGAGAGAGAGAGAGAGAGAGAGAGAGAGAGAGAGAGAGAGAGAGAGAGAGAGAGAGAGAGAGAGGAGAGAGAGAGACGGGTTCATAACGGTTTGGGGGGTTCAAAAAATAAACCGGAGAACCGGTACTAAACTGCCATAATCGGACAAAACCGAGTTCATAACGATTTGGGGCGGTTCAAAAAATGAACTGCTTCCACCGATTATTTTGTTTGCTGTGGAGGAAGGGGTATTTTATAGCTGTCTCCCTGCATTGCTTATTCCAGTCCAAGCGATGTGAGACTAACTTGGAGTTGTTATTTTTGAATTCTTCATATATCTTTGAGTTGTTTTATACAAACAAATATTTCCACTACTCAAATGTGACCTCATTTTTTTCACAAACAGTATTATTACTATATAAAATAATACTACAAAATATTGTTAAATAATCTTACAAAAAGTTAAATTACGGAAATAAATAATATAATATGAAGAAAATGTAGGGAAAATAATTAAACTGAGCAAAAAATATCTATAAAATTTATATATAATTCTTAAAAAACACATTGTTGTATTTTTATTAAAACAAAAAATACTATAAATTTATAACTATATATTAATATTATAATTAATAATTTAAATATGGTGCCAAAGTATGACTTGGATATATTGTTGTGTTGTTGAACTTAAGTAAAGCCTAATTTAATTTTTGTGGTGTGAACTTATGAATATTATGTTTTTGTTTTTGTTTTTGTTTTTTATCCTTTATATATTGTAATAAAAATTATAAATAACCTATTTAATTAATTTCGGTTCGACCCCCGATTCAACCGGTCCGACCCCAAGAACCCTGAACCGGTGCCTTTGCCGGTTCAATGTCCGGTCCGATTTTAATTACCTTGGGTTGCAGTCATTTGCAGGCCTAGATAGTTGAGACTGATCTCTATTGTCTACTATCGGTCGGTTTCGATTTTATATGAGTTTATGTTTTTTACCACCGCATCCGCCCACCATTAACAACCGTTTTTTTCACTTCATACCCGACACCCACATCCGACCCGCCCCTAAGGGCAATATGGGACTCGGTTTTATCGGGTCGCAAGCGGGTCGAAATTTTTATCCAGCCTTCCCCTTTGTTGCTGCCATGAACAGGGATGATGGGTTTGTGATTACCAATGAAACCCGTGACCTGTGTTCTTTTCATTTATTATTAAATTCTTTTTTTTCTTTTGTTGTTATATATTACTATTATTATTATTGTTGAAATTATGCTGACCCATTACCTCCAGATCAGACACCTTTCATTTTTATTTAAGGATTTTTTTTTTACCCCACCACCTTCCCATATACCCCCACGCCCCATGCGAAAAGACCAAAATGCCCTTCACAAAATTAAAAAACCCCAACATATCTCTAGCTAAAAAAAAAATTGGAAATCGTATATACCTATATACGAATTTCCACTAAAAATTTTAAAAAATTGGAAATAGTATATAGGTATATACGATTTTCCCTAAAAATTTAAAAAAACCAAATCGTATATACCTAAGGTGGGGGTATATACGATTTGTTAAATTACAAAATCGTATGTACCCCCACACCTAGGTAGATACGATTTTGTAACCCAAATAATAAATAAATAAATCATTTAAAAAATTAAAATTATATTTTTTTTAGAAAAATAAATTAGATATGAATATTGACCGTCTTTTGATTCTGTCTAGTGTGTAGTTCGTTAACACGTGACGATGTTATACGTCGAGCGAACAATTTAAGCTAAAAATCGGTTTTCGGGCAACATACTCCCAAATTCCATCGTTTACTATTTTTTATTAATTTTTTTAAATTTTTCATAGTCTCCAAAAAATCTAAAAAAATTTGCATAGCCTTATTTTGGTTTTATTAGATTTTTAGTGGTGTTTTTATATTTTTTTGATTAGTTTTGACTCGTTAACGTATTTTTAGTAGCGTTTTTAACTTTTTTTAAAAAAATTAAAACAATTTTTTTTAGTAACAAGTCGTATATATGTAGGTGTTGTTAAGTCTAGTTAATACATTTAGGCCTTGTTGTAATTAGTATTGGGCCAAGCCCATTGTTTAGTCTCACTTTGTTGTATTGAGCCTTGTAATATGTTAGTTGTGGTAGTTACCACTGTTAGATTCTGTTTTGCAAATAACCGAATCATTGACTCTTGAGTATAGTTCAATACCTCAATGAATAACACAAGAGTTTTCTTCCATTTCTTCCTTCTCTACCCATTTCTTGCTCTGTGAAACTCAACATTTGGTATCAGAGCTCTGAAAAGGGACTGATTTTGCGCGAAACTCGTTCGATCGTTCATCAACAATGGCAGAAGAGAAACAATTTGTTCAACCCGCGATCCCAAAATACGATGGATTCTACGATCATTGGGTGCTATTGATGGAAAACTTGCTCCGGTCGAAGGATTACTGGACCTTGGTGGAATCTGAAATTCCTGCACTTCCAGATGCAGCAACACCAGATCAAATCAAGGCGATTGAAGATGCGAAAATGAAAGATTTGAAAGCAAAGAATTATCTTTTTCAGGCAATTGATCGAACGATCATTGAGACGATTCTCAAGAAGGATACGGCGAAAGATATTTGGGACTCAATGAGGATGAAATTCCAAGGACCATCCAAGGTTAAACACGCTCAACTGCAAACTTTGAGAAGGGATTTCGAAATGCTTAGCATGAAAGAAGGCGAGACTGTGAATGAATATTTTGCTCGAACCCTAGGAATTGCGAACAAGATGACTGCGAATGGCGAGAACATGGGACAAACGGTGGTGGTTGAAAAGATACTTCGATCAATGCCGGCGAAGTACAATTACGTGGTGTGTTCCATTGTGCAGTCAAATGATGTGACAAAGATGTCAATCGATGAACTCCAAAGCAGTCTTTTAGTGGAAGAACAGAGAATGAGAGGTCAGAAGGAAGAAGAACAAGCACTCAAAGTAACGGGTGGTAGATCTGGTGGCAGAGGCAGAGGAGGAAGATCCTTCTATAGGGGAGGTCGTGGCCGTGGCAGACAATCTGCCAACAAAGATCACATTGAGTGCTACAAGTGTGGCAAGAAAGGTCACTACCAGTATGAATGTACCAGCACTGATGAGAATGCCAATTATGCAGAATTTGATGATGAAGAGGAAATGCTCTTGATGGCCAGAACGATATCCAAAGAAGATCCAGAGAAACAGGTATGGTTTATTGATAGTGGCTGTAGCAACCACATGTGTGGTTGCAAAGAATGGTTATATGACCTAAATGACAGTTTTAGAACCACTGTGAAATTGGGGGACAATTCAAGAATGTATGTGATGGGAAGAGGTAGCATAAAACTGAGAATTAATGGTAGAATTCAGATCATTGCAAATGTTTATTTCATACCAAATTTAAAGAACCACCTTCTAAGTGTAGGGCAATTACAAGAAAAGAAAGTGAAGGTAGTGTTTGAGGACAATAAATGCAAGGTGTTTCATAAAAATAAAGGAATGATAATGCAATCATTCATGTCCTCTAATTGCATGTTTGCAATCTATGCCGCTCCTGTTCTGCCAGAGTGTTTTAAGTTGACAGGTGAAGAAAGCACTCAACTATGGCATTGCAGATATGCTCACCTCAGTGTCAAGGGGTTGAGAACTCTTGCAAATAACAATATGGTCAAAGGACTACCTCATATCACAGATTGTAACTCTATATGCAGTGATTGTCTCAATGGGAAGCAACATAGGCAACCATTTCCTCAGCAGAGTTCCTGGAGAGCTTCAAAGAAGTTGCAACTAGTTCATGCAGATATATGTGGTCCCTTAAATCCAATTTCCAACAGTGGCAAGAGATACCTAATCACATTCATTGATGACATGACCAGAAAAACTTAGGTGTATTTCATATCTGAGAAGTCTGCAGCACTTGATTGTTTCAAGAGATTTAAAGCTACTGCAGAGAAAGACTGTGGTGAGAAAATTGACTGCCTAAGAACTGACAGAGGTGGGGAATTTACCTCACAAGAATTTGCTAAGTATTGCACAGATCATGGAGTAAAAAGACAGCTGACTGCAGCTTACACCACTCAGCAGAATGGTGTTGCTGAGAGGAAAAATAGAAGTATAATGGAGATGGTACGAAGCACTTTGTCTATGAAGAAAGTTCCCAAGGAATTCTGGCCTGAAGCGGTGAATTGGATTGTGTATGTCCAAAATAGAAGCCCTACAGCAGCCTTAGAAAACTCCACACCAGAAGAAGCTTGGAGTGGTGTGAAACCATCTGTCAAGCACTTCAGAGTTTTTGGATGCTTGGCATATGTACATGTCCCTGACAAGCTTAGAAAGAAGCTTGATGATAAGAGTACAAAGTGCATCCTCCTAGGAGTGAGTGAGGAATCCAAAGCATACAGGCTTTTTGATCTCATTTCTAAGAAAATTGTGGTAAGTAGAGATGTGGTGTTTGATGAACAAGGTGAATGGAATTGGTCCAAAGAAGGTAAGCAGTGTGATGATCAAAATACTGACCTTAGTGACAAAGAAGACTCAAGTGAAAATGAGTGCAACATAGATGGTGCTGAGGTACCAATGAGTGGTAATGAAGTAGCAGAAGAGACACTTGATGAGCCTGTTACTGATGCAAGTGACACAGAACAGCCTCAAGGGAGGAATAGAAGACCCCCTGGCTACTTGAGAGATTACCACACCAACCTGCACATCAATGATGATGATGATGTTCAGAACAGTTTTGCAGGAATAATTGATGAAGCTGTAAATAGTCACAGTGGTGATCCAGTGACTTTTGAAGAGGCTAATAAGCATGACAAGTGGAGACCAGCCATGAAACAAGAAATGGATGCTATTGAGAAAAATAAAACATGGGATCTGGTCACTAAACCAGATAATGCTAGAGTCATTGGTGTAAAATGGCTATACAAAACAAAGTTCAATGAAAGGGGTGAAGTGGACAAATTTAAGGCTAGGTTGGTAGCAAAGGGCTATGCTCAAGAATATGGTGTGGATTACACAGAAGTTTATGCCCCTGTTGCAAGGTGGGACACTATAAGAACAATACTTGCACTTGTTGCACACAAGCACTGGAATGTTTTCCAACTTGATGTGAAGAGTGCATTCTTTCATGGGGAATTGAGTGAGGATGTGTATGTTGAACAACCTCAAGGCTACCTAAGCAGCGAGGAGAAGACAAAGTGTATAAGTTGAAGAAGGCCTTGTATGGCTTAAAGCAAGCACCACGAGTATGGTACAGTAGAATTGAGAGTTATTTCATCAAAGAAGGGTTTGAGAAGTGTGTGACAGAATACACTCTGTTTCTGAAGGTGAAAGAAAAAGGGGAAATTCTCATAGTGAGTGTCTATGTTGATGACTTGCTGTATACTGGTAATGATGAGGCCATGATGCTTGAGTTCAAGTAATCAATGATGAAAGAATTCGACATGTCTGACTTAGGCAAAATGAGTTACTTTCTAGGAGTAGAGGGCACTCAAAATGAGAAGGGAATCTTCATAAATCAAGCAAAGTATGCAAGGAATGTGCTTGAGAGATTTGGCATGCAAGAGTGCAAGCCAGTCACTAATCCTATTGTTCCTGGCAGCAAACTCTCTAAGGAAGGAAGTGGAGCCAAAGTTGATGCTACCAAGTATAAACAAATGGTGGGCAGCCTCATGTACTTAACTGCCACACGCCCTGATCTAATGTATGCAGTCAGTTTAGTGAGCAGATTCATGGAGTCACCAACTGAAGAACACTTACAGGCCATCAAAAGAATACTGAGATATGTTAAAGGTACAGAAACTCTTGGCATTCTGTACAAAAGGAACAGCAATAGTGAACTGTCTTGCTACACAAACAGTGACTATGTTGGGGATGTGAATGACCGTAAAAGCACCTCTGGCTATGTTTTTTCCCTGAGTTCTGGTGCAATTTCATGGGCCTCTAAGAAGCAGCCAATAGTCACCTTGTCCACCACTGAAGTAGAGTTCGTGGCAGCTGCTCTTTGTGCCAGTCAAGCTATGGCTTGAAAGAATCCTGAGGAAATTGAAGCAAACTCAAACAATGTGTGACCATACTGTGTGACAATAACTCAACAATTAAGCTCTCCAGAAATCCAGTAATGCATGGTTGTTGTAAGCACATAGATGTGAGATTTCATTTCTTGAGAGATCTCACTAAGGAAGGCAAGATTGAATTGGTGTACTGCTCTACCAATGATCAAGTAGCTGATTTGATGACTAAGCCTGTCAAACTTGAAACATTTGTGAAGCTGAGGAACCAACTTGGAATGTGCTGTGGTACTGATGTCTAACTAGCCTACTGCTGTTGTTTAATTTGGTCTACTATGTACCAGATTAAGGGAGGATTTGTTAAGTCTAGTTAATACATTTAGGCCTTGTTGTAATTAGTATTGGGTCAAGCCCATTGTTTAGTCTCACTTTGTTGTATTGGGCCTTGTAATATGTTAGTTGTGGTAGTTACCACTGTTAGATTCTGTTTTGCAAATAACCGAATCATTGACTCTTGTATATAGTTCAATACCTCAATGAATAACCCAAGAGTTTTCCTCCATTTCTTCCTTCTCTACCCATTTCTTGCTCTGTGAAACTCAACAGGAGCGGGGTATATACGACTTGTATTTTACAAAGTCGTATATACACCCCCTTATGTATATACGACCTATTTAAAAAAAATCACATTTTGACAAAAAATAAAAAATAAAAAATTTCACATTTATACGATTTGAATTTTTCAAAATCGTATATATGTAGGTGAGGTATATACGATTTTTGGTCAAAAATTTTGGGGGTATTTTCGTCCAAAAAAGTCTTGTGGGGATATATGGGAAGATGATGGGGGTACCAAAAAAAAACCTTTATTTAATAGTTTGATTTAGTTTTCCTATTATATTCCATGTGTGTGGTTCTATTCGTTAAATAAATACACCCCTCCATGTGTGTGGTACTATTATTTTTTTATCTCTTTAGTTTATTATTATTATTATTATTATTATTATTATTATTATTATTATTATTATTATTATTCATTTGAGTTTATTAGCCTTTTTGTATTCTCTTTGTTTTTACCTCACTGTACATATCAATATGTTTAGCTAATTTATTTCTTAGTTTTTTTATTTATTTCATGGTAAATAATCATCAGCTTTCTTGTTGAAAAAAGTAATCAACAACTATTACTACCATTAGTATATTTTTTTCTTCATTTCATTATCATGTTTTTTCAATCTTACTATACATACCACAGTTTCATATATTTAGAGCCCGTTTGTTACAGCTTTTTTATGAGAAAAATCATTTTTTTAATTAAAAAATCATTTTTAGTGATCCTGATTGTGTTTGTTTTAGCTTTTCTGAAAAATCATTTTCTTAAAAAAATCATTTTTATCCTTAAAATGAGAATCTGTTTTGAGTAGCTTCTCATGAAAAATCATTTTTATCCTTAAAATGAGAATCATTTTTAAAATAAGTGATTTTCAGTATGTTACACAAACACAAAACAACTTCTCATTTTCTTAAAAATCTCTAAAACTAATCTCTAAATTATTTAACAACAAAATCATTTATTTTTTAATCTGTAACAAACGGGCCATTAACCTCTCACATCTTTCGTTTCATTTAGTAATGGATATTTACTATTTTGCACCCCATTTTTCATCTCCCATAACCTCTTTCATTTTTATTCTCACTTTTATATTTAACTTTTTGTTCAGTCCACAAAAACATAAAATCTAAACTTATGTTACTTAACTTTAGTTGTAACTTGCAAGTAGTTAAAGAGATAAAAGCTAATACTTCAAATAAGAACTACTCTGGTTGTATACCTGAATAGTGCTTATCATTAGCATGAATTTTTTCAGTGAGTAACTGAGCAACACAACAGCATCAACATCATCTTGACTAGAAAGGAACACTAGAACATCTCCAACGGGTTCCTACAGAGAGATAACACTAAAGAGGAGTTAGGGTTTCGATTCACTACAACAACTATTGATTCCAAAATCCACAACAATCAATCAAACCTAAATCAAACATTAACAGCTACTAATTCCAACCAAAAATGGGGGTTAGAGTTTCAATTCAAAAATGGAGGGGGTTAGGGTTGGATGTTGCAAATTTGGGGTTAGGGTTTCGACACAACCAACAATGAAGGCATTTCTGTAAAATAGAAGTAGGGAAGAAGCAAAAACACTTATCTTTGAAGAAGAAGAAGAAGATAGGAGCGCGACTGAGAAAGGAGAGGCACCGGTCACGGGTGGCTGTGGTGCTTCGAGGTAGGCGGAAGGTGAGGCGGAGGAAACCGTGGAGGGGTGGCGGATGTGAGGGTGGTGGTGGATTGAGAGAGAGGTGGTTCTGTACTTCTGTGCTGTGCATTATGTGAGTGAGAGTTCAGAGAGTGAATATAGGGAGAACGCGTAAGTGTAAGAAATAAAATGAGACGATACTAAATGTATCAGACATACATATTTAACATCAGTTGTTTTATATCACCGATGCTAAATATAGGTGCGAGAATTGAAAACTTCCTGTTAATTTCAAAAATGTCACCGCGTCTACATTTAGAATCGGCTGTTCAAACAACCGATGTTAAATGGTGCTTTCTAAAGTCATTTTTGCACTAGTGAATGACATTCTCTAAAGCCTCCAATCTTTCACGTGCAACCTGAATCTTTGCAACATCAGCACCTTCACTTAGAAGGGTGTTCAAAGATGCTTCCACGCACTGCAATTCATTGGAATTCTCTTCACATGTTATTACCCCCTTGTTCATTAATTTTGCCACCCCAAACCATTTAGTAGCCTTTGACTTTGAAGCAGGAATGGCCAAGAAAGACAAAAGGGATTGGAAGGTTGACTGCTCATTGCAATGACTTCTCTCACAACTCTTACAACAGCAACAAGGTCGTTATCTTGATTCAAGAGTGAGGATACTCCAAATTTACTTGCCATCTGCTTCAAAGATTTGACTAACTTTTTGACATTTTTCTTCATCTTTTTTGTGAACAAATTATATTCTGCTACACTTGTTTCAATACTTGAATCTCCCTTTCTCCTTCTCAAAGAAGAATCAAGAGCTTGAACATTTTCCTTGATCTGTAACAAAGTGTCACTTGTGATGCCACAGATATCCAAAACTCTCACCGAACCATCTAACAGTTCCTCCATGCATTTCTCGTCTTGATGGTGTGAAATGATCTTTTGGGCTTGATGCCATGTTTAGAAGATCTTCCAAGGAAATATACAAATCTTCAAGAAAGAACAAGCCAGTGCCAATTGAATTTGATGTGGATGTGGAAGTGGCTTCCCAGGTCTTGGTTTTGTTTAGCTCTTGTTCTATTCTGGTGGTTGTGGGATGAGATGCAGAAGGAAAACTGTTTGAGCGAACATGGTATTTGTTTTCCATTTTGCTGTTTTAATTTCTTTTTTGTTCTTTTCTAAGAAGTTGAACCTCAATGTTTGTTTGCTATAATACCTATTCCTTGACTCTATATATATAGAAGCAATACATGCTTCATTCCTATAGGCTAACAAAACAGGCCAACACATGCATGCAGCTAACCTATCTCAATCAATGAATGTGAGCATGTGGTGGTCGCTTGGGTTTCCTTTGAAATTGGTAAACTTGTCACATATATGCCAAACATTTTGTGTATATTATAAAGGCCACGATGGTGATTAAATGGTTGAGGTGTATAACTAGCATGTCCTCCAAGTGTTGCCTAACAGAAAACCTCATTACTCATAACCTACGTTGCCTCATCTGCTGCCACATTACCAATTTGATTTCAAATATAAAATTGTCGTTTGTTTCAGCTTCAGTGATATGTATTGCATGGCTGGCATGTCCCAATGTTAAAGAATGGCTTGAGAAGGATGAGATCCAGATCTTTTGGGGTTACAGTAAATGGACAAACAATATGTAATTATACATATTTTCTATCACGAATTAAAATAATGATCGAAAACAAGATTAAAATGATGGATTAATTTGGTTGCATAATATATGCAAACTTTGATTCTTAATGTCTCCTTGTTGATTCAAGTTCAACCAACTCTTTCATTATTTCATTCTCTCCTTTGATATAAACCATATATAGAACATCACCTATGAGACGACCCTCGTCCTCATCATAGTAACCCTTTACACTTAATCTCTTAATCTCAAAAACGGTTAATTTAAAACTTTTTATAACTTAATATGCATCACTTAGATAAAAACATAATTTTAAGAGTTTTACTCAAACATATATCAGAATATTACAAACCCGCGGAATATAAAAACATAAAATAAAGCCAGCTAGATAGTAAATATAACGAGACTCCAAAAGACTGACACACTGGCTAAACAAAACTCAGGTTCTCTTAATTGAGACACCTGACTTCTTCATCATATTGCACCGATATTCTCGGTGTCTTCGACGTCCATAGTGGATTCCTCTGCTACATGTGGCTCTTCAACTGAATCTAAGCAATACAACAAATATACAAAAAAAAACATGTAGGGCTAAGATACTTGTACTAGTCATAAAAATGGGAAGATACGGTAAAGTTTAATTTAAACATGTCACAAGCATATCAAATAATATTATTTCTTATTTTCCATACTTTATTGATATCTTATTTTCCAGACTCTATCTATTAGTATGTGTAAATACTATATGCTGACTCTTGCCATATCCTGATGCCACTAACGTTCCCACAGATCGTCAGGAACGTCATCCGACTGTCATCGCGGAGTCCGGATGTTATAAGTCTTTCCCTATCGGAAACAGATCAGAGTAATCTAATCCTATCATTACTCCACCTGGCCGGCATAAATATAAATATGTCCTACTAAGGACCAGACCCGGTACTTGACCTCGTGTCCCCCATACCACACGACTGTGGACTTACAACACATACGCAATTCTATATGATTCTGTTTAGCCACATCTTAACTTGTTGCCTTACTCATCTTGTTAATCAGTATCTCGTACTGTCTCCTGCACTACGGTTAAGTATTCATTCCACTTTATATCTCTTTATGACTCTTGGTTCATTTTTCACACCTAAGTTCATTATGAAATCTTAACTTTGTTTATCTTATTACTATTATGAAATAACTCATGCCTCTCAAACTTTAAGATATCAATAAGATATTTTCGGCAATTCAACAAATATTTAAACATTCAAGGAACTTGTCAAAAAAATATATTTAAACAGTTAAAACAGTCAATCACAATATTTCAAGCAATCAATCAGTCAATAAATCAAAATATAAAACTTTCTTATGCGTTAACCGGTCATCGACGGCCTAAACTTCATTTAACCTTAGCTCTGAAGAGTTAGTCAAATGATCTTTAGGTATCACTGACTCTTTAACTCTAGTAGAGCTTGAGTCACTCTACACATATTTAAATTAAAAATTTTACGCTAACCGTCCCGACGAATACAATATCTTTCCCCACCTGAAATACAACACGAACACAATATTTGCTCTGGGAACTTCGGCACGTGCTCGAACACTAACACAAAGCTACAACCCCTGACTGTTTGATGATTGATGGTTTTGAATAAGGGAATGAATTGATGCGTTGATATCAAAGAGGCATGATACTTAACACACACAATGAAGTCGAGAGGGAGAGAAAGAACTATTTATTCTCTTGAAACCTCTTCTAAATTTAATGGAGATGTGTGGCACAACCAATGACTTGTATATAATCTGATTTCTATTTATAGGCATGCAATCTCAATGGGCAAATGATAATTGGATGGTGGTGCAGCATATGGATGGAGAAGAGAAAACATAGAGTAGTGAGAGAATGGAGAACAAGAGGTTATTCTCTTTTGTTTTAAACCGAATTGATCTCAACATGCATGAAGCCTTTATATAGGATTTCACCAACAATAAGATATTATTAAAATATAAGCCTATTAGCTAAGAAATCTTGGAGCTACGGCTGTGAATATTTTTGATCCAATGAGAATGTTTTCTCGCGGCTCTACCTTTCTCAAGTTGTTGGAGTATTATCCTAGCCAACCTCATCAACCAATAGAATCAAGCCTTGCCTAATAAAATATAATTCTGAATGAAGGCAACCTCATCAACTCCATGCAAGTCACGTACAACTTGGTTGCCTTTATAGGCATGATACTTAATATTTATTTTTAGTTATACCAGTCGGGCTTAGTTAATTCAATATACACACAAAGAAATTTAGGGGTGTTATACCTAGATTTTTATCTAAACCGTAAATCACACAATTAAAATAAAATCATTTCTAAAACATGTCCTAATAATTATTTAAAAAAGTAGGGTGTTACGACCTAGCTCATACTCCATACCTGATAGGCTGATACGATGTCTATTTGAACAATGTTTAATCTCTGGGCTGAATCTATTCCCACTCAATATCTACATCCCCAAATATTAAAAAATAGAATTTAATGACAAAGTTATCTCAAACACCTAAAACCACATTCTAACTGAGTTCATGAGAACTATAGTGATCTCAATTCACTATGTTGTTTTCAACATAACCACTATCGTGAACTGTATTCACTATAGTTATAGGTACTGAGTTCACTATAACAATAGTGATCTCAGTTCACTATGTTATTTTCATGGTTGGATCCGTATACCGATCGTTTTGCCCTATGGCTGACTACAGCTCTTCTGGTGATTCCGATCGATGCGCCCACATGTGTAAACTTATCCGATGATTCAGACGATTTAGCAGACCTACATTGACACTGTATATTTCTTGTATATATTTTACCACTTTTTTGTAACTATTATTATTTGTCCATATCTACACCGTTGATTATCGTTCGAAGTCTCACCCTAACCGTTAAAATTAATGCAAATCTTATTATGAAAAAAGTAAAAAAAAAAAAAAAAAAAACTTCAATCCAAATCGTATATACCTAAGTGTGGGGCATATACGACTTGCATAATAAGGAGTCGTATGTACCCCCACACCTATGTATATATGATTTGATGAATAACAAGTCGTATATACCCATATATACGACTTGTATTTTAACTAGTCGTATATACCTAACCATCATGTATATTCGACTTTTATTTTAAACTCACATCGTATTTACTTAAATTACGGTATATACGGTTTTGATTTTATTAAAGTCGTATATACCTAATGAAAGGGGGTACCAAAAAAAAACCAAACTCATTTAACCACCCAAAAGACCCAAACAGCCCAACCCACACACCCCCAACCCTGCTATCGCAACCGTGCTGGAAATTAAGTTTCTGAAATGGATTTGATTTGCTTTTCTTTTCTTTTTTGTCAGACAGCATTCGAAAACTAAGTTTCTGAACTGTTTTTAAATTGCTTTATTGTTTACTAGATTCAACGTTCGAAAATTAAGATTTTGGAAGTGTAAATCAATTACACATCTTGAAATATATTGTATTTGAATTGCTTTATTGTTTACCAGATTCAAGGCCAGGAAATTAAGATTATGGAAATCTAAATCAATTACATATGTAGAAATTTACTGTGTTTGAATTGTTTTATTGTTTACACTTCTATTACATGAGTTTCCAGATGTAGACTATTCTGGAAGAGTATATGTTAAGCGACCAAACTCATCCGAAGTTAATCAACGCAACCAACGGGTATTCGAAAACTGAGTTTCCGGAAACCACGATACCTGCTATTTTGAAGCTCTGGTGGGTAATGGTGCACGTACGGTGGCGCAGTGGTGTTTCAGGTGGGCGACGGTGATTATGCTTTGAGAGGGGTGGGGTTACTTACATGTGAGGGTGGGGTGGGTGGGGTAAGGCAGAGGTGGTGGCGCCATGAGGGAGGTATTAGTGGTGTCATGTTGGCAGTCTTCCGGTGAACGGTGGAGGTGGGCCTGGGGGTGACTTGAGTTTTTGGCGGTGATGAGTTGTAGATGATGAAGTAGGGATGTGTGTGGGTTAGAACGGGTAGTTTGGATATTTTGAATGGTTTAATGTGGTTTTTGGTGTATGGGGTAGGAAAGTGGCGTGTAAGGTAGAAGACCCCATATAATCTAAAATTTCTGAGTTATAGAGTCCAACCAAAAACACGGGTCATTTTAGTCAGCCCATGGGTCGGGCTAAAATTGTCAACTATGGTGGAATCCACCCCAAATCTGCAATAGTTTACGCAACTTGCAAGTATTATTGCATTCTTTTTGGTTCCCAAGTATTATTGCATTTGAAGCTTTAATTAAAATTATGTTATTCTATAAAACAAGATAATAATTTTTTTTTGGTACAAGATAATAGATGATATTCAATTTATATCTATTAAAATTATTGCTGTATTCATTATTATCATGAATGATTAACTCTTAAGTAGATAGTAAAAAATTAGCCAAATTATTAAAAGAAGTAAATCTTAAAAACCAGTTAGATTGGGAGAAGAACTGTAAATTGTTTAGAAGATATGAGTATAATTCATAATCATGATTCTCTGGTTCAACTTCAAACTTGTATTAATTTGCAGAGAGCAAACCCTTCCAAAATGTGGACTACATGAACATTCTATCATTTACACAGGATACGAATTTGACTAATGAGCTAACATATTCAATAATGACACTCTATTTTTAACTAAACATCTAAACAAACAATCTAAACCACCTTCCAAACCATCAATACCAACATTTAATTTCTCTAACAATCTAACAGCCCTTTGACCTTCACTATTAGAATCACTTTTTTTCTCTCTTCCAAGTAATGAACACAAAGCATTATTAAGATCTGCTACCCCATTACAATTCTTCTGATCTTTCTCAGAAGAAAACAACATTATTGGCTTCAACTTGGACATCAAAAAAGACCCTTTTGTTCCAAGTGCTGGCAAAGACAAGAACAATAATACAGAACGTAACATAGAGATTGTAATTATGCTTACTTCTCTTAAAACTCTATCCAGAAAAATCACTTGCTGATCTTGATTACATAGAGAAAATGAACTAAATTTGTTCTGCATTTTTTTCAGCTGAACAATTTGGTTGGAAACTTTCTTCTTTGATTTTTTCCTGAAATTTTCATAAGAAGAAACACTACTTTCAATGCTTGAATCTCCTTTTCTTCTTCTACGTATTGCTGACTGAAGTGTTTGCATGTGTTCTCTTAGACACAATAATAAGTCCCTTGCAGAACCACAAGCATCTAGTAATGTAACTGAATCACATAATGTTTCTGATCTGCTTTTATCAACTTGATAGTGTAAAAGTGCTTGTTGATTTTGTGGAGAGTGAAAAAGCTCTTCTATACAGTTGTATAGTTCAGCAAGTACCATTAAGTCATTCTGAATTGTTTCTGCTTCTAAACAAACGTTGCTTGAGGAGAGAGATTGAAAATGATGTTGCTTTATGTGGTTTAGAAGTTCTTCAACTTTTTGGGAAGAGGGGTTTGCTCTTGTGGGAAAACTAATGGACCTTATTGGTTGATGTGCATAGGGTAATTTGGTAATGGCTTCCATTTTTCCTTTTCTTGTTAGAATGGTCAAGGATATGTTTGAGTGACAACTAACTTTGTCCACTCCTATTTATAAGAACATGGTTAGGGGACCTAAATTTTAAATTCAGTTGCATGTTGTGAAAATTTTCTAGGTAAAAAGTCATGTTGGTCTCATGTGTGAGATATTGTCCCTATGGTCTGTAAGAAACGCACAGATAAGGATGTGTTTGCAATTTTGATACAATCAGGGATTATAATGACAGTGCCCAACACATTCAGGGACTAAAATAACTATTTATCCAATTTTCCATGCATTTATGAAGTCATATGCAATCTTAATCTGATGATGGTGTTTTGACCTCAAGTTCCAACATCGTTTTTCAAGGTATTGTTTGCTCCGACCGACATGTAAACAATCACGATTTTGTCCTTAATTAAAAGACAGCTCTATAAATTAAGGATGTGAGTGTTTATAAACTACGATCAACCTTGATTTCTAAGTAATATAGGATTTTTTTAGTGACCCAATCAAGACCAAAGACTAAATCACATGTGTAAGATATTTTATAAACTCAACTTATTTTGGAATATCTATGTGTACATGTGATGGCAATAAGCGTCTCCTTATGTGATTCATATGCCTTTCTGACAATTTAGGCTAGCAATTAGGTAGGTCAAGTCATTTAATAAATCCGTGGCCACAAGATGGGCAACGTAGAGCTTTGAGAAAATTGTGGTAAACATAGTGAGAACGTAAACATGGGATACAGAACATTATTGATCTTTGCTCCCCTGCTTCCAATAATGTAAGATATCTCAAAGTTTTGCATTATTGAATTTGTATTTTACTAGGAACTTATCTTGTCAATTCAAGTCTTATTTCAAAGGATAAGTTATTGACTAGATTTAAATAATAATCCTAGGTCCTAGCTAGCTCGAAAATTGTAGAGGTTAATGTAGCCTAAGTTTTCCATATCATAGGCCTAGAATCTAGGTAACCATGTAGAGGTTATTGAGGGGGACAGTATACGAGCAATGTTTTGTTCAACTTGCAATAATCAATTTTTGTGTGGCTTCCATAACTGGGAGACAATGGAGGCAATCAAACATGATTTTTCTCATACCTTGGAAATTGATATGTTAGCATAATAAAAACATCATGGCTGGCTTATGATTTATGTTACTTATGTTTTGGATTAATCACAGAGTGAAGGGGTTGTGTATACAGTATTATAGGAATCACATGTTGTCTTGTGAGTTGTGAGTTGTGACAGGTAAGAAGTTTGTTCTCTTTTTGTTGTGTTCACTTCTTATTATGCATGAGTTTGCAGAGTAATTAAACAACATTATGTTTCAAGATCAATGAATCCAAGCATCATATTCTCTGTGTGACAGACTTGTGATATACAGTTAAACTTTCACATTTTTCCATCAAAATGTTCAATAAAATAATGGCATCTAAGGATATACTTACGATTAGTTATACATAATTATTATTTTTTTTATTTATTACAATATATAACAATTTCTTAATAAAGACAATTTCTAATATGGCTCTCTATATAAAAAAAAGAGATTAATAACTTATACCAACAAGGTTTGTCCAAGTGGTAAATGGGCTTGAATCTCACACCAAGGTCTCGGGTTCGAACATTGGGTGTGGCAAAAACTCTGTTGGGAGGGTGAGAACCTCACAAACCAGCTGGCTGGACCTTTGTAATCGGCTTGTGGGCTTAGCCCTCTTTTAATGGATATCCCGAAGGTTTATCTGACCAAAAAAACAAGTATACACGTGGTTAGGTTCTCCGACGTAAATTAGTCATCGACAAAATCAGTAGAAACTGTGCACCAATAACATGGTAACTAAAAAATAACTTATAACTATACACTCACAAAGTAGACAAATTTCCTATTAAATGTATCTTGACACATATTTTACCGTGATGTGTGTTTATGCATGTATTTTTAGACAAAAGGACAAATAAGTATCACTAACACATTATTAATATTCAACGAACACACGCAAGTTCGAATTCGAGAGCCAGCATCCATACCATCGCTAAAATTGTCGATGCAACCAACGGTAGGGGGACTGTCACTACAAGAATTAAGCGAATTACCGGTGGGTAATTTCCGGCGGAAAATATCCGCTCGCAAGTTTTTGGCGGATATATAGGGTCGGTACGTTTTCGGCGGTTTTGAGTCCGCCGATAAGTTTCCGACGGATATTACAAGCAGAAAAAATTCCAAAAAAAAAACACCGGTGGTCACCTTTTTCCGGCAGATTTTTTCGAAATTTAAATCTTTTTTTGACTCATTTCCGCCGATAATGTCTCTTTCCGGCGGATTGTTCCGCCAATAGGACTTGGATCCTCTCCTTCCACTCTCCCTACATCTCCCTCCTTCCTATCTCTCTCTTACTTTCACTCTCTCTCATCATTTATTTAACATTTTTTAATGATGAGAGAGAGTGAAAATAAGAGAGAGATAGAGAGGAAGGAGAGAATCCATAGTCCCACCAATACCTACACACCTAAAAATCTGTCGGTAATCACATTTTCCGACGGAAAATCCACTGAAAATCGTTACCTGCGAGCGATTTTTCGGCAGATTTCCGACGAAAAAAATCCGTCGGAAAAGTCACATTTCAGATGAATTTTGGGCTTTTCTGACGAATTTTTTCCGCCAAAAATATGCAAATTTCTCGTAGTGTGTATTTATGCAGAAAAGACAAAATATTGACATTACTCTGTTTAAAACTTATTTAAATTCTTGTCAAAAAAAAAACTTATTTAAATTGTTAGTATATAGTTACTAAAAATTTTGAATTGGATACAAATTTAGTTTGATGGGTATACTGAACTAGCCTGACATATAAGAAAAATACTTTAAAAAAACTAATTGATAAAACTAAATAATTTTTTTTAATGATTAAATAAAAATTTAGAACTTCCACAATTGTATTTATTTCTTTTTACAATATTTGAAACCTTTTGTTTGCTTTTGAGAATGGTTCTGTGTGACTTTTTTTTATATATAAAAAGCATGTGTATCCTCGGAGGTCACTTGTATCATGAAAGTAGAGACAAAAACGAAGTGTTTTTATGGTGTATACTATAAAGAACAAAAGAGTACTTTTATTATTAAGAAATATATATCAAAATTTTAATCTTTTTTTGTTTGAGACTAGAGTATTTACCGCCGAACGTCGAAGGATGGGACAGCTGTCCCAGGGATTTAAAGCTGCTCCGTACCCAAAGTGAGGATCGAACCCTCGACACTTGGTTAAGGGAGGATGAGCCCCAACCGACCACACCCATGGGTTACTTACTAAGTTTTCATTTTTTTATCATTGTTTAAAGTTATTATATCTATAATAATGATGTATAATAACCTCATACAACACAACACCACAATTGTCCAAGACATATTTGCTTCCAATATAAAGAGAAAAGATAATATATAAATATAAATCATGAAGTTATAACCAAGAGCCTATACGTCAACGGAAGTCGATGTATCTAATCTAATTTACTTTTATTCGTATATTCTTGGCCTTGGCCGACTATTTGTCTAAAATAAGCAAGATCAGTGGTTGTTTCTTGGACTCAATTCAGGTGGTCGGTCTTGTACTGTTCTATAAGCACACACCACAACTCCATGTGGAAGACCTCATTGATTTCCACTGACTGGTGAAGAGACCACGTTTTGATTTGCATACTTCATATAATCATAACAGAAACTGGTGGGCATCATGTGATGTAATGTAACCGATCCACATTGATCATCCGATATATATACGTGTACCCTCGTGACTTACATGTGATTTGATTTATATGACTAATCATACAACATTAACAATCTATTTCAATAAGTTTATTGATTAGCCAATTATTTATTGAGTTATTGTAGAAAAATAAATTGAAACTCATTCATAGATTCTTCTCTTTTCCACACAAATAGCCACTTGACTAAGCCACAAGGGAACTTCAATAGCTGTTGGCTCACATGAATCTTAAATCATTATAAATAGTCATAAATGACATTTGTTCAAGACAATTCTTCAGCCTCAAATGTACATTTTTTAACTTAAAAAAAATGGAGATTCCGAATAACAATCGATGAGGTGAACATAACAATGGCAAAGAGAGCGGGAAGGAAACAGCCTTAACTTGAATCATCATCCTCAACTTGAACCGAAGTTGAACGGGCAAGACAACTAGGATACCTAAATGGGACAGTTGTCAAAGGCTTATCATCACATAATCCTTGAATAGCTAAACCTAATGTGTATCCCAACGCAAGAGCAACAGGAACAGCAACTGCATTTCCAACTTGCATGTACCTACATTAAAGATTAAGTCATTGAGTAACCAGGGTAAAATCCCCTCTTTATGTAAAGCTGAAGTCCCAAAACATACACAAAAATCACTTTATGTTATACGTATACAAATACGTAGTTATAAAAAGTCAAAAAAAAGTAATGACATTTTGGTAGTTTTGACAATCAAATGAGGGTAAATATATTTGGTAAAAGACAAAAAAGTTAATGGCATTTTGGTAGTTTTGACAATCAAATAATGGCAAATATAAAGACAAAAAAAAAAGTAATGGCAATTTTGTAGTTTTGATAAGAAAATTAGTGCAATCATTTCGGAAAAAAGACAAATGTCTGTAGTGGCATTTTGTAGTTTTGACAACAATATGAGGGTAAACATTTCGGGGAAAAGATAAACGTATGTAGTGACATTTTTGTAGCTTTGATAACATATTAAGGCAATCATTTCGAGAAAAAGGAAACAAAAAACAAAGGCATTTTTGTAGCTATGATAACAAATGAGGGTAATCATTTGGGGAAAAAGAAACATATGTAATGACATTTCTTGTGGTTTTGATAAATAAAAAGAGGCTAATCATTTTCAGGAAAAAGACAACAACAAAAAAGTAATTGTATTTTTGTAGTTTTGATAAAAAATGAGTGCATTCGTTTACATATAAACGCAAAAAAATGTAATGACATTTTTTGTAGTTTTCGTAACCGAAAAAAGGTAAGTCATTTTAGGAGAAATACAAAAATATGTAATGGCATTTTAATAAAATAACTAAGATCCTGTGCAAAGCGGGTGAGAGTCTAGTAACTTGCTAAAGGATGGTTGGCGGAAAATAGAAGAAAAATATTATTATTATTATTAGAGGTTTATACAAACTCATTCCTAGAAAGGCAAGGGTGTCCCTTGGTTAGCTCAAATAACATTCAGATATGGGGACTAGTTCTAACATGCATCTACATTTACATTTAGTAAAAATTGATTCTAAATCCTTATGAACATACCTCTCCTTGATAGGCCCAGACAGTTTATAGCAATCAGGAAACCCTTGTAGTCTAGCATTCTCTCGAATTGTAAGCACTCGATTTTGGGCCGGATGGAGAATGGCCTAGCAATTAAACAAAATAACTTTCAATAAAGAAAATACATAACAAAACATCATTAATTGAAGTGATATTAATAATCATTTTACAACTTTCCACAATAAGATTAAAACTCCGCCTTTTAAAGTTACAAAATAAGGCTCTTACCATGAGCTACAGAATGTTTCAAGCAAAAGAACTCAACCAAGCATTGAACTGCCTCTTACACAACCAGTGCAGACAACTAACATGGCAAAACTAGATTAATTGAAAATAAGCATGCACCAACATTTTAAAAAGCTTTTATCGAGATAATTGCGTAAATTGAACAAGTTTAACCAAATAAAATACACAATTTAGAATAACAACCTGATTGTGAGGTTCCGCCCTTGTCACAACTGTTGACACAATTTCATCCCACCACAATCGACCGAATGGCCTGTTTTTTTTCAGCAGGTACATCAGTAACTTTGATAGAGACTAAACGACCAAAAACATGATAGCAGAAATAAGATAACACTCATATACATACTTTGAAGAAGTCCCACGGACAAATGACATAGCATAATCAGGAATCTGTGCAAAAAATAATAATGTTTCAGTGTTCAACAAAGGACAAGCTTCAAAAGAAACTGGTCAATCATACGCAATTTACATTTGCACAGCACAACCCATAATAATATTTAGAAACCCGTCAGATAAGGTGACAAAAAAAAGATTAGTACCAAAGGCTTCCCAGATGTAAGCAAAACTCTTTCAACAGATGGATCCCATTCAACTTTGTTGCATTTCACAAGTACTCCAGGTAGGTCTCTGAAGTTTGCACCCTAAAATGGAAAGCAGAGACCACTTAGACTTGAAATAGAGGGAAAAAAACCAAAATTTTAACAACACAGAATATCAAGTTTTGGAACCTTCCGCATGGGAATCTGGCAAACTCTTTCATAATCATCTTTATTTAATTGCAGAGGACAATGATCATAAAGCACTCTACGCGTTGCGTTTTGAGCAGTAGCCACATAATTCACCATCTCTAGAAAACAAAGAGTATAATCAAGCATTATCCATGTTGTATGGTAGTTTATGCACTAAATGCATGGAAAGGTATGTAACCAAAGGCAAATCACCACAAAAACAATGCAGATAAAGTCAAAGATAGCAAGGAATAAACAAGATGGCATTCATTCTTCAAAGCTCAAAATAAATATAAAAGCAAACCGCTTCTCTTCAATCTGATATATTTTTGAAACTCAGTACAAGGAGTAGTCCCATAGTTCTTTTCATCCTCACTCTCGTCATTTGCAACCTAACAAGTCAATAAATGGCATCAAAATTTCATATTAATACCACAAACTAATTTAACAAATAGACTTATGTGAGAAATAAACATACCGGAGGAAGATCTGATATTGCATCCTTAAGAGAAAGTGCGTCGGCCAACTGACACTTATCTTTATCATCATAAGCAACTGTAATTTCCTACATTAAGACAATTATCATACACCATTGATTAACATTGCTTATGTACCGAACTTACGAAAACATGTCTTATTATAAATGTCCTTACTCCAAATTCAGTAGGTACGACACCCCTTGACACTACCTCATGAGTTGGTAGCGGATAAGGAGGCAATTTCTGTGAAAAGAAAGATAAAGTTAAATCATTAATCTTTCATTTAAAACATTTAACAATCAACTCATCTCACCAAAAGTACAGAAAATGGCCTTACTTGAGTGGGACGGGCTCCCCAAAGAAAAACCCGCATACGAAACTGGGGAAGGCCATACGACCCTGCAGCCATCATCCCGAGTCTAGTTTGATAATTCATGGCCACAAGACGACCAACAGCATAGCGGCCCAAATACCCACCAGCAAACTTCAAAATGTCAACGACATTCTCCATGAGTACATATTTTGGCTTCAGAAAATCAATAATATCCATATAAACAACCAGTTGCTTGTTTTTTGTATCCGCCAAAGGAGCGTTGCGATTCCTAAAGCGGTTGAATCCGCTTACTCCTTGACATGGAGGTCCTCCACAAATAAAATCAGCATCACCCTGGCCAAGAGCAAAGTAATACAAAATCAGTTGACAAACCATTATTAGTAGGGATGGCAAAACGGGCCAGCCCGCCCCGCCCTGCCCCGCGTTTAACCCGCAGAAAACAAGGCGGGCGGGCAAGCCCGCAAACTAAACACGGGGTCATAATTCTAGCCCGCCCCGCCAAAGTGATGGGCTTGCGGGCAGCGGGCTAGTCCGTCGAGTTTTTTTGCAGTTTTTTCAACAGACTTTTCACATTTTTTTATATTTCAATTAGATTTTTCACCTATTTTTTAAAACAATTTTTCTTAAAACCATAAAACCATCAACCATTGGAATTACTAGATTAACTATAAAACAACTAGAACCATCAAGAAATTTCACCTAAACTATCAACCACAATTCAAGTATTAACCTTCAAGTAGCCAAAATAAGTATTTTTAAAAAACAAAAAATAAAACATAATAAGTACAACCCTAAAGTCTAGAGATTCAAATTACATAACATTGTCTAACAAAACAAGAGTGAAGCATCTAAATTCTAATTCAATTTTTATTACCAAAAAATATTCTAATAAATAGTATAATAAATTAATCTCTAAAACAAGATAAATATAATAGAACACATCTAATCTACAGAAACACACATTATGGTTTAATAAGGAGTAGTATATAAATCTACAAACAGAAAACATCTAATTCTAATCAGAGAAACACACATAATGGTTTAGAAACTATAATTGTCACACACACCATAAGGCCAGGCTGATGATTATTTTTTTTAAAAAAAAACGCGGGCTTGCGGGCATGCCCGCCCCGTTTTTGTCTTTAGCCTGCGGTTTTTCTCTTTTGGCGGGGCGGGCTTAACGGGTAAACGGACCCAATATCCTAGCCCGGTCCTCATTTTTGGGCGGTTTGGCGGGTCGGCCCGGCGGTTTGCCATCCCTAATTATTAGTGAAAGAAACAATTCTGTGCAACCAAAGAATGAGAAATGGAGACTCACAGGAAGAGGCAATAGCTTTTTCTTATATCCTTTCGTCACAAATTCTTTCAAAGCATCCTTGCAATCGCTTTTACAAACATAATAACAGTTAGAATCTTGCATAGATTTAGCTATAAGCAATATGTCACAGACAAATTTTGTAAAACAAAGCTCAGGAGAACAAAAATCAATATTTTGATAACTAGAGCACACCTCAAGCCATCTTCTGGCTCCCAGGTATCCCAACTGGAATCATAATTCATCCAACGCACCTGAATGATTAAATAATAAACATCAACAAAATTGATCGTTAACTGAAAAAAAAAACCGTTGTACAAGATAAAATCATAAGTAGAGTAGCAATGTCTCTAGAATATATAAACCTTATGCAAGAAATAGCTATTCATGTTTTAAGTAACAAGTTATTATCATGGGGAACGTCAAAATAGGCTAAGACAACAATTCAAAATAAAAATGGTGTACAATTGAATCCAATGAGATTGGAACATACTGGACAAAACCTAAACTCAAGTAACGTTTAACAAATATTCATCTTGAATTGACTACAGAAGATATTGTCAATTTTCATTAACTTAGCTGATAGCGGAGAAGCCAAATGAAGCATTAAAGTTCAACCGATGCACATGAACTTATTGATAGTATGGTTATACTGTTATAGATATTATATATTTTGATATGATTTATAATCAGGTTTATTATTCGTTTTCAGCACCAACTTCAAGATTTTTGTTTGCTTTGCACCATACCTTTATCCTAGATATGTATAATAATGATTGCATTATGTGAAATGCTGTATAAAACAGAGAGATGGAAGAAAAAGGAAGCAATAAAATGGAGATACAATAGATGATGTAATAGGATAGAAAGAAAAAATGAGAAAGTTTGAAACCATACTTTAAAATACAGTCCTGGTTTTTTGATATTGTTGGGATCACCATAGCAAACAGAAAGTAACTTTTCCACCTCGAATTCCTCAGAATCAGATGATGGATTATCTGAGGCTTCATTATCCACATCACCAACTTTATCAATAACTTCATCCTCGTCAATTTCTGGATTAGAATCTGACCTTTCTGATCCTATCAAAGAGAACTCCTGGCAAAGCCTAGCCCAAGCTTTCAGAAGTTCCAAAAAGTTCTCTGCCGGCTCATTCCTCACCTGAACATCCAATTTTTGGAAGCAATATAAGTATAGGAGTGAAGATAGAATACCAGAACAAGTGCAGCTGCGTGATATCATTGCCAACAAAACCATTACCTGTGTTTCAGGGTGATTTTGCTTCAGACTTTTACATGCATGTGCATTTATGTCAACAGCCCATCTCTTTCAAATCAAAATAAAGGAATTCAATCAGAAAAAATTGTTCAAGAGAGTAATTAAAACGAACTAAGTTGTTTTATGTTGCAAATATTCTAAATACCGTGACAAGTTTGATGCCAGATATAGATGCACCGAAGCAAAGCCCAGTGGACATGGCTCCACATCCAGAATACAAATCTAATAGTGTCCACTCTGACCCATCAGACCTGTTATTCTGACAAGTCCCTCCATTAACCACATTACTATCATTAACAGGACCATTAGACCCAGATTCAAATGAAATTGTTGAAATTGTATCGCTTTCTGTTTTTGCTGTTGTTTCTGTATCAGGGAAAACCACATCGATATGAAAATTTCAGAAGTGTGCAATGCAGTAATTTTATCCAAATCATCATATATAACAGTGAAATTCTTACCATTGTCAATGTTGGAAAATGTCAAGTATGGCACAGTGTACTTCATATCATAATAGAGATCGCAAGAAGGAATCTTTTTCTTCTTGGTAGCCAAGTCCACCTATAACATGCAAATTTAAATTTCATTTTACTGCTCACAAAGTGATTCAGAAGAAACCGATAAATTAAACAAAAGAAGGAGAGCAAGAAACACATACATTGGGAGCAATTTGAACAATTTTAACTTTGGAAACAATGCAATCAAGTGGGTTCACATCTTTGACATCAGATATAAAAACTCTCTTTTTATCAACAAGATCACCATGGTATTTGATGACCTGCAGGAACTCAAAGCCGCAAAATCAAAAGAGTTAAAAGACAATAAATAAATTCAAAAACTACAAAAGAAAAGCTGTTGAAAAAGCAATCCCACCCACCGTGTCTTCAGCTCTGTAAAACCAACGAGCAGTGAAATATTGTTCATTGTCAACCCCTTCAAACAACTCAATGATTCGTGCAATGTAATCTGGCGCACCATCTTCAGCCTAAACGACATGCCGTTGAATAAACAAATTAACAAAGTCAAAAAATCACAAACAACAAAATTAAAATAGTGAACGAATCCAACATCACAAAATGATTCAAGCTATAACGAAAGAAGATATTTTTGAGATTGAAAAGGGGAAGGAAAACCTTGACATAGGCGTCGTCGTTAAGATTGTATATAACTCCATCAACATTAGCTTGACTATAGTGACATTTAGCCTTCAAAACGTCATTTTCACTGCGCAATGATAAATCAGTAAGATTGCAAATCGTATACGAGAATAAAAAGGGAGGAGAGAAAGAAAAACTCACGCGTTTGAAGTTCCAGCTGAACCCTTCTTTTCCAGCTGAAATACAAAGAATGAAAGATGAGGAGACAAGTTATTATGAATGGAATTGAAGAATGAGAAATTTGAAAGACCTTAGATGGATAACGATGGGGCCATCTTTGGCGGGCGTCGGTGGGCGGAATGGGTTTTCCGACGAAGAAGACGTCGGAGTTAGTTTGGGAACGTTTGGTGTTCTTCCGTTCAGAAGGAATGAGCGAAACGGTGGCGTCGGAGTTAGTGTTGGAATGTTTGGGTTTCTTGCGGTCGGAAGGGAGCAGCGAAACGGTGTCGTCTTGTTCTTGGGTTGCTGCGCGCTTACCCATCGGTGGTGGTGAAACGGGAAGCGGCAAACAACGATTAGTTTTGGGAGAGAAAGAAAGGAAGTGAAAGGGAGAGGGAGGGTAAAATAGGAATAGGAAATGAGAAAGGAGGGAAGGGAATTTGAAGTTGCAAGGCGAGCGGGAGGTTGAATAAATTTAGATTAGCTTGACCCAATTTTTCACCCGGGGTCTGTGTGTGCAATATATAGCGGAATTATTATTCCCACAATTTGTGGATTTCCTTTTTTTTTCTTTTACACACACAGCACAACCACTGCATTCCTAAACCCCTTCAATAGTACGACTCTACCTAGAGGTGTTCGCGGTGCGGTTTGGTTCGGTTTTTAGACAAAAAGTGAACCGAACTGCAAGGTAAAATTACATGCGGTTTGGTTTGGTTGGCTTCCTAAAATAAAACCAAACCAAACAAAAGTGGTTTGGATTGGTTCGGTTGGTTCGGTTTTTTTAAGACAAAACATAATTTAAAATGAAGTTAAATTAACTAACATAAGAAATGGCTAGCATCAATCTTTGAGAAAAAATCTTCTCAAATATATGTAGTATATAAATTACTCTCTTTTAATTCTTTTAAGATAGCTAAGACAATGTTTAAAAGAATTTGAATTAAATATTTTATTGTAATTTTGAAATATATCATAACAATATGGATTGTTTATAAGTGAGTCAAATAATTAATTGGATTTGGGCTAATAAGTGAGTGAGAGTTGGGTTTTAGTTGCATTTGGGTTAGTAAGTTAGTGAGGAAGGTTGTAATTCAACAAACCTTAGTGTTACTTGCGGTTTGGTTTGGTTTGGTTCGGTTTCTGAAATTAAAATCGCGAACCGAACCGAACCGCGCGATGCAATGAAAAATAGAACCGAACAAAACCGATCAAAAGCGGTTTTTTGCGGTTTTCAGTTTGGTTTGGTTCGGTTTGCGGTTTTCTTTGGTTCGGTTTTGAACACCCCTAACTCTACCACTACTACCCTTGAAGATTAGTAATTACTTATTAATTAATTATTTAATTTATTCTCTCCATACTCAAATATAAACAAAATAATATTTACCCAAATTAATTCTCTTAATTCTTTTTGGGAAAATAGTTCTTTTAATTAGGAAGGTCAACAGATTGGGTGAGCAGCAGTCTCTCGTTATTCGCCTCGTGGAATGAAACTACCTTCGTATTCACTCCATTCATGTGCAGGTATTCGCATGTACTGGGTCTCACAAATATTCACAGATATTTATAATTTTTACTTAGAAATCATTTTTTATTTATAAATAAAACATTGCACATAAATTAATATTTTTAATATTAATTTTGTTATTTCTATAAGAAAATTAGGATTTTAACCTGCTAATTAGGCCTAAAAATGTCCTTTTATTATTTTAGCTTAAAAAGGGCTTAATTTTAAATTTCGATTTAAGCTTATACATATGTTTGGTCGGCCCGACTTTAAATTCACATTGTTAGCTTGTTCGCTATAAATTTATCGATTATAAACTAGATTATTCACTATCCGCTAGGGCCAAAAACATACCCTTGGCATTGCTTGTCCGTCTTTCCACAAATGTAACTTCAGCACAATACCACTCTCTCACTTACAGGAGCTTATTTTGTTTTATACAACTGAAAAATAAAAAGCAAAAACTACGGCCTAATCCTCTCTATCCCCATTAGGGATGTTCGCAATGCGGTTTTGTTCGGTTTTGAGATAAAAAGTAAACCGAACCGCAAGATAAAACTACGCGGTTTGGTTTGGTTTGGTTTGGTTCGGTTGACTTCCTAAAATCAAACCAAACCAAACCAATGCGGTTTGGATTAGTTCGGTTGGTTCGGTTTTTTCCAAGAAAACACATAATTTAAAACAGAATTAAAATTAATTAACATAAAAAACGGCTAACATAAATCTTTAAGAAAATATCTGCTCAAAAATATGTAGTATATAAATTACTCTCTTTTAATTCTTTTAAGATAGCTTCGACCATGTCTAAAAGAATTTGAGTTAAATGTTTTATTGTAATTTTTAAATATAGCATAACAATATGGATTGTTTGTAAGTGAGTTAAAGAATTAATTGGATTTGGACTAGTAAGTGAGTGAGAGTTGAGTTTTAGTTGGAGTTGGGCTAGTAAGTTAGTAAGGAAGATTGTAAGTCAATAAGTCTCAGTGTTACTTGCGGTTTGGTTTGGTTTGGTTTGGTTCGATTGGTGGAACAAAAACAGCGGTCCAAACCGAACCTTGCGGTTGATTGAAATAAAAAACCGAATAGATTTTGCGGTTTGCGGTTTTCTATTGGGTTGATTCAGTTTGCGGTTTTCTACTGGCTTGGTTCGGTTTTGAACACCCATAGCATTAGCTAAAAGAATGGAAGAAATAGCATTAGGGCAATGAGGCCACATATGAACACCGGAGTCCATCATGGAACCTTGCTTAGCTAACCAATCCACACATGATTTCCTTCGTGATGAGAGTGAATGAAAGAAACCTGCCAATCCAAGTTCTTAATTAGCAAACAAATATAATCAACTAAAGGAGCGCGAGGGTACGAGCTTGGGACTGCATCAGAGATAAAAGTCAAAGCAACCATCGAATTTGTCTCACAGATGAGTCTATTGAAACCTTCCTGACGGACAATAGTGAGGCCCTTTGCAATTGCATGAAGTTCTGCATTAATGTTGGTTGTATCCCCACAGCTACTGGAGAAACCAAGAATTCACTTGCCAAGATGATCCCTGAAGATGCCTCCAAAACCGGATTTGCCTGGATTTCCAAATGAACTGCCATCAACATTCAATTTGACAAATAATTCTGGTGGAGGAGTCCAAGAGACATGGGAGCTTTAACTGAGCCAGACAACTTGGTAATAGAGTGCATGGGACTATGGGAGAGTGAATTCTGCTGATGACCTTCCAATTATCCCATTTGAAATCTATAAATGCCTCTTCATTCCTAGCTCTCCAAAGCATCCAACAAGCTACCCTGCAAAGAGGACCATAATCACCCATTGCATTTGTTCGGAACCAGGAACCATAAACAGTTAAATTAAAATCTTGCAGCTGTGAAAATCCAAATATTTGCCAAATATAAGAGACTCTACAACAATCTCTTAATGTATGCAGAATGTCTTCGTTACTGTTACCACACCTGTGCCACGAACAGTCCATAGTCACATGACGTGAGAAACAAAAAGTATTAGTTGGTAAACTATTATGCATGATAAGTCAAATGAAATACTTAATGTTCTCATGCAGATTTGCAATTTATATTTGAGATTCCCTCTCATCTTTTTATATTTTTTATTTTGTCATCCATTAGTTTGTTTCCCGGGAATAGAGTTGATAAAATGGGTCGGGCCAATTGGATTGGCCCAAAACAAATGCTTAGGGCTTAGACAGAATAATTGAGCTAATTTTAATAATGAGTAAAGGCCCAAATCAGTCCCTGACAATTTCTGCGGGAGACAAATTCGTCTCTGACAAATTTTTTGGGACACATTGGTCCCTGACAATTGTAAAAAGAGCCACGTTCGTCCCTCCGTCCATATTATCGTTACCAGGTCAGCAAACGGCTCATACGTGGCACGTTAAGTGCTACGTTGTACGTTAATTTTGGGCCAAATTCGTCCCTGGCACTACAAATTTAAAAAAGGGACAAATAGGTCCCTGACAATTTTATGAAATGGACAAATTCGTCCCTGCTTCTTCAACCTTATAACAGTGGTTTCTGAAACTAGAAACCACTTTCTGCATTTTCTGCCATTGGAGAGGACTTAGCTGAGAGAGTGAGACAACACCCAAAAGGTAGGTTTCGTTCACTAATTTTCGTTCTGATTTATTATTTGTGTGTCATTTTTCTTTGCATTTTATATTTTGATTTCTATTTGTTGATTGGTAGTATGATTAGTGATTACAAGAATGAGCAGCCATGGATCTCAAACCACTCACTTTTATTCTGGCGATTCAACAAAAACTCGTAGGCAATGGAGTGGCCCAAGATTTTGTTGTGGGTTAAAAGTTGTTGTAACCCTTGCTAAGACAACAGTAAACCCCAATAGAGAGTTTTTTGGGTGCCCTAATTTTAAGGTAATTAAGCTGTAAATTTTAATTCTGTTTCCATTACAATTTGCAAATTTTAATCTTAGTTTTTTATACAATGCAGAACGACATGCCAAATTGTAAATGTTTCATATGGATTGATGAATTCTTTGAGACCCATAATCAAATTGACCTCCAAGAAACTAAAATCATTCAATTTGAAAAGGAGCTAGAAGCGATGAAAAATCATATGTACGAAGTTGAAGCGAAGATGGATGCAATGCAAATCAAAATGACTGAAATGATGCAATTGAAGGTGCAAGGAGCTAATGGGTGTAAACATTATGTATGGATAGTTGGAGTTGTGATTGTTGCTATTTTAGTGGTTCTAATGTTGAATTAGGCTATATTTTTAGCTTATGTTGTTGTAATGAACCTTATCTTGCTGTTAGACTTATGGCATGAATTGTTATCTTGTTGTGATGAACCTTATATTTTTGTTTCAATTAGTAAAGTTGTTGTTGTGGTTTCTATCTAAAATTAGTGTTGTGTGTGAATTGGAAAATTGGTGTTGTAATGAACCTGGATATGTATTGTTTCATTACAAAACAAAAGCACCATTTGAAAGAAAGAAATCTATTGTTTCAAATTGTAATGAACCTGGATATGTAAGAACCATTAGAAACATCCATTACAGCAAAAGGAACATCCATTACAAAAGAAACATCGATTACAAACATCCACTAGGAAGCAACATTTGTTCATTAGAAAGTGGTTTCTGGTTTCAACACTAGGAAGCAACATTTGTTCATTAGAAAACTTGCAATTTACTGTTTTTTCCCAACCAAACTACAAACAAAATCCTTGAACGTTGCAAAAAAGTACGATCTTGCATTATGCTACATTTTGTACAAAAAATCTTCAAGGTGTAAGAAGATTAAGAAGTGATACTCTTTGTTGTATCAAGCACCTAAATAAGCAATCTAATCCTACCTCCAACTCTCTAATACTCCCATCTAGATCCCCCAATCTTCCCTTCACAATTTCTAAATCAGCCTTAGCACCACCTTTCCTATAGAAGGAGCAGAGAGCAACATCTATATCTCCCATCTCATTAACAATCCTCATTTCTCTATCACATCTAGTAGACACCATTCTAGAGAACAATGACCACCCCCTACTAGTTTTCTTCAACATTGGCCCACACATAAAATGTAAAAGATTTCTAAAAAATGAGATAGTAATACTACTTAATTCTCTTAACACATTAATCACCATTAGTAAATGGTGATCAACATCTAACAAAGTGTATGATTTAAAACTTCCTTCCATAGTCTTCAATGCTTTAAGCCTTTTTGATATATCTTTCCTTGCCTTCTTCCTAAAACAAATGTAAGCATCAATATGATTATTAATACTTGAATCAAGACCCTTTCTACGTAAAGCTGATTGAAGGTCTAATACATGCTCTCTTGTTAATAGCATCGTTTCTCTTGCTGATCCACAAATGTCGAGTAAACTAACTGACATGTCAAGCGGCTTCTCTATATGATTATGTTGACGTATAAGAGCTTGTTGAGTGAGTGGACAACCAATGAGTTCTTGCACTGAGTTATACAACTCAGCAAGTCCTTTCAAACCTTCTTTGATAGCCTCAGCTTCTAGAGAAGTTGCTTCTAATGTCTTCAGCTTCTTCAGCTCTTTTTCAACCTTTTGTAATGAAGGGTGTGTCCTAGAAGGTAAGCTAATGGATCTAACATGGTAATGAACTTCTGTGTTTGTGTTTGAACTAGTCATTTTTTGTCTGTTAATTTTACTTTGAAATGATCCTAAAATGAATACACTACTTATATATAAGATTGAATGAAACATTGAGACCACAATATATGGGTCCTCTAAGCTATGTAATATGTTGTATTCATGCATGTAGTACAAGAAAGTATATTAATGAAAGATCTTATATTATCATTTTAGGCCAACAAATTTCAGTACCAAATGTTTTGTTTAGTCTCTTGGTCATTTCTTAAAGCAACATATGGTGCATAATAAATTGTTTAGGTGTTTGTAAGTGCAGACATGCAATCAGTAGAAGAACAGGGTTTTTTCTTGTCTCCTCAGACCTCAATTATTAGCAATAGGATCTCCTTAAAAGATTGAAGTAAATTACCAGTGTCATTTGTTTGTGAAATTCACAAGCTGGCAGTGTATGATTGTGTATTTTTTAATGTAAATAAATAAAAGGTTTATATATTTGATTCCCCTGCAAATATCCCATTTTTCCATTTACCGTCCTGTAATTTTTTTTTTTAAGGTTACCCCCCTGCAAATATAAACAGTTTTCGGTCACCCCCTCTGTTAGATTATGTAATGTATAATGGGTAAAAACCATGTACGGTTACCCCTGCAAAATATAAAAAGTTTACGGTTAACCCCTGTAGGGGGTAACTAGAAACACTTATTATTTGCAATGTTGATTTTAAAACTTTTTTTTTACAGGAGTAAATGGAAAAATGAGATATTTGCAAAGGGGATCAAATATTTAATCCTAAATAAAATGTTAAATATGTCATGGTGTAGACATCAAAGATATATAATTTGAAATGGTAAAATAAAAATGACAAAAAAGGCAGGATCTAGCATGAAATATATAGGCTCAGAATCTAGGTTTTATGGTGAGGAGGAGGCATAGGGTTATTTCGTTAAATTCCATGATGCCCATGTGCTGGAGTATTAGAAGGAAATTTTGTCTGTTTCCGTAAAGAAGGTACAGCACAACAAAATATTATGGTCAAAGGAAAATACACAAATTATTTATGATTTAGGCTGTTAAAAAAATGTTATGATTTAGGCTTAATTACAATTCTGGTCCTTATTCGACTTACTTACAATTTTAGTCTCAAACTTTTTTTCCATGATTTTAGTCTTCCATTTTCTCAATTTCTAAATACATTGCTTCTCCCTAATTTTGTCAAACATTTTGCTCATTTATGACTCATTAATTCTACCTAAAACGACATGTTGTAACCCTAAATCACTTGCCATTCATTCCGCTAGGATTGGTGAGTGACAAATCAGTAAAATGTTTGACCAAATTAGGGAGGGACTAGGATTTTTTTTTTTTTAAGATTGAAAGGGGCTTAAAGCCCAAAGGAGAGTTACAAGTGATCATGAATCAACCGTGGAGTAGAGACTCCAATTACATCAGCATCAACTAGGAATCTAACTGTAGTAGGAGGAGACTCAAAAGTAGCGAACCCATCCTCATAAGTGCAACCCAAAGTCGCAAGTGCATCCGCTACCTTGTTTGCTTCACGATAAATATGCCAAAACCATAAATAATAGCAACCCGTGGCCCATACATTACACCACTCTAAGCCAGCTTCTAGCTTGGTACGTGTTGTTAAATAAATTTCCTTCCAGCCACTCATGAATATCAACCCCATAGAAATCTGACCATAACTCAGCAGGAATAAAGGAATTCCAAAGCGAAACCGCTAAAGGACAGTCACGGAGTTGCGACAATGGTTGCAAAACTCTTTTGTGGCAAGTTTCCCATGATGAATTTGCCAAGTAAAACAACGAATCCGTTCCGGTACTTGAAGCTTCCACACCCTCTCCCAACAATCATTAACCAAAGAGCAATCGAAATTACTTAGCTGTTTGTAAGCAAGAGCCACTGTGAAATCATCAGCGCCATCATGAGGTAAAGGAGCTAGCAGCGCTGAAATTTGAAGCGTGATCCAATAAACCAGTGTTCTCATTGATCCACTTATCCTTCCACAAGTTGATGCTAGTTCCATTGCCAAGAGACCAAGACTCAATAGAATTTATATCCTGCCAGCAACTATAAATGGCTTTCCAAAGAGAAGAATCATTAGCTTTGACTTGAAGTTGACCCGAGGCAAGAGTGCCTCTACCATATTTACCATTTAACACTTGATACCACAAGCTACTGCTGGGAGATGTTTTAATACCCCAAGCCATTTTCATGATGCAAGATCTATTCATAGTAACCAAATCTCTGATGCCTAGCCCTCCAAGACACTTTGGCAAAATTAACGTACTCCATTTTATCATGTGCATCCTCCTTGAATTATCGGTATCTCCCCAAATAAAACCCCGTTGCAATCTTTGGATCTCATTCAAGCAACTCTTGCGAATAGAAGTGGTCATCATTGAATAAACCGGGATTGCTTGAATGACGGACTTTGATAAAGTTATCCTCCCCGCAAAAGACAAATGTTTAGCCTTCCAACCAGTGAGTTTGTCCCGGACTTTGTCAACAAGATAATTAAAATCACCCTTCCTCGGGCATTTACCAAGAAGAGGAACACCCAGATACTTCCCCATAGAGGCGCTGATTTTGAAACCAGAGATGCGAAGCAAGCTATTCCTCAAGGTGATGGGCACGTTCTTAGAGAAAAAAACATGCGTCTTCTCTATACTCACCATCTGCCCAGAAATATGGCAAAAGGTCTCCAAAGTGTTACCACATTATGCATATTCTCCTCCGTAGCTTTGCCAAAAAGAAGGAGATCATCGGCAAACATAAGATGCGAAATATCCGGGCCATGTCTACCAGCTCTAATGGGCGTCCAAACTCCATTCTCTATTTGCTCCGCAATGAGATGCGTTAAACGGTCCATGCAAAGCACAAATAAATAAGGTGAGATAGGGTCACCTTGACGAATACCACGTTGAGGAGCAAAAAAATCCGATCTAGTGCCATTCCACAAAACATTTGTCTTAACAGTAGTGATGCCATTCATGATGATATTCTTGATATTAGATGGAACCTCCGCAATGAAGCTCCACCGAATTCTATCATAAGCTTTTGCCAAATCAACCTTCACAATAAAGAAGCCATTCCTCCCTTTCATTTTATTCATGCAATGGAGAAGCTCCTGTGCCACCACAATATTCTCATGAATACTCCGAGTTGGAATAAACCCGGTTTGGTAAGTGGAGACAATGTCGGGCATAAAAGGCTTGAGACAATTAACTATCACCTTAATGACCACCTTGTAGGAAACATTGCAAAGAGAGATTGGTCTAAATTGTGATACAAACTCCGGTTTAGCAATTTTGGAGATAAGACAAATATCCGTCGAATTAACACATGAGATCAACTTACTTCACTCTTAATTCATTGCACTTTTCATTTCCCTTCTTACGGTCCATGGCGTTGAGCACATTGAAAGTCAAGACTTCATCTTGGACTAGGATTTTAGAAATTAGGAAAATGGATGGAGTAAATTCGCGGAAAGAAGTTTAGGGACTAAAATCGTAAGTAGGTCATAATAGGGAGACCAAATGTGTAATTAATCTTTTTTAAATAATAAAGATGGGCTTTAGTTTATTGACCTACTAGAAGTATACACGTGCATACGCACGGATTGTAATGTGTTGCTTATACAAATGATTTTGAAATCAAATTTGCATACTAAAAGTAAAAATTTAGAGAAAATGTTTATCCATCTCAAGTCAAAACAAAGATCAAAACGATTTAAAATACTGTTATGTACTTATAGAAATGAAATTAATCTGATCACATATTATGTTTACTCGTTGTGATCCAAAAACAAAACAATCATTGATAAATAGTAAACTTTTAAAAAATAGAAGTAATGACAGTTTGGTAAACAACCATTTCTTTTCTTAAATAAATAGTAGATAGATAGATAGATAGATAGATAGTAGATATAGAAATGAATTAAACTGATCACCTATTATGTTTACTCATCGTGGCCTAAAAGCAGAACAATTATTGATAAATAGTAAACTTTTAAAAAATAGAAGAAAGGGTGGTTTGGTAATTTAAACAATCCTCTCTTTTTAAACTTTTAATTAAAAAATAGAAGCAATGGTAGTTTGGTAAACAACCATTTCTTTTCTTAAATAAATAGTAAATATAGAAATGAAATTAATCTGATCATCTATTATGTTTACACATTGTGTCTAAGCAGAACAATCATTGATAAATAGTAAACTTTTAAAAATAGAAGAAATGGTGGTTTGTTAATTTAAACAATCCTCTCAATGATGAAAGACACGCCCTCAACGATGAAAATAAAAAATTATCTTTTTTAAGCTATTTTTACATCTTTCGGAATAAGTAATTTACTGTTGTGGTTTGTTACAACGGAAAATTGCTTATTTACGATATTGAATATCACAACAGTTTGTCTAAATTCGTGTGGTTAGACAACGAACCTGCTATGGTGAAAATATCAAATAATAGACCATGTATATTTACTATGGCTGAATAATAAACCAATATTGTTGGTTGAATGACTTAATCTACTTTGGGATAGGAGTCGGCCTGGCACTCCCGAGTTCAATTCCCGCGGCGGACAAAGTCGTGTTGGCCAGTGCGAAATTTGATCTGAAGCACAAGTGGAGACTTTGTGGATAGCCAACAATAACCCGGGAGACTTTATGGATAGCCAACAATAACCCGAACCAAAACGTTACCATTGCGGAATATGCGACACCATTTATCTTGAAACTAATCATAAAAGAAATAGTGTGGAAAACAAGTGATTTTTTTTAAAAAAAAATATATGAATCACTTTTTAAATATTTTTTGCAAATAATCGAATTTCTTAAATCATATAAATACACTTTATAATTTTTTTAATTAATAAACTTAATAATAATGCTATAAAATAAATTGATAAAACCTTTCTCTTAGTACAATAACAAAAGAAATTAATTTAAAGCTACAATATGAAATATTACAAATATAACTCAAATCCTATAATCTTACATGATCATAGCAATTAAACTTTAACACAATCAACAAAAATACAAAATATGTAACATCAAATGATTGTTTACCCTTCCACCATTGCAAGATCATATAGGAGTACCTCAACGACACTCGACGCTCAATTTAAAAAATGGTGGATGGGTGAGAAAAAGTGTCTAAACCACATAAGTATCATAATATACAAATTAAAACAACAAAAACTACAACAATCAAATATACCACATCAATGAATTATTCACTAATGTATTTCAAACATAACATGCTTATGCTCCAACATATCATAAAGTGGAGTTATGCAATGCATGTACCTAAGTCATACTCTGATTACGCACCCGATACCATATGCACACTTCGGGACAACCGGATGCAAGTACACTCAACATCTTGAGACATAAGCGGAGTTTAGTTTGGGTGGCTAAGTGAATCTGTGAGGCGCCTCTGTAGTGTTAGTTATACATTACTTTATATAAGACCCCCCCCCCCCCCCCTCTGTCTTATTTCCATAATTATTTGTTCACCACTCCACCTATGCAACGATGATGAAAGTAGCGTGCTACGACATCATCAACTTGTGGCCAACTCCCAACCACCACTGAATACATTTTCGTATCTCAAGGAATGACCAACCCATATCACGACGAATCTTTTCCCATACTACGACAGGATTCCCCAAGCACGAGGAAGTTTATTATTCTTTGATAGGAGATTACTTACCCATATTGACACAAGTTTCAAAAACAATAGACAAATTCAAATAACAATCACAACAAGACATGAACGGCGCCAAGTCACTTAATTACTTAATGAGTCTAAGTCAATCTTAATTATTGTTAATCATTACCAATGTAACAATCTGGGTCTAAAACACGGCCAATCTCTAATCATTTTGACCTACTGACATTGTAATCGATAAGCTTATTTGACAATAGCTCGTCTTTGATTCCTAGCTACAACTATTTTTTTCTCATTCGAGTTTTTCACAAATACCTGTTTTTGAAACATCTTGATTCGTAAATTTAAATGAATGAAATGAAATAAATTTTTTCGATGAGTCCAACAGAAGTCTACGCTCTTCAAGACAACCACCAATGTGGCTGGAAGCGAGACCAGAAGTTGTGGTTTGGGGCCAAACAAGTTCATTGTCAACTTCCCCGAAATGGGAACGGGAGTAGTTCTTCTTGAAGGTTTCAATGCGAAGAATCAAGAACAAGGCCTATTTATGCAAACAACGACTATGGTGGCAGAAATTGTAAATACGCAATCCGGCGCACAAGAGAAAATATGTTGGGGTTTCTTTCTTGAATGATTGTAATAATGTCATAAATGAATTCAGTGGGTGTTTTTTTTATAAGATTGTAATGTATGGTAATTTTTATGACCGAATAACAAAGAACGAGAAGAAAAATATTTTGTTGTAATGTGCGTACGAAATCTAAAGGGTCTAGCTAGCATAAATGGGATGCATGAGGAAATAATATATGTACATGTTAAAAAGCCCAATAACACTATCTTCTGTTTTTTAAAAGACTCGTGTTTTCCGCATCTCCCCTACTCAATACACACCCCAAACCCTAAAAATCCCAAAACTATCCTCCACCAAAACCCTTCCTTCCACACTCTCCCTCTCACAAATTCACCCCCTTCTTTCTATCTTCTTTCTCGCCTCTCTCTCTCCCTCTCCCACTCTCACCCCCTTCGACTCTCTCTATCCCTATCCCCCCCTCAAGCTGTCACTCTCATTCGCCTCTCTCACCTGCACTCCAGGTAGGTGTCTCCCTTCTCTCTCTATTTATCTTCTTCTGTCCCCTCAAACTACTAGTTGAACACTTTAGTTCTCATTTAATTGACAATGATTTCAAGTATTTAAAAGAACAAAGGACAACACTTTAATTCTAGGTGCATCTCTTTTTTTTTATATATTCTATTTTTATTGTTTGATATATTTTATTTTTGTTGTGTTGATGTTATTTTAAATACATAATAAAATTATATGATGCTTATGAATTTTTATAATAATATGTTAGTTAGTAGCAACTGCCCTTCTCGATATTTTGGGCAAGTTCCACCACTACTCGCGTGTGTAATACCAAGTGGGAGAATTTGAGTCGAAACTGGGTGGCACATTCATAGTGAGCACTGAGCACCCATTGATTTAATATTTCAGCCACCCAGTTTCATAAATTGCCACTGCGTCACAACACTTCCTAGATAATATTAATTTTTTCATTAGTGTTGGAGAATTTTACTCTCAGGTCACTAGTTCTTCATGCGATTGTGGTGGATTCTTGAAGAGAATTAACAGAAAAGCTTGAAAGTTAGTTAGAGAGAGGGAAGAGCAACAGAATGAATGAAAAATACTGGCTCAATTTCATTCAATACACTAATTGAGTTTTTACACTGTGTATTAATACAACACATATATATCCAGGGTTTACCATGGTAACAACTATTTACCAATGTAACAGTAAAACTAGTAAAAACAGTTAATGGGACTTAACTGAAATTACAATTAATACACAGTAAAACACTTATTTGCCAAATGGCCCTTATACAAGTTTGAATTACTCCTTCTACAATACTCTCCCTTGATTCAAGCTTGTAAGACTTTGCATTCCTATCTTGCATCTCATTGCTTCAAATTTGCTGGTTTTCAATGCCTTGGTTAGCATATCAGCTAACTGATCTTCTGTATTGCAGTGCTCTACTGCTAGCTTTCCTCTCGCCACTTGATCACGCAAGAAGTGGTATTTTATTTCGATGTGCTTGCTCCTTCCGTGAGCAATTGGGTGTTTGGCTAGGTCTATTGCTGACTTGTTGTCCACCTTCAACCTCATAGCACCTTCAGACTTCAATTTTAACTCAGATAACAACATTTGCAGCCACTGTGCTTGACTTGCCCCAAAAGCAGCAACAATATACTCTGCCTCGCAACTTGACAGTGCCACCACATTTTGCTTCTTAGAACACCATGTTATTGGAGCATCACCCAACATGAAGATATATCCAGAAGTACTCTTTCTATCTTCTGCATCACCACTCCAATCAGCATCTGTGAAACCAACCATTTCAGCAGTAACATGTTCTTCTGCAGTAGGGAATAAAATTCCCCAATCACTGGTACCCCTAAGATACCTCAATATCCTTTTTGCAGCAACCAAATGAGATCTCTTAGGCTCCTCCATGTACCTGCTGGCCACTCCAACATTGTAAACTATGTCTGGTCTAGAGTGATAGACATATCTAAGTGAGCCAATTAGTTGTCTAAATAGTGTTGGATCCACTGCTTCATTAGTGGAGCTCTTCTGCAGTTTCACAGTGACATCTGCAGGTGTTGTGACAGGGTTGCAATCCAACATCCTGAACCTTTTAAGTACATCTGTGATGTATTTCTTCTAGTGCAGAAAGATTCCTTTGTCACATGGTACAAATTCCATGCCAAAGAAGTAGGAGAGTTTCCCCAAATCAGTCATCTCATACTCAGTCATCATTTGCTTCTTAAGTTTCACAATTTCTTGCTCATTTTCACCTGTCACGAGCAAGTCATCAACATATAGGCAGATGATCATCATACCAGCATCTGAGTTTGATCTCACATACACACCATGCTCTGTTGAGCACTTAGTGAAATTCAAACTTTGTAGTGAGGCATCAATCTTCTTATTCCAGGCACGTGGTGCTTGTTTAAGGCCATATAATGCTTTCTTCAACTTCATTACTTTGTCCTCCATCCCTTTCTTCTCAAAACCAGGTGCTTGTTTCACATAAACTTCTTCCCCTAATGGCCCATTGAGGAAGGCAGACTTGACATCAAGTTGATTCAAAGTCCACTTCCTCAAACTAGCTAAAGCAACAATTAGCCTTACAGTTTCAATCCTTGCAACTGGAGCATAAATTTCATTAAAGTCAAGTCCAGGTTGTTGTAGGAAACCCTTTGCAACCAACCCGGCCTTGTACTTTGCAACCTCACCATTTGGCTTCATTTTGGTTTTGTAAACCCATTTCACATCAATTGCCCTCTTCTTGCTTGGTAGACTCACTATTTCCCAAGTATCATTTTTGTTGATAGAATTCAGTTCATCCTTCATTGCTTCTTTCCAATTTGAGTTTGCAAGGGCTTGTTCAAGTGAGAGTTGTTCAGATTCTGCCATGAGAACCAAGTGCATCATATCAGTTACATCTTCACTCAAGGCAGCAGGGAACACTTCATAATCCTGCAATCTTGCAGGAGGGTGTCTCACCCTTTCTGATCTTCTCAATGTCTCTGCATTGCCATCATCATTATTCTCAGTAGCAGGTTGCTGCTCATTCTCCTCTCCCTCACTTTCAGCCTGATCACCATCAAGTTGAACTTCAATTGTTTCATCAGTAGCCTTCTCAGTTGATTCTTCCCAGTCCCATTCTTTAGTCTCATCTACTATCACATCATTGCTTATCACTACCTTCTTGTGAATTGGATCATACAACTTGTATGCACCAGTGCTATGATAGCCAACTAGAATCATTGCTTGTGATCTAGAATCAAGTTTCCTTCTGTTTTGCTCAGGAACATGTCTGTAACAGAGTGAACCAAATATTCTGAAGTGTCTCACACTAGGTCTCACACCACCCCATGCCTCTTCTGGTGTGACACCTTCAAGTCTTTTGGTTGGGCACCTATTCAATATGTGAGTGGCTGTGTGCACTGCTTCTGCCTAGAATTCATGTGGAAGATGCTTCTCTCTTAACATACATCTCACCATGTTTAACACAGTCCTATTCCTCCTCTCAGCTAAACCATTGTGTTGAGGAGTATAAGGAGCCATTACTTCATGTATTATACCTTCAATTTTGCAGAAGTCTTCAAACTCATGTGATGTATATTCACCACCACCATCAGTTCTAAGTAATTTAATGGTACAGTCACACTGTTTTTCTACTAACAGTTTAAATTGCTTGAAAATATTAAACACTTCACTCTTCTTTTGTATTAAGTAAATCCACATTTTCTTAGTGAAGTCATCAATGAAAGATACAAAATAGAGATTACCTCCATGAGACTTGACCTCAAAAGGTCCACACACATCTGAATGGACAACTGCAAGTTTCCTTGTGGCTCTGGTTGGCATTACTGACTTGTAGGACTTCCTAGGTTGCTTACCTTCACATCACTTTCCACATATTTCCTTTGGTTCTTCAAATTGAGGTAAGCCAATCACCATACTCCTCTTCTGCAACATGTTCAAACCGGTGAAATTTAAATTACCCATTCTCTTGTGCCATTTCCACACAACATCATCTACTTGGGCAATAAGGCAGTTCTGATCAATGGAGTTCACACCAACTTTGAAAGTCCTGTTACTTGACATTAGTACTTTCAAAACTTCTTTCTCTTCACTGTCAAATACTTTCATGTAATTGTCCCTCATGCTCATTGAATAGCCCTTTTCAAGCATTTGTCCTAGGCTCAATAAGTTGCTCTTCATTTGAGGAACATAGAGTACATCACTGACAATCACTTTCCTACCATCTTATCTTCTAATGGCCACCTTGCCAATACCTTCAGCTATCACATAACTTCCATCTCCAAACCTGATTTTTCTCCTTATGCTTCTGTCAATTTCACAAAACCACTCTAGGTGTCCTGTCATATGGTTTGAGCAGCCTGTATCCAAGTACCACCACTCCACTGCTCCTGATTCAGTTACAGTCATTAGCATCATCACTTCCTCATCAATTGTGGCCATAAGTGCCACTACTTCTTCATCAGAGTCATGCGCAAGTTGTGCCTCTTCATTCCTCTTCCTAAGCACCTTAGGATTTACACATTCATCAGCAAAATGTCCCCACTTTTGACAATTGTAACACTGACTATGTTCCTTGGATTTCTTCTTACTCTTGTTATCATTTTCACCCCCTTTCTTTTGATTATCTTGCTTGGAGTTTCCACCCTCACTTTTGTTATTCTTCCACTTCCCTTTTCCCTTTTCCCTTCTTCTTCCAAGAATCATTCCCACCACCTCCTTTCTTTTGAGATTGGGCAAACAATGCCTTCTCAGTATCTTTCTCCTCCTTCTTGATATCTTCTCTATTTTTCAATTTTAATTCATGTGCTTCTAAGGAACCTAATAACTGCTCTAATTTCAGGTTATCTAGGTCCTTAGACTGTTCAATTGCAGCAACCACATTATCAAATTTAGGTGTCAATCCCGTGAGAATCTTTTCTACTTTTATTGAATCAGTCACTGTTTCACCACAGCTTTTCATTTGATTAGTCAAGATTACTAACCTGTTTACGAATTGCGCAACCGTCTCATTTGATTCCATCTGAAGCAAACCTAATTGACGTCTTAGAGAGAAGCTATTTTTTAAGGGTGGTGACGTAACTAAAGAGGGATGAAATGCAAAGTGGAAAAAATAAAGAACAATTGATATCTTTACAAGTTCATGCTAAGAACAATTGAAATGCAACGAGGGATTAGAGGATAAAGAGGGAACTTTTAATTTAATAAGCTTAAACATTATTTGAAGTAGCATTTGAAAAAAAACTAGTCTCTATCCAAAAAATGTTAATGCTTACCAAGCACGTCTTTTCATCCAATAGTCGAATATGCTAGCGGGACTTGTCAAACAGAGCCTAAGTAGAATAAGCCATTTGAGCGTTGTTACTTGAGTTAATTAATTATATAACCATTAAATTAAAAGATTTTAAAAGATTTATGTTATTAGTTACAAATCTCGTTGATTTTTTTCATTTTATATAAAGATCGCACAAGATTTTAAAAGATTACACGAGATTTTGTAATTAATTAATTATGTAATATACACCATTTTGACTTTAATTTAACAATAACAATTAAATATTTTTATTCCTGTAATCAATTCTTGTATCATATCTTTCCTATATATAGATAGAGGGAGCTCATAGACACAAATAACTCACAGGCTATGTATCTCTAGTTTCTATAGAACCATGGAGGAGGTACCTTCATCACCAATTGACTTCCTCAAACGAGCAGCTACTATCTATGGTGGTAAAGTATCTATCATCTACAATGATCACGTGAGGTTTTCATGGAGAGAAACCTATGAAAGATGTCTCAAAATTGCTTCTGCTTTGGTCAACTTGGGAATTTCTCAAGGCGATGTTGTAAGTTCATTTATAATATATCTTCCAAGTTCTGCTTATATATATTCACATAATTAATTTCTCCTTTACCATCCTTGAAAAAGTAGAAAATAGGAAAATTGGACCTCATTTCATACATTGAAGACAAATCCATGTTTGTATTTCATTGATTTTTTTTATAAGCAAAGTGAAATTATTAAAGTGAGTTCAGAGGATACTCCAACCCTTTTACACCAAATTGGTTCTCATCGGTTTCTTCAAAACTTGCATGCAAGCCTTTATCAAGTTCCCAATCATTTCCAATTTCATTGATCCATGGATTTTGAGAAATTGCAACAATCGATAAATCAATAGTAGATCGAAATTATTTTCTCATAAACCTTTAATGTTTATTTGCCTCGAAAAAAGAAGAATCGTCTATTTTGTTTTTTCAATCAGAGTGAGTTAAACAGAGGGAAAAGAGGGTTGACCGATAGCATATTTGATGGTCATGTATTCGTGTTGGTTATAAAATACGTTTGGTGAGATTGAGAGTTTGTTTGAATTATTTTTTAAAAATTGTTTTCCTTTTTGTAAAATTTAACAAAGATCAAATTTATTCTTTTGAGATTTTTAAAAACTAAAACTATTTTTAAAAAGAGATTTCAAACATTCCCTAAGCATTTTCCTTTATTTATTTTATATTTCCTCAAAAACAAAAAACATTCAAAAGAAATTTTTTTTTTAAAAGTTCAAAAGAATATGTTATTCATTCTCCAAATAAAATGTTATTTATTAATAAAGTTTGTTCTTTATATATAGAGTAAATTTATAACCTAGGGGTGTGGTTGAGCGGTTGGGGCTCATCCTCCATTAACCAAGTGTCGAGGGTTCGATTATCGCCTTGGGTATGAAGCAGCTTTAAATCTCTTGGCCAGCTGTCCCACCCTTTGAGGTGCCTCCAATCTAGCGAGGGGATTAGTCACTGCGTTCAGTGGTAGATGTCCTGGTCTCGACAAAAAAAGAGTAAATTTATAAAACTCAATTAAAATCACTAACTCTACATTTATATTCATTTAATAGTGTATAAATGCATCTATAGATGAATGTTGAATGTGTCTATATAAATACACATGCATTCACTCAATAGTATTGAGTGCATTTATATTGTAGTGAATGCACTCAATAGTGTATAGTGAAAAATGGGGTTTATTTTATTGTCAGTATAAATGCATAACTAAATTTCTGTTTTATAAAACTTAATTAATTTAAATAATTCATTGTGCATTTTTTTTTTGTGAATGCACATGCATGTTGTATTTAATTTTACCCTGGTTCCTTTTTTTTATATATGAACTCCAAAGTCCATGGTCAACTCCTGCACTTTAGTCTTTTTATTTTAATATTTAATAGATAGACATTGTGCTTTATTCAATATTCACTCTCCAAATAAAATGTTATTTATTAATAAAGTTTGTTCTTTATATATAGAGTAAATTTATAAAACTTAATTAAAATCACTGACTCTACATTTATATTCATTCAATAGGATATAAATGCATCTATAGATGAATTTTGAATGTGTCTATATAAATACACATGCATTCACTCAATAGTATTGAATGCACATAGATAGTGCATTCATATTGTAGTGAATGCACTCAATAGTGTAGAGTGAAAAATGGGGTTTATTTTATTGCCAATATAAATGCATAATTAATTATTTTTGTCAAAAAAATAAATGCATAATTAAATTTCTGTTATAAAACTCAATTAATTTAATTAATTAATTGTGCATTTTTTTTGTGAATGCACATGCATGTTATATTTAATTTTACCCTGGTTCCTTTTTTTTATATATGAACCCTGGTTCCTTCAAATTTCACTTTATATTAGTTTCTATAAATTAAAACAATCGTTTTATCAAAAATTTATAAATGCTTCAAAAAAAAAATTTATAAAAGCAAAAAGTATTTTAAGCGCGTATTCATGGAAAATAAACACTGCGTTCATATTTGAAAATGATTTCCTAGTAGTACGTCGCTGTCCTTACTTAGTCTATGATAATATGACATGTCATTCCATGCCAACATTTACGCCAATCAATCAAACACGTTATTTGAACTCCAAAGTCCATGGTCAACTCCTGCACTTTAGTCTTTTTATTTTAATATTTAATATTTAATAGATAGACATTCTTAAGCCATTTGAGTGTGTTATTTACCTAAATCAAAAGCCATTTTTTAGCGTTGCTAGTTGGTCTATTTTTTATATATACACTTTTTAATAAACATTTCAGCTTAAATATGATTTAGGCCCTTGTAAATATAGCATGTTTTGGTTTAAGCCATTGCAAAAAAAAAATTGTAAAAAACTCTTGCAAAATGCAGCATTTTGAAATAAGCTCTTCTTTTAGAGGAATGTTAATGTGACGTTAAAAAAATGACACCTGGACTGCCACGTGTGTTTAAAATGCTGACTAAGTTAAAAATTAAAGATTAAAATAAAAAAAGAAAAAAGGCACCACCACCACAACCACTCTCTTCTCTCTCTCGCCCACACCACAACCACCATACCTCCACCATCTTCCTCATCCCATTATGCTTTATTTCAAAACTTGTAGAGCTTCTCGGCTTCTTCGATCTACTACCTTTTGAGTCTGATTTTGGAGAGCTAATTCTTCATCTTTCTTAGTATTATCAATTGGTTTGTTTTTTTTTACAACCGTTGAACTGGGAGATGCTTCTTTGACTTGCCCTTTTTTAGATTTATTTCCTTGTTGATTGTCTCGTCAGAGAAAGAAGCAACCAAATCCAAAGCACGCTTTGCAGCAGCAACCGCCTTTGCTGTTATTCCAGATTTTTCTTCAGCTGCAGCTCTTGCTAAATCGGCTGCCTTGGTTGCAGCTATCGTTGCTTTTTGGGCTTATTAGAGTTGGATCTGCGCCAAATTAAAACGACGACGCATCCGATGAGAACGGCGATGGTGATTGAATAACTGACGACGAATCGACCGATTTTGCTGGTTTAAGCTTTGAATTTAATTCTTCTGAAGAAACGATGGATTTTAGGGTTGAGTTTGTTGGAGAAAATCGATTCTTCTGATGGTGGTGGGAAATGGGATGAGGAAGATGGTGGTGGTGGTGTGGTGGTGTGGTGGTTGTGAAAGAGAAGAGAGTGGTTGTGGTGGTGGTGGTGTGGTGGTTGTAGTGTGGGCGAGAGAGAGAAGAGAGGTGGTGGTGGTGTGGGTGAGAGAGAGAAGAGAGTGGTTGTGGTAGTGGTGCCTTTTTTCTTTTTTTATTTTAGTCTTTAATTTTTAACTTAGTCAGCATTTTAAACACACATGGCAGCCTAGGTGTCATTTTTTTAACGTCACACTAACAGTCCTCTAAAAGAAGGACTTATTTCAAAACGCTGCATTTTGTAAGGGTTTTTTACTATTATTTTTTTGCATGGCCTTAAACTAAAACACGCTATATTTGCAGGGGTCTAAATCATATTTAATCCTTTGTTATTTTATGGAATGAATTTTCACCAAAGCATATAAAATCTCTTGGTTTCTATCAATAGGATTCAAAAGAGAAAATTAAATAGTGTGTTGACATTCTCATCCCACTATAATATTTTAAGTCTATGGCTAAGCGTGAAAATGGTTTCTTACGATCATAAAAGCATTTCCTTTTCTTTTGGCTTTGTAGTTGTGCCTTTACGGGCACTGCTTATACCTTAGACAACAATTTTTTCCTATCAAAGCAATACTATCACTAGTGGCGAATCTAAGACTCAGGGTCAGTTTTAAAATTGCAGATCACTAAATATATAATAAAAAACTTTTTTAATGTAGTTAGTTAGATAAATTACACAACTAATAATTATTCTCTATGCTCTTGAGAGAGGACTTGATGTGTGCGATTTGTTGGACTAAATGCATAATTAGGCGTTTGGATGCAATTTTCTTTTTTAGAGTGTGCAAAATGCTTTTTTAATAGGATAGATAAGTGTAATTTAATTTTTTGAGGGTGCGAATGACCCCTTATTAGAGGTAGGTTCACCCTTTAACCATCCCAAAACCATTGTCGTTAAGACGGAAAATGCAACAATTTTTCTACACTCTATGACAATGTGTCACAATGTGAAACCATTCAAATCAATGACAACACAAAATTCATTCGCTAAATTCAAAACTTCAAAACTTTCTCCTTTTTTTTTGTCATTCTACAACAGTTTTGTACCTACAAAGAGACAACCATTTGTATTATAAAGAACAGTTTTTTAAACGCCTCCGATCAAATGCCAACAAAAGGAACGACCCATAGCCGGGAGGAACACCTGTGTGTTATGGGAATGTCAGCCGATTCAATGTAGCATCAAGAGGGAAGAGCAGCCACAGAGGTATTCTGTGCTCCCCCAACGAAAGAATGATAAAGCTAGTCTGCCCTAGAAAATTGTTCCCTCCTTCCACATTAGACACTACGCCGCTCTCAGAAGGGCTAAACCCACACTGGGAACGCGCAAAGTACCAAATAAGGAAAAAGCAAACAAGGAACAAATAACGAGAGAAAAACGGAACCTGCAAAACATGTGGAGAGGGAGGAAGGAAAAGATTGACACACATAAGCCACTAGATCGACCCTATTTATACACGAGCCAAGAGGAGGCAGGTGAGACCACATTCAAGCTAGCAATAAAGACTCAAGTAAAAATGGAGAGCCATTAAATGCCATGACCAAAAGGGTGGTACGAACCTTGTAAATAAAGAGGAAAGCATCGAGAAACGAAGAAACTACCATGATCCGGCCACCCAAAAGGGCTTTGGGCTCCGAGCCCTTTGGGCTCTCTCGCCCTAAAGGGCTCGGAGCTCGAAGGGCTGTGTACTGGAGGTGTCCGGATAATGCCAACCAAGGCCCCAAAAACCAAGGAGAGCCCCAACTCGCCGAGGGAGACCTTGACAGACCGAGGAAAGGCGACTGAGGAGCACAACTGGCACTTGAGGAGGTACAAATAGTTCTAAATAAGACCTCGTACCGCGTGCACCGTCATACGAACCATGCTCAGACCAGGACACATCCGTGAAGAAGACAAGCAAGGAGGATGTGACAGTCATCCATTGGCTCGTACCAAAGTAGTGGCTGCACCACCACCTTGGGGGCAGACGCATGCCAGTAATCCCCTGCGGCGTAGCACACCCTAATACTCTTATTGTATTATAAATAACACATGCTACTGTTGTATAAGGGATCTTTAGTTCATGTATTTTACGAGGTCTCCCTTAGTAAGACTATATCCTTAAGAGTTGCACCCCATTTTATATACAAAACAATATTCGTTATCTTAAGTTCTAGTTTGAAGTTAGTACTTTATCTTTTTGTGTTTCAATATAGTTCTACATGTTTGAAAACATTAATCTCAAGGCAAGCTGTTAGGCTATCTACAACGAAAAATGCATGTGCGCCACATGTACAATCAGTTGAATCAATTGTTCCACGACTTAGAAACCCAAAAAATTGTTGTAGAAAGCCAAAAAAACAAACCAGATAGGTTAGCATGGTTAACATTTTAAAACAAACAAAATTAAATCGAAACTAAAAAAGAAAATTTATAATTTTGGTATAATGATACCTGTAATAACTTTGTGTAGAATGTGAGTTTTATTTATCCAACTATTGAATCATGTTATACTAATAGAATCTTTTTGAATAGTTGAATTGAAAGACCTCAATTTTTCTTGTGTATATACAGGTTGCAGTTTTTGCACCAAATATTCCAGAACAATATGAGCTTCATTTTGGTGTACCTATGGCAGGTGCTATTATATCAGCACTCAACACAAAATTAGATACAACAACATTGGCACTGATATTGGAACAATTAGAGCCATGCAAAGTCATATTTGTGGACTATCAATTTCTTGACTCTGCTCTCAAAGCATTTGAAATAATCTCCCAAAGAAATTGCAAACCACCCCTCATTGTCCTAATTCCAGATTACGACCAAAAACAAGATACCCCACCAGCACCAGTTACCTTAAACTACAATGAATTTCTTGCAAAAGGACAACCAGATTTTAATTTCAAGACTTCGATTCCTAGCTATGAAAATGAATGTGAACCTATATCAGTGAATTACACATCAGGCTCTACAGGAACTCCTAAAGGAGCTGTTTATAGTCACAAAAGCACTTATCTTAATTCACTTGCAGCAATTGATCGTTTTAACATGAAACCTACGACAGTGTTCTTATGGACAGTCGACATGTTTCGTTGCGACGGTTGGTGTTTCATTTGGGCAATGGCTGCACTTGGTGGTACCAATATTTGTCTCAGAAATGTATCAGCAAAAGATATATTTGATGCAATTCAAATTCACAATGTGACACATTTTTGTGGTGCACCAATACTTTTGGAAATCATTGCAAATGCATCATCGTGTGACCAAAAAATGTTGCCTCATAAGGTTAGTGTCACAGTTGCTGGTATATTACCACCATTTAAAGTTATCAATAAGGTGGTAGAACTTGGATTTGATGTGAACATAGGATATGGTATGACAGAAGTACTAGGTCCAGTGATTATAAGACCATGGGAACCCAATTCAGATAATGACATTACAAAGTTCAATTATGGTGAAGTTAAAGACTTTATGATGCCAGAAATTGATGTGAAAGATTCAAAAACAATGAAGAGTATTCCTCATGATGGGTTCAGCATAGGTGAAATTATGTTTAAAGGGGATACTTTAATGTTGAGGTACCTTGATTCACAAGCAACTGAAGAAGCTTTTAAGGATGGATGGTATAGAACTGGGGATCTAGCTGTTGGAGAAATTAATGGTTCTTTTACTTTAAAAGATAGAGCAAAAGATATTATTTATTCAAAGGGTGAGATTGTGAGCTCATTAGAGATTGAAGCAGTGTTGTTGAATCATCCAAAGGTTTTGAAAGTAGCTGTTGTGGGGATATGTGGTGAGTCACTTTGTGCAATTATCAAGTTGAAAGATGGATGTAGTGCTAGTGTTGAAGATATTATAAGGTTTTGTGAAGATCATTTGGATAGTCATATGGTTCCTAAGAATGTGGTTTTTGGAGATTTGCCTGTTAATTCAACTGGGAAGGTACAGAAATTTCTTATAAGGGAAATGATCAAAAGTGATGGGGGGAATGACTCGATTAATTAGGGTGTGTTTTGCAGAATCATAATAAATTAATGGGGAAGATGACAATTGAGAAGGTGTCTGGTATGTAATAATCTTAGACTAATTTGTTTCCTTGTTCTAGACACCTGAAGTCCTTACTTCCATATTATATACATTGCACAATATGGAACACAAATGCAACTTTTAATATTTGGGCTAAATTTTACTTTTGGTTCCTTGTTCTAGACACCTGTGTAGATATTTTGTTTTTATCTTAGAATTTTACAAAAGAAATGTTCATGCACTCCTCGAATTAAAAGAAAAAAATAAAAGCATTTTATCAATTTTTATTTGGTCATATCTCAACTTATACTATAATTATATAATTCAAACAATAAAACCTAATGTTATCATCAATGTTTTTTGAAAACTAAATCAAAAATCAAACTATTGAAACCTCTCGGTATCGCTTTAAATTGCCCGAACTCAAATAAAATTGGGTCAAACTGCTCAAATAACTGAACCGTAAACAATCTTGGTTCATGGTTTACCTGTTAAATCATTCGATTGATTCGGTTTTTAAAACACCGGTTATCATTACTGGACCAAATGACTAAGATTGTTGGTCCCACAATACACGTGCCTGAAAATTGCATGTCATTTTCAACTCTCATTCCCAATCTCATCAAATATTTGTCATGTGAGTAGTTGGCACTGAACCCTTTTATATAAAGAAGCCTTTCTAGGGTAATAATGTAACATCCATGATTCGGTAAGAAGGTTAAACCCTTTATACCAAATCCAGTTCTAATATATGAAATCCATTGCCACTCAATTTTGTTCTAAAGTGGCTATAGTTGTTTTTCAGTGGGCTATCCGGGGCAATGCTTATGAGTACAATTATTATCTTCCAATGTGTGTTGGCTAATTGAAGCTCTCTCTGCCACAGAAATTTTGTGGGGTCATTCCAGGAATACTTCATGAGTGCTGAAAGTGAAAACTGAGTTCATTTGAACACAGCATTCTATTTCCTATATTTTTTCATTAACCAAACTAATATTATATCATCTTCTAGTACACTTTCATCCTTTAAATTATAGAAACACTAATACAGTGATACTACTTGTTCATAAACCAGTGACACATCATCACTTAAATATGATGGCTTCTCAGTTTAGTGATTCACTTTCTCATGGAGTTAGCATTGAAAAGATTGGTGAAAAATCTATAACCAATGTGGTTGAGAATCTTAGGTTAATCACATCAACAAAAAGGAGGCTTTGGCATTCCATTAGGATGATTGATAAGAGGAGAGAAGTTCCCTTTGACAGATTTGTGAGAGGTTGTGGTTTGGTTAGTGATCAACCAATATCTTCTGATGTTGAATCAACTCATTCTGATTTGCAAGATAATATTACATCAGACAATGGCAGCATTCTGAGCAAAGAGACATTGTAAGACTTGGCACCCTCATCTCATAACCTTAATTTTGTCCTCAACTAATAAGGTATATTGAATATTGTGCTGATTTCTGCAATTTCTACATTTTTTTTTTACTTTTTACAGTGAGTTTAATGGGGTGTCTTTGGAGAGTAAGGCTCAACTTCCAAGTGTTCAAACTGAGCTAATAATGCTTTCTTTACCTGCAATAGCTGGACAAGCAATTGAGCCTTTAGCACAATTGATGGAGACTGCTTATATTGGAAGAATAGGAATGGTAGAGTTAGCTTCTGCTGGTGTTTCCATGTCAATTTTCAACATAATATCAAAGGTTTTCAACATTCCTCTTCTTAGTGTAGCAACTTCATTTGTATCTGAAGACATTGCAGCAAACACATTCAATACATCCACTTCAGGTGATATTCCTCATGATATTTCTGAGAGAAAGTTGCTGCCTTCAGTTTCTACTGCATTAATATTAGCAACAGGAATTGGTATAGTTGAGGCTTTGGCTATGTACTTTGGTTCTGGCTTACTTCTCAACATTGTTGGAGTATCAACTGTGAGTTATCATTTAAAGTTTTAAACTACAGTCCACATTAGATGTCGAAATTCTGCTGTTTCGAGTTTCGACTCCATTCAAACAATATTGACATTAAAACATTAAGTCTGGCACAGTATATCCCTTTTTTCACAACCTATTATATGTACAATCCTTTTGCTTACCTTCCCTATTTCATGTTAAATCCATTTGCATTATTATCTGTATCATTTTTAAGAAACTTTTTCATGCACAGGCCTCACCTATGCGCATTCCAGCACAACAGTTTTTGTCACTCAGATCCATTGGTGCTCCCGCAGTTGTTGTTTCTCTGGCTATACAAGGAATATTCCGAGGGTTCAAGGATACAAGGACTCCTGTATTATGTTTAGGCAAGCCCTGCACTCAACTTCCTAAAACTATCCCTAAAGAAAAGTTTAATGAGTTGATGCCTGTGAAGCACTGACACGGACACCGGACACAACACAGAAACACAGGTTTTAATCTGAAAAATACAAGTAATGGAAGTGTCAGTATCGGTGTTCGACACGTACGTTTTCAACCAGAAGTGTCGGTGCTATACAGGTTGATGCTATTACCCCACTTTGGATTGATAATGAAATTAATGAATGTTCTTCTGCAGGTCTTGGCAATTTGGTAGCTGTTTTCTTATTTCCTATACTTATATACACTTTTCGCTTAGGTGTGATTGGTGCTGCCTTGTCCACTGTCATGTCTCAGTAAGAGTGCTTACCAGTTACCATGTCTCTTTTTCTTATTGCTCTTTCCAGCATAGCTGTGGAAGTTATAATGTGTGCAAATATTTAAGGTACATTGTCACAATTTTGATGATATGGAGTCTGAATAAGAAAACTATACTATCAATTCCTAATGTTCGAAGTTTACGCTTTGGTGGATACCTAAGATCTGGTAAGTATCTGCTCTTTCTATCTGTTTGAGGGAATGATTTTACTATAATCTTCATCATCTCATCAATTACTATATATAATCTTTTATCAATTGAAATTTTTGCATAGGTGGTTTCCTTCTTGGGAGAACTTTAGCAGCTGTAATGACCATTACACTGAGTACATCAATGGCTGCTCGTCTAGGACCCTTAGCCACAGCTGCACATCAGATATGCTTGCAAGTATGGTTGTCTGTATCCCTCCTTGCAGATGCACAAGGAGCAGCTGGTCAGGCTCTTGTTGCAAGTCTCTTAGCAAAGGGTGACTATAATACTGTGAAAGAAGTAACTTACTTTGCTCTAAAGGTGATTCTTGCTTACTGGATTAAATTCTGCTACTTTGCCTCCACACTTAGTTTTCTAATTGGAATATATATTTCCCAGACAGGACTATTCACTGGAGCTATGTTATCTATCATATTGGGTGCCTCTTTTGGTTCTTTAGCAACTCTTTTTACCAATGACACTGAAGTTCTTAGCATTGTCAAATCTGGCTTACTGGTAATATTTACTTTTCTTGAAATAAATATTTCATTGCTTACAAGGTCTTTTATCTAAAAGTTTCTTCCTCAGTTTGTCAGTGCCAGCCAGCCAATCACTGCATTGGCTTATATCTTTGATGGCCTTCATTATGGAATTTCAGATTTCTCCTATGCTGCTTGCTCTATGGTCAGTGTGTGACATAGTTTATATAACATTTTGATATCAAGCTTAGATAATTAGTTGATATGGTGTATTCTGTGATTTTTATAAATCCTCAACAGATGTTGGTTGGTGCAATCTCTTCTGCATTTTTGCTTTTAGTTCCATCTAGTATTGGTTTACAAGGAATCTGGTTTGGTTTAGCTCTTTTCATGGGCCTGCGGACAGTGGCTGGATGTATAAGGTGAGTGTAAATAAATAATTATAACTCTACAAGTTTTTATCAGAAGCTGGTAATTTGGCAAGTTATGCCGGTCGTGATTGAGGCTGCATCATCTGCATTTAACCGTGATTCTGTGCAATATGAAGGATCGCGACTGCGATTTAAAACCTTGAATGCACTAATATCGAGTCTCAATATATAATAACTTTTGGCTTGTCTTCTATAGATTATTGTCTAAAAATGGTCCATGGTGGTTCTTGCAATCAGACATCGATAAACTTAAGGTATGTTTATAAGAGGGGACTTGATTATCGATTCATGTGTTCTTTTTCATTAAATGCTTAATATTTTATTTATTTATCATATAAATGGTTGTAGTTCTGGAATAACCGCATTACAGAAGTGCAAAGACAACACAATGGTACAGTCTTGTCCACTGAAGACGGTGACTCAATTAGGAAATGGCAGAAGCGTGAATAGGATTTACAAATGATTATTAGTCTTTGTTTCTGCTATATATATAGATCAAGCGGTGTTTTGATAATTTAAGTTGTGTGCATAACATAGAGCTTCACAAGTTGCCAGGCTTCCACATACTTCTCGAAGTATCTTGATGATAAAACCATCTCCCAGACAAGTTTCATCGTGTAGGCTTTGTTTAAGGTTTCGAAAACCAAGCCTATCAGCCTCTTCAGGTATACAAATAGTCCCAAAGTGAACTTTTCTTTGGGTCTCATTACTACCCTAAATAAAGTTCCTGCAAATAGCTTCAACAGTACTTTTACTCTATCCGCTAATATTTTCAAAATAAGAAATAACTAAAAGAACAAATAGCATATACCAAGATCACAATGTTTTAAAAAAATGGCGAATCGTTGCCGCTCACTCTATAGAAGAATTCCTATCACATCATTTGCTGGGTTGAACAAACATTATTTAAGACCAAAATTTGGCAATTTCACCTTTATAGGGTAACATCATCGATAAAATTAGTCAGCATAGAATTTGCAACGCTGAATTCACTTGGCATACCAGAAGTAACTGTAATCAACGTAGAGCATCTATCACTGCATCAACAACTTCTTGGGTGGTGCTTGAGCCTCCAAGGTCCTTTGTCCGCTGTTTGCCTTCTAAAATGACCTGTTTCACAGCAGTTTCCAATCGGTCAGCAAATGCAGGAAACTGGAGATGTCTAAGCATCATGGCTGATGAAAGGAGGAGTGCCACTGGGTTGGCTTTCTTTTGTTCCACTACTTTTTCATTACCAACATTTCCTGCTGAAGCACCTTGTTCAAATACAGCATGGTCAGCACCAACATTACCTGCAAAGGGCGTGACATCCATGATTTGAGAGATATTCAAGCTTTATTTCAGGATAAAATTAATTTACTCAATAATCATTTCTATCCAGACACCCTTCCATAAATTCCACCCCCAGGTCCAATACAAAGAAATGGATTAAATGAACGGCTCAACAGTCCTATCTGTTATTTTCATAAAAACCTCAAGCCTACCAGCAGCATTGCCAACACTAGAGCTCTGCCCCTTCTCCATTCACAAGATATTTGATTCCTCTAAATCTAAACTAAAAGGCTAGAGAGAAAGATACATACATCTCAGCCATTAATGACAAAATCAACTTATGTTATTTCACCACATTTATAATTTGTTATGTTTGTGCATGTATTATCAACAAACAATTTTTTTCATTAAAAATTTAAGATTTCTTACTTTATAATTTATAGTGAATTGTTCCCTTTAGAGGAGCAAAACTCCCATCCATAGATCCCTGCTGACTTCACTACTCATAGGTTTTCACTTTTCACTACCATTTGACAACTCCCCTCCCACATAGAGGCTGCCGCTGCCTCCGTATTACAATCAAATGTTGAGGTAGATAAATGAATCTCCGGTTGAATTTAATACCACCTCTAATTTTTTTTCCGTGAACACACAATCTCTAACTTAATCAAGCATTTCCATTAGCAGAGTTTTTAAAAGCATGAAATATGTTCCTCTATAATTGTCTGAAAGAACTAGAGATATACACAATTAGTCCACTTGAAATCAATACTTCACGGTTCTGGTTTGTAACTAATCACCCTCACACACCTCTTAACATCAACGATAAAATAGATGATACTATTAGATAAGACAAATGGCAGCATTATCAAATGAGAGCTCTACAGTTCAACACATTAGTAATTAGTAACTAAAACCATACCTCCCGGCATGACACCAGTGCCTCCAGCGATACCGGCTGCTGTATTTGCAACAAGATTTCCATAAAGATTGGGGGTTACCTAACAAGTAAAATTTGTATTCGTGAACTTCAAAACCCCTCTTTGGATTTAAAACTGAAAGCTGTAGAGATTAAGAGAAAATCATAGAAGAGAACATTTTATTTGTGTAATTGTTACAGAGTAAAAACTTGACACAGCTGATTCAGTTGCCAGCTTTTTAAAGCTGGGCTTAACCTATACTTTGAACATTGGTTAACCTCACACAAAAGCAAATTGATTGGGACGAAGACCAGCATTTGTTTGTTTAGCAGTTCTTTTTAAGAAAAAATTTAGTGCTATTAGTGTATTGGTGAGATGAGCAACTCTTTAAACAAACAAATTCTGGTCCATCATAATTACTCCATAAACATATCAACCAAAAGTGGATAAATAACTGGGATTCAGGGTAAAGTTGTAAGTATACATACCATGACATCAAACTGCTCAGGCTTTGAAACAAGCTGCATGCAGCAGTTATCTACAATAATTTCATTATACTTGATTCCAGGATACTTTGTGGCAACCTCTCGACAAGATTCCAAGAATAAACCATCTGCAAGTTTCATAATGTTTGCTTTGTGCACAGCAGTCACCTTCTTTCTGTTATTTAGATAAGCATACTCGAAAGCATATTTAGCAATGCGCTCTGAACAGAACTTTGTTATTACCTAGCCAAGTATTAGTATGAGGTGCAAACATAAAACCCATACATCACAGTGTGAAGGTGCTGACATCATGAGATATAAAACATTTAAAGATTACCCAAAAGAATCTAGAGATTTATAAGGGCACATAACTCATCCATCAAAAGAATAGACCGCTAGAAATCAGGAAATATCTTAACCATGTTCATAATTAACAACTTTTAGGGTAAGACATCGGAAACGAAAACTTGACATCAACAGTGGGGCAGCAGCCAGAAAGTAAACAAAGCATACAGAAGAAAAAACAAAAATTTAAAAATTTAACCTTCTCAATTAATTCAAATATTGTGCACTACTAATTTTCTCTTTGTCATCAATTTAATCAAGCATTACATATATAACTGGCAATTTCCACAAACGTGAATTAATGATATTGCAATACGGGTTTATCATCTAAGGAAGTAAGGTTCACCTGTTTCTAAGAACATAGAAACATAAGTTAAAGAAACCTATTTAATTACCATTTACCAAGAGTACTCTCAACTCTCAAGTTTTGATTTTGAAAGGCCTTAAGTGTTAAACTTTCCACCAAAAGCATTTTCAAATTTCAACTAAGTGACCAACCCCCCTAAACCTCATAATCAATTTATAAATAAAATTTTGACAAATAATTTCCGTCACAAAAACATGCCAAAATCATCACATCACATCACATCCTAAGTATATTTTGAGTTATCTACCATGCAAAAAGCAGAACTAATTGAACTAAACCATCAAGAATCTACACCAAAAACATTAAAACCACAAACAACTCTCCCGATTTCTACCCAACAATTGCTTCGCTCAAACACAAGTACTAAAAATCACTGAATTACAAAAATTCTTATTATCCGGAAGAAATACCTTGAGACTTTCAACGACGCCGGGAACAACTTCGTGTTCGAGGCCTGCGTACTCTCCCTCGGTATTCTCCCTGATGACGACGATGTCAACGTTATCGTGGCGCGTGGTTATACCAGGGAGGTTAAAGCAATTAACAAGGGAAGCGTAAAGATCAAGCTCCTTCCTCAGTTGCAAGTTGAGGGAACTGACACCACCGCCCATAGGAGTAGCGAGTCCTCCTTTCAAACACACCTTGTTCTTCTTGATCGATTCGATCACCTCAGGAGGCACCGCTTTCATGTCTCCGTGCACCTCATACTTCTCGAAGTACACCGGCGCGTGCATAGCCTCCATCACTTGTTCCACCGCGCCGGTCACCAGCGGTCCAATTCCGTCGCCAGGGATGAGTGTCACGCCCCTCGGGGTGCCGTCGCCGGGTCGGGGCATATAGGTGACGGAACGGGTTGGGGTGAGGCGGGAGTGTGAGGATAATAGCTGTTTTAGGAAATGCGGTGCGGATCGTCTCGTCGCCATTGGCGGTGGCGGTGGCGTCCTAGGGTTTTGAAATTTTCAGTGTGTTGTTGTTTTTGATCGTTGCAATAACTATTACGATGCGAATGAGATTCGAGAAGCCATGGAAAGGTTAATGCACGCAGAATAGAGGAATAAAGGTGCCAATTTGTAACTCAGAAAACGGCCAGCGTATTGTGTTTAGGACTACTATTGCATAAATCTTTTTCCCTAGGTAAATTCTTAAAATCTACACATGGATTCTACTACCATTTATTACATAAATATATTTCTATTATTTCTTTTACGGTTATTACTATATATTTGTATTATTTACGCACTTACCAAAATTTTAATAATTTCAGAATAATCTCATTTTTTTTCTTCTGAAAACACAGGCACAAGTAGACCCTAGACCGTTAGTTTCTTTCGTTCCATTCCTATGTAGTACAATCACTGCTTGCCAGGTTTGTTTGCACATCTTGTCCAATTTTGTTGTGAACTTCTTAACACTTGGTGATAATGGACTTCTCAATTTTGTATCACCAGAAATTGCTCATCATTCACGCCTATGACCTTCTCCAATTTTGTCTCACCAGTAATATCTAAAGAAATTGCTCATCATTCAAAAAGTCCATTACCAATTTCGTTGTGAACTTCTCAATCACTGCTTCATCTCTTGGTGTTTTCTGGTGCTGTGACGATACCTAATTACTGCAATTTTGCAGGAGGGATATTGGTAATTTCCCCACGTCGCAGTCGCGCCGCGCCGCCGCCACGATCTTGACTCATCGCCCTCTCTTAGGTTCTCTCTTGTGGTTTCGTATAATCGTTTCTTCTTCTTCCCTTCTTTTTTTAGATGGGTAACAAGTTAGGGTGTTTGCGGTGTGGCTTAGTTCGATTTTGAGACAAAAAAATGAATCGAATCGCAAGGTAAAATTACATGCGGTTTGGTTTGTTTCGGTTGGCTTCCTAAAATAAAACCAAATCAAACCAATGCGGTTTGGATTGATTCGGTTTTTTTTCAAGACAAAACATAATTTAAAACAAAGTTAAAATTAACCAACATAAAAGACTAAAATGCTCCCGGGGTCCCTTAACTTTATTTAAAGTAACGATTTGGTCTTTTATGTTTTTTTTGTCCCAGATAAGTCCTTTATTTTTCAAATTTTTGGCACATAAATTCTTTTCTATCACCCTCCATCCAACTTTGTTAAGAGTGCTGATGTGTATGTTAATGTGCTTACGTGGCAAATCCAAATAGATTTTTAATTTAAAAATTACTTTTTATAAAAAATAAAAAAATCCAATTAATTAGATCTTCTTCTTCCTCTCCCAATCTGCTCTTCTCTCTCGTTAGAACCCTTCTATGAATTGATAATCTACTCTCTAGTCTCTTCTTGTTTCTTCTTCTTATTGCTCTCAATAGTTAGAGTTTAAAATAGTTAATTTTGGGGATGACAATAATACCCCAATGATCCAATTCACGAAGAAGAAAATGGGCCTTCGATTATTGTGCTTCTTTCTTGTAGTTGGCGAAGGTAAAGGGGTAATATGCTTCATGTTTTATATGGTTCATTCTCATGTGAGGACATTTGTGCTTTAAATTATTGTTACAGTGGGTAGCTTTTCTCATGGTTAGGGTTTAAAATAAAATTTTTTGACAGAGAAATTGAAGCGAAGGAAAATCATGAAACACGTGTTTCAGAATCTCAGAATAATTAATCAATAGGAAAGGACATGGGGTGCCGTAATCAGTATGGCTCTCTAGATATTGCGAGTCTTTCCAAATCTATTTTCATCTTCGTTGTATCTATTTCCAAATTGTTTGCGAATCCTCTTCAGATCTGGGTTTGATGTATCATTTGGGTTAGAGAAGCAAGCATGAGGTTGCAAAGTGGGGTTGAAAAATCTGAGGTTGTAGGCGTTTGGAGGAGGAAGAATATGAACCTTGAGAGAAATCCTAATTTTAATCAAAATTAATTAAAATTATGAATCAGCAAATAAATAATGCCACGTAAGCAAAAATAAAATAAAAAATATGACTTAAATGATGACTTTTTAACGGAGTTAGATGGAGATTAACGGAAAAATGGTTTATGTGCTTAAATTTTCAAACATAAGGGATTCATTTGGGACAAAAAAAAGATAAAGGACTAAATCGTTACTTTAAATAAAGTTAAGGGACCCGGTGAGCATTTTAGCCAAGAAAAAATCTACTTAAATATATGTAGTATGTAAATTACTCTTTTTTAATTCTATTAAAATAGCTAAGACAATGTTTAAAAGAATTTGAATTAAATATTTTATTGTAATTTTTAAATATAGCATAACAATATGGATTGTTTGTAAGTGAGTCAAAGAATTAATTGGATTTGGGCTAATAAGTGAGTGAGAGTTGGGTTTTAGTTGCATTCGAGTTAGTAAGTTAGTAAGGAAGGTTGTAATTCAACGAGCATTAGTGTTACTTGCGGTTTAGTTTGGTTTCTGAAATCAAAACTGCGAACCGCGCGGTGCAATGAAAAGAAAAACCGAACAAAACCGATAAAAAACGATTTTTTGCGGTTTTCAGTTTGGTTTGGTTCGGTTTGCGATTTTCTATTGGTTTGGTTCGTTTTTAGCACCCCTAGTCACAAGCACTGTCTTAAAACTCCAATATACTGACCAGCATCCACTTTTGCATCTTTGACCTGTTTGATATAATGTTTCTGTGAGTTTTTATTTGAAAACCCAATATGATAATGAATCAGCTTGCTCGAGCTTCTGAATTTCTGATGCATTTGTGATACTTTAGAAATTGCTGGCAATGCCTCTTTGGATATAATTGATTGTTTTTGAAGTGTCTATACTTACTTATCTAATTAGAAGCTACACCAGAAAGCATTTGATAATCAAAAGGAAACAAACTTGATAAAGTAGCCTCATGAGTTATCAATATTCATGTGAACTCCTAAGTGTCTATACTTATCAATATTCATGTGAACTATCTATACTTATCTAATTAGAAGCTACACCAGAAAGTATTTGTGATCCTACATTGTTTCCTTTTGATTATCACATTGCTTTGCACACCAGAAAGCATTAAAGTATAGATAGAACACACTTCATAAACCTCTAATTAGAAGCTACTTTATCAATATTCATGTGTGTCAAAATCTGGTTTGATGACTCATTGCATTCCTGCCCACCAACGCGTCTAGTTTAATGCTCGTTAGTTAGTTTATTTGTCAATTCTAGTCATTACATCAGAATGTGTGCATTTCCTTCAAATTACCAAAATCAATTTAAACATAAGATAAGTAATATATTAGGACAGTAGGACTATGGTCATTATTTAGTCTTCTTAAACAAAAGAAAACAGAGAATATAAAAACTTAATATTTGTTTCAAGCATTACAATGTTACAGTTACAGACATGATAAAATGATTCAATGAATATGCAATCTTTTATTGATTCTCAATGAAATGAATTGTACATCAATTGCTCTTATATAGTTGAGCTATTAATTCTGTTACAGAGGGTTGTTTTAATAACTAACACACTTAATTAACTAACTTCTAACTGATAAACTAATCAGTAACTTTACTAAACAAGATGACCTATGATAGCAGGTTATTTGGTGACTTGTTGACCTTTGATTGTAGGTGACTCTGTCTTCAGCTCTGAGTAGTGTTTACTGGTAATAGCAGGTTGCAAATCATAGCCTTTGGGCTTTGTTTCCATTACTCCCCTGTCAAGCTCAAGGAGGGATTTCACCTTGAGTTTGTGTCTTAAGGAAACAAAAGTCCCTGTGCCTAGAGGCTTTGTAAGGATATCTGCCAGTTGAGCAGAAGCTGGGACATGTTGTATAAGAAGAGTCTTTGCTGCAACCTTTTCTCTAACAAAGTGTAAATCCATTTCAATGTGCTTAGTTCTTGAGTGGATAATAGGGTTGTGAGCAAGCATAACTGCAGAGAGATTGTCACAAAGAATTGTGGGTAATTGATGAGGGACTTTGAGTTCAGTTAGCAAGGATTGTATCCAAAGCAATTCTGAGGTAGCTTGAGCAATGCCTCTATACTCTGCTTCTGCACTAGATCGTGCAACCAGGCTTTGTTTCTTTGCTGCCCAGGAGATCAGATTGGGGCCTAAAAACATGCACAGACAAGTTGTTGATCTCCTATCATCTATGTCACTTCCCCAATCTGTGTCACAGTAGATTCTTAGGGAAAACTTGTTGTCTGGAGATGTTGGTTGTAGGTGAAGACCATGGTACAGAGAGCCACTGAGCCACTGAGGTACCTAAGCAGTCTTTTTACAGCATGCCAATGTGTTTCAAGAGGAGAGGCTAAGAATTGGCACAGTTTGTTCACTGTGAATGCAATTTCAGGTCTAGTCAATGTTATATATTGGAGTGCCCCTACCACTGACCTATACTGAAATGGATCCTTGAGATAATCAGATCCTTGCTTGCTTAATTTTAAGTTGGCAAGCATTGGAGTGGGTGTACCATTACATTCAAGCATATTGACCCTTTTGAGTAGATCCAGAATATACCTTGTTTGAGTTAACAGTAGAGAACCATCACTGAGTGTCTTTACTTCAATTCCAAGAAAATAGTCAGGCTTCCCCAATTCTTTTAGAGCAAACTGACTGTTGAGCTTGTGAATTAAATCTGCAATGAGTTTATTGGAGGAGCCAGTGATGATTATATCATCAACATATACAAGTGCATAAAGAGTGACTCCTTGATGAGCATAAACAAATAATGATGGATCACACTTGCTTGATTTAAACCCAAACTTGAGTAGAGCACGAGTTAGACACTCATACCAGGCCCTGGGGGCCTGTTTAAGACCATAGAGGGCTCTGTGTAGCTTACATACTTGACTCTTATCATTGCTTGTGAATCCTGGAGGTTGTTGCATGTATATTTCTTCAGTGAGGTGCCCATTGATGAAGGCATTATTGATATCAATTTGTTGCATTTGCCACTTGTGAGTGAGAGCTAATGTCAATAGAATTCTGATGGTTGCTGGTTTAACAACAGTAGGTAAGGCACCAGTGTTATTTAGAGTGTTGGGTGGTGTAATTGTAGTAGTTATTGGAGGTTGAGTTGTGGTGTTTGTAGGCTGCTGGGAAGGTATGGATGGCAGTAAAATGGTAGATTGAGGCTCAGATATGGTGTTGTCAGTGACATTTTTGAATAGATATGGGTATGGGAATTTTGTTTCATCAAACAAGACATCCTTGGTGATGTAGATTGTGCCTTCAGAGTTTAAGCATTTGTAACCTTTATGTTGTGGAGATAGCCCTAAGTTCACACACTCAGCACTTCTGAATTCAAGTTTGTGAGCATTGTGTGGTCGGAGATAGGGATAGCAAGTGCAACCAAACACTTTGAGATACTTGTAATCTGGTGCTTTATGATATAAGGCTTCAAATGGAGAAATGAACGATGTATGACTTGAGGTTGGTAGTCTGTTTATCAGGTAAACTGTAGTTGTGAAGGAATGATCCCAATAAGTCTTGGGGATAGAGGAGTGAGACAGAAGAGTAAGTCCAATTTCAACTATTTGTCTGTGCTTCCTCTCCAGTGTCCCGTTTTGATGAGATGTATGAGGACAAGTTAGCCTATGTTGAATGCCTTGAGTGGTGAGGAGATTGGTGAATGGCCTGAACTCTCCTCCAAAATCTGTTTGGACAGCTTTAATAGTAGAATTGTGTTGTGTGTGCACTAGTGCTTGAAATTTAATAAAAGCATTCAAAGCATCAGACTTACTTTTGAGAAAATACAGCCATGTGAATTTGGTAAATGCATCAACAAAGGCAATATAGTAATTGTAACCAGAGTTTGATGGTAATGGGGAAGGTCCCCATAAATCAGAGTGTATCAATTCAAATGGTTGTGTGTGCACAGTGGTAGATGGTGGTGCAAATAGTCTATGAGCTTTACCAATACAACAAGATTTGCACAGAGGAAGATCACATTTATTTGGAACAACAATGTCGTACATTTTCATGATAGAATTTACAACATGAGCATTTGCATGTCCTAGTCGAGAGTGCCACAAATTGTAATTTTTGACAGTGTTCTCAGCACTAGAAGTATTTACATTTGAAGTAGATACAACTTGGTCAAGTAAAACAGTGTTTCCAGAGCTAGTGCTAGGTACATTGTTACGCAAAACAGAGACAGTGTTAGTAGACACAGTAGTTTTGCAAAAAGGTTTATTTAGTGATCTAATTTTGAGCCTAGATTTGATTGGTTGATGTTGCTTCTGCCACGGCCACTACCTCTATTGTTGCGACCTCTGCCACGAGAATTTCCAGTGTTGTTGCGAGGGTTGTAGGAGGAGTGTGCAAGATTTGCACTTACAGAAGTATTGGTTAATTCTTGATGGTGTTTTTCAAATTGTGCTTCTTGCACAAGAAGTAAAGCTTCAATGGCAGAGACGGAGGTGGAGTCAGACTTACTGAAGATCATCATAACAAAGGGGTTATATTCCTCTGGTAGCTCATCGAGAATGATGTCAATTTTGTCTTGATCAGTTATATTCTCGCCAATTGATAGCAAGGAATCAGCTAGGGTATGAATGCGCAAGAGGTATTCAGAGATGGATCTTTCCCCTTTCTTGGTGTTCTTCAATTCTAACCTTAATTGTCGAATTCGAGCCTTGAGATGAGAGTAGTAGTGTTGATGAATCTTGTCCCATACTTGGTGTGAGTGTTTGCATGTGAGGACCCGTGGGAGAACTGCTTCACTGAGAGTTGAGAGAAGCCATGTGAAAAGCATTTGGTCTAGGACCAACCATTTTTCGTACTCTTCAGTGACCTTGAGCGCGATTTGGTCTTCTTCAGATGCGTATTGTTGAGGAATTTTGGGATTAACAAGGAATCGATGCAATTTGTATGAAGTGATACCTTCAACTTGCTGATTCCAAAGCAAGAAGTTTTTATCTTCGAGCTTGATTGATAGCTTCCGTGCCGCCATGAGACCCGAGTTGGAGGTCATCGAGAAAACATTGTTGCTGAATGTTTTAGTGATTGCAAGAGCTTGTTTGGGCGTGGGTTCCGCCATTGACGAAGCTTGGAGTTTTATGCGAAAGCGATGGATTGATGATCGGTTCCTGCGATTGATACCATGATAAAACGATTCAATGAATATGCAATCTTTTATTTAATCTCAATGAAATGAATTGTACATCAATTGCTCTTATATAGTTGAGCTATTAATTCTGTTACAGAGGGTTGTTTTAATAACTAACACACTTAATTAACTAACTTCTAACTGATAAACTAATCAGTAACTTTACTAAACAAGATGACCTATGATAGCAGGTCATTTGGTGACTTGTTGACATTTGATTGTAGGTGACTCTGTCTTCAGCTCTGAATAGTGTGTACCTGTAATAGTAGGTTGCAAATCATAGCCTTTGGGCTTTGTTTCCATTACTCCCGTGTCAAGCTCAAGGAGGGATTTCACCTTGAGTTTGTGTCTTAAGGAAACAAAAGTCTCTGTGCCTAGAGGCTTTGATACCATGATAAAATGATTCAATGAATATGCAATCTTTTATTGATTCTCAATGAAATGAATTGTACATCAATTGCTCTTATATAGTTGAGCTATTAATTCTGTTACAGAGGGTTGTTTTAATAACTAACACACTTAATTAACTAACTTCTAACTGATAAACTAATCAGTAACTTTACTAAACAAGATGACCTATGATAGCAGGTCATTTGGTGACTTGTTGACCTTTGATTGTAGGTGACTCTGTCTTCAGCTCTGAGTAGTGTTTACCTGTAATAGCAGGTTGCAAATCATAGCCTTTGGGCTTTGTTTCCATTAAGACATATGCTTTCAAATTTTATTGGATCTTACTTATTTAATTTTGTTTGTGTTTTGTTTTGATTGTTGTAGAATGGTATGGTGAATGACTTTAAAGATGATAGTGCTACTATCAAATCAATCCAGAAAGTCAGAGTGCAAGATGGAACCATGGTCTTGGGCATGGTGGTAATTATTTTACTATGTACAATGGGATCCCAATTCATGGTGGATCGGTTTTTCCACATTTTCCTCCGGTCATATTCACATTCTAACACGGCTATGCCTCTAAATACCGGAACACATAGTGTTCCTTGTTATCCATTGGTAATAATACTAATTATTCAATTTATTAATTGTGTTTAATCTGTTGATTTTTTCCTAATTTTTTGTCCTTTATTTAAAACAGTTTACCAATGTGTTGAAGGAGATGGAACGTTCGGCAAAACATTGCAATCGCAAGCATTAGGTTTTGAAGCAATAGAGCTCAAATTTGTAATTTTTAATGAAGGACTCTTGCTTGTAATCTGATGCATCCAACTGATATGCAGGCATTTTTTGATATGCAGAAAAAAAAAATACCAATAACTTGGAAGTTGGAACTATTTTCCTTTTTTTTCTTCTTTTGATATGCAGTAAATTGGAACAATCTGTTTACTGAAAGTTATTATCAATTGGAACTATCTGTTGATAATCTGTGACATTCGGATTCATGAAAAATTGACAGTTTGAAATCTTAGCAATTTAAAAGGATGCTTCTTATTTGAAGGATAGTTATAATTTGGTAAACTATCCATTTCTAAAAATGTGAAGACTCAACAACTACCCATTTCACATGGCAATACACAAAGTCATCCTCAGTTTTAACGAATTGGACACTAAGTGATGTCAAGTTCATATATAGTGGTACATGAAATCCTCCACGATCATTGAATCCTTGTTAGCACTGTAGTACATGGAATCATCTTTGGTCAGTTGGACCAGAAGGTAAATGAGCCCCAGTTCACATTGTGATACATGGACCCATCTTTGATCAGTCGAATTAGATGTTGAGTGAGCCCTAGTTTACATGGCAATACACAAAGTCATCAATGGTTTAATGAACTGGACACTAAGTAATGCCGAGTTTACACGGTGATACACGTAGTCATTGCATTAAAATTGACATTGCATCCTTGCAATGAAAAAAGAGATTTAATCTTGTCAAAATCATTGGACCACAAAAAAGATTTCATCAAGGGAACTGAAGCAAAGTAGAAGTCATTGGGGATTCTTAATTTTCATCATTGGAGCACAAAATCATTGGAGTACAAAATCATTGAGGATTCTTAATTTTTTTAGTCTTGATGCTATTTGAACAGTTTTCACTGAAGAATTTGAGCCTTAACAGTTTAGTATTAGTTACTTCTCATTCAAATGGTCATATTTTACTTTTGAGATCTCTATAATATCAACTGTGATGATCAGTAATCAGTATGATGAGGTTTATATGTTGTGTCATTGCCAACTCTCAGATGGTCATATTTTACTCTTGTGTCATTGGCATAAACTTAATTTTTATAAAGTAATATCAGATCTCTTCCTAAATATTTGCTGCAAGAATAATGAAATGGGAGGATACTTGAGAGTTGTATGTTGATATTAGCTTCTATCCTCATTACATTTTGTTTATTTCGATGCTTAGACATTGTGACATTTACACACTATGCCATCCATATGCAATACCATTTTCAAATTGCATGTGTGGTATTCTGTTTTTACTTAAGATTGGATGATCTGATGGTTTACTACATAATATTATGAAAGATTCATATATTCAGTTTGACACATATCTTGGGTTAAAAAAGTCAGATTGTATAGACATATAATATAATTGGGAGTTCGGGTGTTTGGTCTATATGGTTACTCTGTGATTAGGTTCTGTTTGAGGGTGGTTCTTTCCACTTGGTTGGTCTCTTGGCATTCAGAATGTTATTCTTTCTCAAATTGGTATCACCGCCCATTTGAGTATGTCTTGCTTTGGTTGTGTGCAATTTTTTGCCTAGTTTCTTTTTCCTTTTTCTTTCTGCTTCTATAGACTCTGGTGTTGGTGGTGGTGAACTTCTGCCGAGGTTAAAATGTGTTTCTGGATGAGTGCTATTTGTGTGATTAAGCATTGGTAGCTGCAATGTGCTGTTATCTTTTTTGGCCCTGCTCACAATATTTTTGTTGTTGTTGTACAAGGCCATAAGACATTAAGCATAACAGTAAATAGTTTGAAGGGGAGGTTTTTATTCGCTCAAATAGGGTAAATTTGAGTCTTAGTTTCTGTAATTCTCTTGTAGTTTGTTTTTACTTGAGTATGTCTTATACTCTTGTAAAGTTGCCATTATATCATGAACAGACAATTTTATGCTTTTTTTTATACTCTTGTAAAGTTGGTTCATGATTAGGAGCTTGAATATAAGCTAACTCTGACAATTTCAAAGAATCTGAATAAGTGCTTACCTGCAAAGGATCAACATTACCTCTACAATAAACCTGTAGAGGACTAGAAGCAATTTGTGCAGCAAATCCTCATCTATAAAATGACTTATAAGCATTAATTGATTTTCGCTCAACCCACTTTAATAGAGCAGAATTGATGTTAGTCAATTCCTCCAAGGCTCTCTTAATAAAAGAGGGAGTAATATCACAAGTGTTAAAAAGTTTAAAAAGTCCATTATCTTAGAAACTTTTCCAGCAGCATGAATTTCATTGTAAATCTCAACTTTTTTTGGTTCAGATATAGAACCACTAGCATCATTTGCAATAGAATCATACCAAATTGAGGATTACACCAAAGATTTCATACCAATCTTGCTCTACTAAACTGTACTCCATTAAATAGTCATCATTCAAAGGCAAGAATTACACCGAAGATTTCATTCAAGTATTATACTTAAATTACAAAGGATCCTACCAAATTGAGTTTAAATAAAAGTTGTCTTCACATACATTGTACAAGAAACTCCAAAGAAGGATAATAAATATGTAAATAATCTTGCATAATTTAGCAAATACATAGAACTAGTACTAAATCTCTCGGTCATTCATTCAGTCTATGAAGAAAGACCAATTTGTCCCAAAACGCTCAGGGACTGATTTATCCTTTTTTTTTTTACATTTTCAAATTTGCAACGTCGGGGACTTATTTGGCCCAAAATACCCACTTATGTGGCATTTTACGTGACAACGCGGCACTTAACGTGCCACATAGGAGGCGTTAGCTGTGCTGGCAACGACTAAATGGGCAAAGGGACTAACATCTTCCGCTTTAAAGTTGTCAGGGACCAATGTGTCTCGAAAAAATTGTCACAGACCAATTTGACCAATTTGGGTCTTTACTCAAAAATTAATCTAGGGTGAAAGATTAACTTTTTTTTGCTGAATGAAAGTTTAAGTGAGTTGGGATTGAGGGGCTCATCAGGGTTAGGGTAGACCTCAGGATGAAAGATTAATTTAGTCTATCACAGTTGAACCACTAAAGTTGATTATATAATATAGTATAAAACTTCATTATGGATTAAGATTTAATAGTAGATGATTCAATCTTAACAATTCATTCATAGCGTTTTAGTGAATATATCCTCACCAAATTACAATGTCTGAATTTTTTTAGAATTATTTTTCTTTACTCATTTTTTTTAGAATTTTTTAAAGAAAAAGATTTACTCAGCAAAATAATAAAAATAATTTTTTAAAGTGAAGTCTGAATTTTTTTTGTACAAAAAAGTAAATTCAAAATTTTGTCATGTAACAAACTTAAGTTATATCGAGTCTGTTTGAATTTGAGTTTTTAAAATTAGTTTTTGGTTTTTACAATTTAATAAATAACAAATTTGTTTATTAAAAAGTTAAAAAACTAAAAATTGTTTTTAAAAAGATTTTTAAACAGGCTCATCATCTCCTACTTTGCTTCCATGTTATATGAAAACAATAAGTAGTGAATGACGTTTTGAGAAATTCGTCTTCTTAATTTTTTAAGAGCAGATTATAAGGCTTTAGTGGCTAATAGAATATAAATCACCGCATGTTAAAGTTTGTCTATTCTTTCCGTATAGCTTAGAAATGAAGTTAGGGGTGGGTGTGGCCTCAAGGCTCTCAAGGCTAGCACCCCAACCAATGAGTGGGTGTGGCCTCGCCGAAGGTTTCCAACTCTTTTTCTAAAGACATCCAAACGATGGTTGTTCCCCAACAATTTTGGGAGTCGGTCATAGACCCCTATGACAACACCGGAGATCCCCTCAAACCATGTTGCTTCTAAAGTCAAATGTCCATCAACGGGTGATGATGTTGCAAACAGTTGCAAAATGTTTACCATAACGCTAAAAGATGTGGCCATGAGGCGGTTCATCAGCCTGCTAGTACGGTCTGTTACAAGCTCCGAGGACTTTATGCATGTTCATAGCTCAATTCTCGGCCAACCTACAAACGCATATAGTGTTTGTCGACCTCTCCAATATCCGTCAGGGACCTAATGAGACCCTTAAGAGCTTCCTTGCTTAATTCAATAAGGAAAACGCCCAAGTATAGGAGTTGTACAAAAAGTTCTTTGTAGTGTCCTTCCACAAGAGTCTTTCAACCGAAAACTTCATCGAAGCCCTGATCCTAAAAAACCCAAGAATCGCGAACAAGATCAAATTTTGAGGGAGGAAAAACCTGCACCCAACTAGACTCACTGCCATACGTAGTCTGCATATGATATAAATGTCAGAGATTATCTAGCATTAATCAAACTCCTCCCATGTACCTCCACTCGATCTTTTCACTCAGGACATTCTCGATGTGGAGTCCACATATTTTAGGGCCATTCCTTCAACCTCTAGGACAAGTCAAATTTATTGTGGTCGCAATCAATTGTTTAACCAAGTGGGTGGAGATCAAGCGGTAGCCTCCATCAGAGTGGAAGGAATAAAAAGGATCTATTAAAAAACCGAATCTGCAAGTTTGACCTCCCGCTGTAATTGTGGTTGAAAACGGAAGTTTGCGAACTCATTGGTTGGCAACTTTTGCCATCAATGGAGACTACACCAAATCTTCACGTCCATCGAGCTCCGCCAAACAAACGGGCAAGTAGAGGTCGCACACAAAATCATGCTCAATGGATTGAAGAAAGGGTTGGGCGATGCAAAAAGGTAGTGGGTCGATGAAGTGCTTTCCTTTTATGATCGTACCATACCATGCGCCCACAACTCCATTTTGGAAAATCCCTTCCACTTTGTATTCGTGTCGGACACCACGATCCAATGTAGATCCTTGAGCCAAGCCCCATGGGAGACTTTATCGGCCCATATTTGAACGACCAAGAGCTTCCAAAACTTCAACTCGAGAGATCTAATACTTTGTTAGATGGTCAAAAGTGGAGCTATATATGAAAGCTTTCTGCCAAATGGGAGGGATTATGAGTTAAAGACCTTGTTATCAAATGAGCTTTCAAAATTGAACATTTGAACAACTCGAACATCCCACAATCTCAAATGCTACCAACCATTGTCATTAATATAGTTAATCAAGACCTTCGTTGTCGCTTTTTATAATTGGTTTATTTCATTTTATTTCTACTAAATTTTGTATTCCACTAAGGTATTTTCTATTCGGTTGGAAGGTTCATTAATGATATATGACAATGCCTTGAGACGACCAACCCATGACATATATCCATGGCTTAAGCCAACGCAACCATAAACATACCTAAATACAATATCGCTAGGTGTTGGCGGTCAGCAAATATATATCTTTCCCCTTTTGCTCAGAAAGTAGAGTGTTGAGTATGCTTGGTTAGTTCCGGAGAATGGTCATGGGAAGCCCGAGTACCTGAGCTTCGACTTGAGGTTTTTCTCCCCCTCTGCTTAGCAAGCAAAGTGTTGGGTTTATCCTCTTTCAGCTTAGGGTTTCTCTTCTTTTGGCTTAGGGTATGCATAAAAAAAGATTGAGCTAAAACTTATATATAGATTTGGATTCAGTGACTTTGAGAGACCATAACTTTAATGAGTTTAGGCTTTGTAGAGAGAAAAATACGAGAGAGAGAAAGCGAGGAGAAAAAATATATTCATTGAATCCGTCTTCAAATACTTAGCTTGTTCTATAGTAGTATAAAATAAGAATTCTTTCATTCATTGGGTGAATAGTCTGATGCAAGTTATTTGGATCTCGTAAGTATTTAACCCTAAAGTATCATTGCTATATCATTGGAATGAAAAATTGTTAATGTTCTTAAATTTCATGTGGTATTGTAAAGACCACTAAGAAAAGTACTTGTAACTATAAAAAAAAAGGTCCACAAAACAGAAGTTAAGAATTCAAAATTATGTCTACTAATGGGACATCTGAACGAATTGTTATTATGTAATTGTGATTTCTGATTATTATTTGTGAAATTGTGATTATCATGTTCGCCGCATATATAAGAAGGATTTTGGCTCTATTGGGTAAATGTCCCTGGTCGCTTACAAGACCACATACAACCTAGCTAGTCATATTCATCGCAATATTCATGGTCAGGTAGATCTGCATCTGATATACTAATACTAGTATTTAACTATTTATCAAAGAAAAGTAGCAGTGTAGAAGACAGGTTCATGCTATTAAGATTTTATTATTATTGGTCTGTTGAATAATTTAACACTTTTTCAAGGAATAATTTAAATTAGTATATTAACCTTGCGTCTTTATCAAGTTTACCTTTTGCATTTCTTGAGTGTCGTTTACCTGTATCATTAGGTTTTCGTGCGCTTAAGCCGCCGCTTAAGCACCTATATAGGCTCTGTTTGGCAAAAAGTAGCAGATAACAGATAAGTTAGCTTATAGCGGATGGGGAAATGAGTAATTTAATTAAAATAGTGAGGGTAAAATTGAGAGAAAAAATGAAACACTATAAGCTATAAACTCAAACGCTACTTCAAATAGCGTTTCAAAAAATGCTATAAGCTACTTAAAAAACGCTAAAAACTGATATTACCAAACACCTACAATTAACGGATCAACTTTGCAAAACAGAGTCATAGGCATAGTAGTAGTAATTAAATTGTTGCATTTTTTTTGGAAAAATAACATCTATCTATATATTAAAATAAAATTAGAAAGAAAAAGAACGGCTGAAAATAAGCAAAGGGGGAGTAGGGGATTGAAGCTTTTGATTTGATTGACTGGTGCAAAATAAGAAAAAGCCAAGGCACCCCCACCCAGCACAAAACCATCCTGAACCACTCAAATTGCAATTACCCTTTTCTCCTCTTTTGTTCTATTGCATTTTTTTTTTATCACTCACAGACATTCTCACTCTACTAGTATTTCCCTTTTCCTTACTTTCTGCATGTGATGAAGGCACCACCAACAACAGTAGTAAAGTAACAGTTACACCGATACGCAAAAACACAGCAGCAAAATCGCAAAACAAGATAACCACTTGCTACTAGAGCAAAACACCACTTCAATTCCTTCTCACACTAACCCTTTCGCTTATCTTCTATTTTAACCCCTTTCGCATGGGTTGTCTCCGCCATCTCCACCACCACCACCGGTCCACTCTCACACCGGCTCCTCCCAACACCGCCACCATGCTCTCCGAACAACAACGTTTCCCTCTCTCCTCCGCTTACCGTCTCGAAAAAGTCTTCCCCGTTTACGCCATGGGTAGCAATAGCATCCCCGACGCCGATCCTGATTCCCTTTTAGACGCTTCCGACCCCATTTGGGAAGCTGTAAAACAAGAAGCCAAACTCGAGGTTCGTAATTTTTTCAACAATTCTCTACTGTTACATTGAAATTGGGTTCAATTTAACGTTCTAGTTCAAACAATTTTTGGTTTGTTGAAGTAACTGAGGAGTGTGTATTATGAATTTTTGGTGGTCTAGGCAGAAAAGGAACCGATTCTTAGTAGCTTCTTGTATTCTAGTATTTTATCTCATGAGTGTTTGGAACGAGTGGTGGCGTTTGTTGTTGCTAATCGTCTTCAAAACCCTACTCTTTTGGCTACTCAACTTATGGATATTATTTGTAATGTTATTATGCATGATAAGGGTATACAACGATCCATTCGCCTTGATGTTCAGGTAATTTTCATTTACTTTACTCTAATTTAATTTAGTTTTTCTTCTTGTTGAATTAATGTGTTTAGGGGATGATGTAGATTTGTTTGATGTTGATCTAATTTGATGCTTCTGTTTATATTTGTAACATTCTTGTTCTGAACAGGCATTCAAAGATCGGGACCCTGCATGTTTGTCATATTGCTCCGCAATTTTGTATATGAAGGTGTATTATTTCACTTTCTTGTCTAGTTTCTGATTAGGACTTCATTTTGGTTCTACTAACTAATACTTTAATCTGGGTCCCACCAGTTGATGAAAATGTGTTGGAAAAACAGGTTATACTTATAGAGTGTATTGCTAGCCATTTATTAGAAAAAAGAGTGTATTGCTTGCCTTATTTGAAGGGGTAAGGACTTGTTTTGTTAAACTTTCAATAAAATTAAAAATTCTGCAATACCTTTTTCTAAAAAGTAATTTAGTTTCTTTTTAAAAAATTTTAACTTTCTTAAAAAAAATTATGAATCACAAATGGTTGCACCACTTATTTATAGCAACACATTATAAGTTTTTATTGATGGGGCAAATTTTTGGGGACCCACCAAATAAGGAGTTGGATCCACAAACTTATGGAATTGGATTAAACGCAGTCGGGCTGTTGTGCAGTCAAACAGTCGGTTAGTTCGAAGCTGTTTGATCTTAGTCGAACAGATTTAATAACAGTTTTTAATTTTTGTTTAATAAAAAAGCGGACTTTGAAATCTGGACCGTCTGATTTTGATCGAACGGTCCCAAGCTCATTGACTGCATGCAGTATTGACTACACATAGACCGGATCCCAAACTTATGGCCCCTGTAATTCGTATGTTTCTTGTTTTCATTTCCCCTAAAAGTAATAAATATTAGATAATACATTCTGAAATGTTTTGGAAATGTATTTTTGAAAACAAATTCAGTATTTCTAAAATATATCCGGAAAAATGCAAAAAAAAAACTGTTTTATGTGTTTCCAAAAATGCATTATGAAACTGTCTTCCATCTTCTCTCCATAACAATGGTTGACTGTTCCAGTTTATAAAAATGTATTTTGTCATTTGTTCAGGAAACTCCAGGCCAATACTTACTTCAAATGAAAACGACAATTCTCATTTAGAAAGTGTATTAGAGGATTCATTAGTTATTACTGCTTACCAGCATTACTCCAAGCATTATTCTATTTTTTTAATTCAAATATTTGATACCCAGTCTCTTAGAAAATGAAGATTAGGAATGAAACATTTTTATGATGCTGAAAATTTGTATCATTAACCAGACTTAATATCTGATTAGAAATAAGTGACACTTTTTAGACAAGCTATTGCATTCCTGGGGTTGTTGTGACCCTGTGGATGTTGCTAGCTACTTGGATATCAGGGTGTTCATGCGATAACATCCAGAGTACTTTATACTGGATTTTGTTTTTACCCCTTCATTCATATAATAGTTTCATAGGACTGACATTGAATGATATGATCTGGCAACAGGGTTACCATTCTCTGCAAGTACATCGAGTAGCCCATGCATTGTGGCACCAGGGACGCGAAGTCTTGGCCTTGGCTTTGCAGAGCCGTGTTAGCGAGGTAGTTTACTAGTTGGTTAAACTTATAAATCTAATAAGCTTTTTTCATATTCCTGTCACTGATAATTCAAGCCCTTATCTTGCCCTGCACAGGTTTTTGGAATTGACATTCATCCTGGTATGTTGTTTTTATCTTTGCATGCAAATGTATGAATACAATAACGTAAGTAAGAACATGTTGACATCTCTTATATATAAGGGGGTAATATTGTTTTGGGGAATGTCAGGAAAGCAATTTAGTGTTGTAAATTTCAATCAGAAGATAAGCGATATAATATTGGCTATTGCAAATAGATTCATGTTGTGCCTGCCAACTTGTGCTTTTTAGTAAGACAACTGACAACTTGAGTTTTGTCTTGAAGGATGTTTGTCTCACTATTGAAGATATTTACAGCTCTTTGGTTATTACTATTGTTGAACTTTACGTTTTATTGTTTTTTATATAGCTGCGAAAATTGGAGAGGGAATTTTGTTAGATCACGGGACTGGCGTGGTTATCGGTGAAACTGCTGTTATTGGAAACAGAGTTTCATTGATGCAAGTGAGTCTATATCTTCATTCATGTCTTCTATTAATTTTTTGGCCAATTTTTTACAGCCTTCGATAATCTTAAGTAAATTAGTGCCTTTATAATTTCCTAATTTATGTCACTTTATCAAATTTACTCTTGCATAAGAGGAAAAGAATTATAATTATTTGAACTAAATCTTTTTTTTTTTGATAGGCATTTGAACTAAATCCGTTTTCAACAGATTTATATTTTCTATGCATGAGACTGACAATAACTGGCAAACAGCTTTTGGAGTTTTCTAAACAAGGCTCCACTGAAATAATTATCCTGGAAAAGTTTTTGAAAGCTAATCTGATTTCACTTTTCAGCCCTGCTTTTTCCGCCGAAAAAAACATATAAGAAATCAGCTCATTAGCTAAATAGTACTTACTACTATGGATTCAAGCTTAAAGCTATATTAAGTATTAATAATGCATTTTAACTCAGACATTCACTATGCTCTTTAGATGATACATTTGATTTGACAGGGTGTAACATTAGGAGGCACGGGGAAGGAGATAGGTGATCGCCATCCCAAAGTAGGCGACGGGGCACTAATTGGAGCTAGGTCAACTATACTTGGAAATATAAGAATTGGTGAAGGTGCAATGATAGCTGCAGGGTCTCTTGTGTTAAAAGAGGTCCCTCCCCATAGGTATTAATGGATATCTATTTAAATGTTTAATACTTGCAGCCTGATTTGTTTCCTAATAAAAGTTGATGTTTCCTTTGTTGTTTTATTTGGTTTGTTTTAAAGCATAGCGGCAGGAACACCAGCAAAAATTATTGGAGGTCTACGGGAGAATGATCCATCTTTAACCATGAAACATGGTAAGCAAACCTTGTGCCTTATCATTGAGAGTTATTCGATTTTGGCTCTCTTTTGTCAAAAATGAAATGCAAACGCCCAAATTCTTATATCTTTTGTTTATGACTCATTGGACCAGTGTGGTTGGCCAATTGCTAGTCGTTCACAAAAGATACTTATGGCATCACATTCTTATGGAATATATAATTGTGTATGTGTATGATAGAGGCGGGCTGTTTTAATATATCATTGCAGTTCCTTTTATGCAGTAAATCTAGGACTCACAAACTCACTTTAACCCATCATATGAGTAATTATTTTTTTCATGCAAATAGATTTAAAATGAATAGATAATTTTTATTATAAGAAATGGACCAATAAAGAAACCCAAGAGTCATATAGAATACCAATGCTTATAAAAAAAATATATAGAATACCAATCTGCGGTACATATTGAGTAACCTGCTTTGGTATTTATGGCACTTTTAAATTGTTTTCTATGCTTTAGGGAAGTTTTGTGGCAGAATTGTTACCATTTTTTGTTGAAGATAAGTAGAATTGTTACCATAGCAAGGGTACCTGTGAACCTTATATCTAACATGATTTTTGTTCTCGTGATTGTGCAGATGCTACAAAACCATTTTTCACACATGTAGCTGATAACTTCAGAGATGAAAAGCCCAGTGGTTAGTTTTCTTCCTATCTCATCTTCCTATTTGAATTCCAGAAAGCTTTCACTAGGACTAAAATTTTTCAACGCATTTATAGTCCTCAACTATACTCTTGATGTTCTTATTGCATTGTCTAAGTTGCTAACTACCAAGCTTCTCATTTTCTTCTTTATGTATCAAATATTTTAAATGTCTCAGATCAGAAACCAGATAGAAATGAAGTGCGCACTTGAGTGGTTCGGCAGGGTAGATCTCATTTTGCATTCGTTGCCTTCAAAGGAAGGACGATGTTATACTCAATATTAGAATCATGATCAGTCCAAAATGATAGAGTGGATCTCGAATGTCAACGATGCTTTTAACCTTTTATGTTTGCAATTTATGCTGCTGAGCGCCGAGGTTCTTGCACCAGTGTAGTGAGTTTCTATTTACAAACGTCAAAGCAGAGGCTATTTGTTTCTCGCTTCGTTCTTTTTTCCTTCCCTTGTAACAAATAACAATGTAGGTGGAGGATTTTTTATTTAGATTGTCTATTTTCCCTTATTTTTAAAGCTTCTTTAACTTAGAAGCTAAACAGTTGTATCTCACCAAGTTGGGCATTCCTTAGATGCTTAGATGCTGAATGGACGTAGTTTCAAACAGTTGATAAATTTTAGTTGTGACAAAGTGTTTGTGGGAATGGATTCTCTCCCATAATTAAACTCTCTCTCTTCCTCTTTTATATATTTTAAACACCCCCTCCCACTTTTTAATCTAGACCGAGATTTCATTGCATACACTTGTCGCACAAGAGAATCCATTCCAAATGTTTGTAGTCTATGGACGGGCACACAACATGAAAGTAGAGATTGTGAGTGGTGGAAACATGAATATATCATGGGAAATTTTGTTGGATGTGGTGTAGTTGGTCAAGAATAAAGGGATGGTAGAACTGGTTTTAGGTGTTGGTAGGATCTTATGTCACGTAGAGATTTCATGGATGCTGTTACAAAAGACTATTAGTATGAACAGTGTGTGGGTCTTCATGGTGGAAGGTGTGGTTGTGTCTTGTGTGGTCATGAAGGTTACGAATGATAGGGGTAGTAAGAATGTGATGGTCTCGAATAGAGATGTATGGAAGAAGAGTGTTGATTGTGTGTTTGAGTGAGTTAAGTTTCTCAAATTGAAATGGGGAATGTGTGTTTCGGTCAGGGTGCACTACAGAGATCGATGTGACATTGGTTGTTCCTAAAAATGGGATTACAACACCACTTTTCACTCCCCCATTGCTACAGTACCCTTTCAACAAGATACATTACTTTTTTTTTTTGAAAGGTAAGATACTTCATTTCAATTGATAACGAAATCATCAATACAAGCTACATGAAGTATATTAGGTTGGACATTTCCAAACCACATACTAGGATCAACAACTTGAAAAGAAACTATTACACATGGATAATGAACCTTGAGAACACTACACTTAGAGCAACTAGAGACCATAAGGACATAACAAGCCCAAACACAATGATCTATCATCCAGATTATCAGCAGCTTCCGCTTCCAAGTAGAGGTAATCAGTAACAGAGATTCTGTAGTCTTTCTCCCAATCCAATTACGGATGATATCTTTGACTTGTGTTCGCACCATTCGACTATTGTTGATCTCAAGATTAACCAACTTGTCCTTTGAATCCGATGTCAAATGGTAATTTGAGAAGGCATCAGGATAGGTGTCAGCCCCGCAAGATTTAACGGTCACCATATAGTGCATCAAACTCCACAACCAGATGCTTAGGCAGCCAAGGGTTCTATGGGGACTTTCAGCAAACACCATATAAGCATCTCTAAACCAAAAATTGCTGAAGTACAAAACGTATAGCAGAGTTTCCATAGAAGCACCATGAAGTGTCATTGAAACCAGAAAAGCAGTAAAAACATTGAGAATCCATGGAGGCTTCCTTGGCGGCCGGAGAGGAAACAAGGAGTCAGATAAGAGATAGGCTATAGCTGACCTGAATTGCAGAGGGTTTTCGGCATTAGGGGATCCCTTTTGGCCTCTTTGACTGGGTGATGGTGGTGGCTCAGGCGGAGGGCGCGTTGCTGGCAGAGGTGGCATGGAGGAGGCTCCGAGTAGAGGGAAGAGACCTCCAGTGGGGAACCTTGGCCCAAGAAGGCGGTGAATCTGCACCCTGGCGGCAGCAGCATCATGCGAACCATAGATCTGAAGTCGAGGAGGCGTGGTGTGGTGTAGGCGATGGTCACTGTGGGCTGTCGGGTCGGTTGATTGAGTGGTGGTTAAGGGTAGAAACGATCTGAGGATTAGGTTTGGTGAGTGGTAGGAAGGTGGTGCGGTTGGTGTGGATCCTAGGTGGAGGAAGAGGGTTCGGTGGCGGTTTTGGGGAAAGGAGGGGTGAATCGAATGGGAGGGGTGGAGAGGTGGCGAGATGTAGGAGGTGAGTTTGCTAACAAGGTGAACGAAATTTAGACCCACACGAAGAGGGAGATGACCTCCACAAAGGGAAGGGGAGCGACCTCCACAAGGGGAGGAGAAAACCCCATTGCGGCACATGGGGGAGGGAAACCCTAGCAGAGCCATGGCTCGCCGGGTCCAACCGCGTCTTCCTTTTTAGTGTAGCTGGTTCTGTAGTTGTAAATAATAGGATAACAAGATACATTACTTAAGTATTGGGTAAAACACACATTTGGATGTATGCTTGCATTCAACAGTCACCGGGAATGAAACTTTGGATTAGGATCTTCTCCATTTCTCAAAAGAAATGGAATGCTTCTAATGAAGTTTTTAAAAGCTATGCCGTTGCTCTTTTTTGTCTGTGTTCAATTTAAGATACGGAGCTAGTTAGTATACACGATACAGAGCTAGTTAGTGTACACGAGCTCCATCTCAAATCTCATGAGATCTATCCATTTCTCAGATTTTGGGTCAATAATGGCCTCCTCATTAGTTCATGAACATCTTGCAGAGTATTCTCTTGCTTCATTACAAGCGGGTAGCTACTTAGTGGTACTTGGATTTCTTCAAGTTTTGGTACTCCTACTATTTCCTTAAGTGACGTCCCTTTCTTGCAAAACTTCAGTTGTAGCAACAAGAACTTAATTAGTCCTCATGAGTCATGGGGGTTATAGTAATATTATACCTTGATTTTACAAACAATATTTTTTTAAATTTTGAATAATATATTTATGAACTGATTAGGATAAAATCCAGCAGAGTTTTGGCTTCAATTTTCTTAAGTGGATCACTATTACTTTCTCCTTGTCTTGCTTCTTAAACAAACATATTCGAACATGGTTAGCTTGAGGTAATCACTAATCAGACATATGCTTATTAAATAAGGATCAGACACATTGCATCCTTAACTAGAACTATCAAGGGCTAGTAACCAGCTAGGCAATTTCTATCCTAAAGCCATATATAACTATATACCGTAAATTTAAATGGATAAATGAATTTTTTTTTGTAAGTGCTCAAAAAAGAAACTCAGACATTTTTTGAGATTTTTCCTACATTTTCATTATAAAATATAGGGTTAAATATGTTTTTAGTCCCTACAAAATTTCACTATTTTGTTTTTAGTCCCTATAAAATTTTTCATCGACTTTTAGTCCCTATAAAATTTCAAAATTTCGTTTTTAGTCATTATAAATGCCAACTAGTGTATATCCATTGAATTTTTGAGTGATGTTTTGCATACATGTTGAGGACATTATAAACATCTCTTCTAGAAAAACTTTGAATTTTTTAACAACGCATAAATTAAATCTAAATTTTTTAAGTGCAAAAGATTCGATAAACAAATTAAAGGAAATACTAACCTAGAAATCAAATTTTGAGTTTATTTTTTGTGAGGGAGATATTTTTAATATCTTTAATGTGTATGCAAAATATCATTCAAAAATTCTAAAGGTATACACAAGTTTATATTTTATAGGGACTTAAAACAAAATTGTGAAATTTTATAGGGACTAAAAGTTGACGAAATTTTTTATAGGGACTAAAAACAAAATAGTGAAATTTTGTAGGGACTAAAAACATATTTAACCCTAAAATATATATTAAAATGATTGCAATTATCTCAGTTTTGTATAACTTTTTCATTTTTAATTATTTTTACATTCACTCTTCAATTGATTTTCCAACAAAAATTTTGAAGAAGAAATTAGAACACAGTGAGCCATTATTATTATTATTATTATTATTATTATTATTATTATTATTATTATTATTTTGAAGCAATTATTATTATTATTATTATTTTTATTACAACATAAATTATTTTCTTTTAAAATAACGATTACAAGATTACTCAAATACCCTTGTCATGTCGAAGTATTTACAATTTTGATGCTGGATCGAAATCTAGTTTTCCTTGTTCGGAATACAAAATTGCCGAGACGGTGCGGGGCCACTCTGAAACGGCAGCGTTTGATCCTCTCCATCCCGTGAACGGCGGCGTGAGATCCATTTCTTCACCGGCGATCTCACCTTCACCGTCGGTTCCCGCGTTCACATCCTTTCGTTCTTATTCGTTCAGTAGCACAGGCTCTCTAACCTTGTGTAATATAAGGTACACTCAATTGTGGAGAATCTCTACTCTAGCCTTCTATATTTCTTCAAATTCAATAATGTTACTAGATTCGCGTTCAACTGGAATTCAATTACATTCATCAGAGCGTTTTCTAAAAGAGATTCAAGGGATACCAAAGTTGAGCTCTGTTTTCGGTTATCTATAGCTGATTAATTAACCTGTTTATCTATTCCGGTTAAAGTTCACGCGATTGATTCAATTGAATAGATTATTATGTATCGACATTTCAGAATTTAACTGAAAGTAATTTAAATTTTTCAATGTTTGATTTGAAAGTTTTAAAAATGTGTTTGTGATTGAAAGTTTTAGAACGTTTTTTTTCCTCCTTTTTTACTTTTATCCACTTCAATGTTGTAATCTTAGGAGTTTTAGAACATAGTAGGTTCATAGCTATTTGATGTCCAATTGCAGCTTATGCTTGTAAAGTGTGACGCAAGAAGTTGATGGCATCTGGTGAAGGTGATATTGGTGGAGTGATGGAGAGTCACACAGAAGTCTCCTCTGTACCTGAGGAGCATTTGCCTGATGTGGATCGTCAAAGTAAAGATAGAAGTAATGTAAATCTCCAATTGGAAAATGGCTTCTCAGATGGAAATGAAGGTCCAGCTGATACTCATGATCAGCTTCTACAAATGGTTGTTGACTTCAAATTTCAGAACGAATTCTTGAAGTCCCAGTTTGAGGGATTTAGTAATGTTAACAATGTACATAGTGATTCTAGTATACAAAAAGGAGTCGGTGGCATGAAAGATGAGGAATCTGACATAGTGAAAGAACTCCAGGAAAGGATACAGTCATTGAATAAAGAATTTCTGGAAGAAAGACAAACAAGAATTGCATCGGAAGAGGCTTTGAAGCACCTTCAAATGGCATACTCAGATGCAGAAGCAAAAGCCCAAGAACTCTCTGAAAATCTTGTAGAAGGTGTGGTTATGTTTGTGAATCTCTATGAAATAAAGAAAGTCATACATCAATCATGAATTAGCATATTAAACTTTCATTAAATATTATTTTACCATGTATGGTGTTACGTGGTTGGTTGCCATTTCCACCTCCATAACCAATTCTTAATGCTGGAGATTGGATTGGTTTTGTGTCAAAGTTAAAGCATCATATAGATATAATCAAGTATTTAGTGGTTGCTAAAATCATACTGGCACAAGGGGGTTAATTTTGTTCTAGAAGGCTTTATCTTCATCAGAATGAATCCATTGTGTTACTTTTTTGTGTAGCTCAAAAGAAGTTGGAACATGAAATAAAAGAGCGTGAAGAGAAGTACTCTGAACTTGACTCCAAGTTTAATAGGCTTCACAAACGAGCAAAACAACGTATTCAAGAGATTCAAAAGGTGAAATATTGCTATATTCTTTTCTGGCTTGTTAATTTTTTTCGTTGATAATGGCTGTATTTCCTTGAAGTAATGCTACTTAGTATTTACACAATCTCTTATCGCAAATCGTGCCACTGATCAAGTGGGTCCACGTAAACTCCATCACCCCCCCCCCCCCCCAAAAAAAAAACTTAGCACAGCCACATTAGTAGTTTATGTAAATGGGATTACTCTTTTCCTTGCTGTATTTTATGATTGAGATTTTTGAATGCGACTAATCAATCTGCTTTTAATGACGAAACCCATGCCCCAAAATTCTTCTATAAGCACAAAAAAAGTGACAGGAGGTTCTTATTTAATGCTTCAACAAAACCTCTTGAAGCAATTTACTAGGTACTTTACTGTACTCCTTTATACGTATTATTACAGAAGCGGGTTCAATTTTTTGGTTTCGGAAAAAATCATTTGCAGGAAAAAGATGATATTGAGGCTCGATTCTCTGAGGTAAATGAATCTGCTGAGCGAGCATCGTCCCAACAGTCAGCATTGCAACAAGAGTTAGAGCGCACAAGGAAACAAGCAAACGAAGCATTGAAAGCCATGGATAATGATAGGCAACAATTAAGAAGTGCTAATAACAAGTAAAGCCACCAACTTACTTTTCATCATCATGGTTGATAAGCACATCCATTACTTAGAAACTTGTATATAGGTGTGTGTCAGGAGATGCATGTTCGGATTTATTTTACATCATGGGACCGAGATGTGTAAAAATGAGCCATGCTTATGATAGGAATTCACCCAAACCTTATGTTTTTTTGCACGGCAAGGATCAAACCACAACTACTGCTATCATCCTTCATCTGCTCTCTGTCTTCTTTATTCGTGTCTAACCAGTTGCACTTCCCTTTTTGAAAAAGCATACAATCAGTTTTGGCCTCCAAGGGTTAGGGTGTCACCACATTAGTCCCCTAAATATTTTTGTTACCAAATCAGTCTCCTCAAAGATTAATGTGTCACCATAATAATCCTTAAAAGAATTTTTCAGTCAACTAGTACCTCAGACACGTAATTGTCAATGAATTCATCCATATGAAGCAATAAAGAAGTATACTTTCAAAAGAATTCCATTTTCTCCTGTTTATGTAGAAAGTTGATGAGTTTTTTCCAAGATAGCACATTAACCCCTGATCTCAACTGATGGGCTCTATAGGAATCATTAGAAAGCAATCTTATTTCAAATTGATCATAAACTATTTCCTGGAAGGTTGCTTTAGATATCTGCCTCTAGTTTAACAAAATGTTTTTGATGGGTCTAAACTAGTCCTAGATTAATAGAAAAAGAAAATTCAAAGTGCTGATCCTGCTTGTAATTATTAGTTCAAAAATCTTTGTTTCCCAGACTTCGAGATACCGTTGAGGATTTACGACGTTCAATGCAACCTAAAGAGGATGCTCTTGAAGCATTGCAATTGTCACTTGCAGAAAAGGAACAGGTAAAAATATCCATTTATTTTAATTGGGTGAGTTTTTATTTGATTTAGATCTTCTGTTAATATTATCTTTAGTCTTGCTGATAATATTATGTCTTTGTATCTTGTCGATGTTTGCATATTTAACAACTCGTTACACTACTTTTGGTTGTAAATTAAATAATTGACACATGGCATATATGCAGTTTTACCAAACTTATACTGCCTCTGCTTAACTACAGATTTGTATTTAGGCCAAAATATATTTCTATATCCTCTTGATTAAAACAATTTTGTTGACTTGTATCAGATATTTTTTGCATAAAATTTGTGGTATTTTATGTTCTTTTACTCTATTAATGCTCTAAATTTTCTCTGCACTAGTAGCTGTTTCATGAAACAAATGTATTTCTGTTATTTTGGTAGCACATCACCTATTAGTAGTTATGTTACTCTGTTCCTTGGATATACTAAAATAAAATTCGACAACATAGATGTTGGAAGATATGAGAGGGTTGCTTCAGGCTGCTGACGAAAAAAGGCAGGCTGCACTAGCTGATCTCTCAGCTAAACATCAAAAGGTACGTGTTCATCTTTTAGGAGGATGCCATATTCTTGTGTCCTCTTTCAACCCTCATCAAACTCATTCTTTTACTGAAAAAAGGTTATATTTTGGACTATGTATTTTGCGTCTAGTTGCCCTTTTGCTTCAATTCAATGTTTGTTTTCTGTAGAATATAGAGAGATTGGAGGCTCAACTCAATGATGCATTGTCCGATAGAAGTAAGGCAGCTGAATCCATTTCTTCACTGCAGGTGAGTTTTATGATCATGGGTTACGAGCTTGTCATACTCGGCATGGTTCAAGAAGTGGGGAAAATGATACTTCTAACTTGAAAATAACTTGAAAATAATGCTTCATTTGTTTGGGAGGGGGATTGAAGAGGCATTGATAAGTGATAACCATACATTAATATTACTCGACATAGCTGTATAATGTATTTTTTATTTCATGCTTAACTTCCTTAGTGAGTAGCTCTACTTTAAAATAGAGGTCTGCAGGGCTAGATAACCGGACCGATTATAAGTGTATTTAGGCTCGAAAACCAACTATCAATTTAAGTTTTCTAAAGTTTAGACTTTACTTTCAAACATTTACTAGCCTTGAATTAATCTGATCTTGGAGGATGAGCTCCATTGGCTGATTGGTTTCTTATTCTTAAACATCCCATTCACGTGTTTTGCCTTACTTACTTGCATATTTGAGTTGCCTTTAAATTCGTTCTGAATATTAAATTTTGAGTCCCTGGACTCATTTTACTGGTAATAATTAATTAGTGGTGCTGATCTCTTATCCCGAAAAAATTATCTGATGCCAATCACTTCTTATATATAAATACATGTGTTTGTGGACGTGCCAGTAGTTTCCGGCTGATGGGCTAACCATGCTCTACCAACTGATGCCTCCAGGTTCTAGTTGCAGAGAAAGAATCTAGAATTGCAGAGATGGAGGCAGCATCAACTGGGGAAGCGGCACGTCTCAGAGCAGCAATGGAAAGTGTTAAGGGGGAGCTTTCTCACCTAAAACAGGAGCATGTATGGTTCCTTATTTAAATACGTATAAATTAGTGATTCATTGTGTACTGTGAGGTCTCTTCCTCCTATCTCCTCTCCTTAAGCAAAAATGTTTTTTTGTTGTGATATCTTATATCTTATAATATGTATACCTGACATACTTTTGAATTTTGACATTTGACCCGCAAACTAAATGAGTTCCTAATGCATAAATCCAATTTTAAAAATAAAATAAAATAAAACAGGCTGTAAGTACAATCACCTAACAAAGTAGCAATGACAATATCTTGTTATGTGTAACTTCTTGTTAGACAACAATCATGTAAATCTGGGTTCCTATAGTAAGTTTGGATCTGCAAAACTGCAAATAACTTCCAACAGAACTGTTTGATCTGAGGATAATTTTTTCACGTAGTGTAATCAATTTTCCGTTTTGGACACAAACATTTTTTCTTGAATCGGGAATTGCAATTGATTGGTTATAAGTTATCATGATTATGCAATTTATAATTTAGATTATGCATTGACTTCTCCATTACATGGCAGAAGAATGAGTTTCTTTACTAAGCTATCCCTTAAATATATGCTCGTACAATCAGGAATGAAATCACCCAAAATGCATTGACTTGTTTTAAGTACGTAATCATTGACTTTTTGCTGGTTTTTTTTTCATAGGTGATAAAGATAAGTATTTAAAGAGAAACATATTGCTTGATACTTTTGTTATATGGCTGATTTAATCAAAGGTTTGGTGTGTTCAGGAAAAAGAGAGGGAAAGCTGGGAGACTGCATCTCAGGCACTTAAAGCGAAACTCGAAACTGCTGAGAGCAATTGTATTCGTGCAGAAGTTGAAGTAGCAAAAATAAGAAGTACATATTAATCTTTCTATAAGATTTTTCATATTTATTTCAAAATGGATTTTTATGTTTTTGACAATTGGCCAGGTCAGCTTGAATCAGAGGTATCTGCACACGCCAAGATCCTCAGTACGAGAGATGCTGAATTGTCGGCTGCAAAGGAAGAGGTTCAAAATAATCTTCCCTTAAAAATTAGCTGGCCAAAAATTAAACACAAATTCTTTTGGGTTTGATTTTTTGCATGTCTCTGGCTCTCTGCACCTTAAAGAATGCCTATAGTTTTGTCTCAAGAAATTGTTATTTGTCAATGAAATACAATTGGAGGAAAAAAAAAAGTTAAATTATAATATTATATGCTCTTTATATTTATATAGGACTACACTAAAGGTTAACTTTGATGTGCTTAACGAACATAACCAAAAGCTAGTGCCACAATACATCTTGAAGAATCGAGACAAGAAATAAATGGGAAGCTAGAGATGTCAAGATAGCTTTCATTTAAGTAGAATTAAAACAGTATATGAAATAAAGTTTGGTAAGAGGTGCAATAATTTTATCTTGGAGATGAAAATTGAAGATTGAAGATCATACATTCAAAAGGCACGTGGTTTAAGTATCTTGGGTTAATTCTACTCTCTCCAGTCCATATTATGAGGAACAACAAACATAAATTTTCTAATGCATTAATTGTTAATTTATTTTCGCTGTATTAATTATATACCATTCATAAAAGGGGTAGTTTTGGAGAAAAAACACTCAATATTTAGGAGTATTACTTAGAAAAACAGATTTTGATTCAATTCACTGGTCTGTGTGAATTGAAGTTTTGCTCCTTATAATATGGATTGGAGGGAGTACAAAATAACGAGAAAATAGAGGAGTGCTTCGGGGTGTAAATCATAGCATTCAAGAAGGGTCAGTGTAATGGTGAGTGCTTCGGGTGTTGTTTGAGATAAAAAAGGTACTACTTCAACTTAAGGAGAAATTGTATCGCACAATATAGTGCTTATGGTGTTGTACAAAATTGAATGCTGGGTAGAAAAAAGTAATGAGAAAAGAAGCTCAATGTTACTCACATGAGAATGTTATGCTGGATGAGTGGACACACCAAACAAAGCCAATCATGGAAAAGATGGTAGAGTCTCAGATGGAAGGTACTCCAATAGTTAGAGGTAGAGGGAAAAAGGAAAACTGCAGGAGGATAGGACAGGCCATTTAGATGGAACTAAATTTTGAATGGTTTTTCTATAGACATGATTTATGATATGGCATTATTGCGTTGTTATATTAGTTTATCCTACCTGGTAAGAAAATGCTTTTGTTATTTGTTGTTGTTGACTGTTAGCCATCAATGTATGCTATGTGAGATTGTGAGTTATGTTATGTTAAATGGCATTGCTGTTGTGGGAGAGACTCTGTTTCTAAGTTCTATTTTGTTTTCTTATGTAATGATAGCTTTTTTTAAGGGAGTAGTGATAACTTGATATAGTCTGAAGTTTTTGTTTTTGTGATTTGACAGACACAGAAGAGGAACCAATAGATTATAAGTTGCAATTTGGTTATTGATTCAATGAACCTGATATTTTTATGACTTCGTATCTATTTCATGAAAATACTGCCTTTCATTGACAACTTTTACATGGAAATATGACTTGTACTCAATCTACATTCTTGAATGGCTGCTTATATGACCCTTGACAACATAAAATGTTTAGATTAGACACATATCATTACACTGCATCTCTGCTCTATGATGGTTTTTTTTGCCTCTGCAGATCAGCCGTCTTGAGAGGGAATTTTCTTCATACAAGGTTCGTGCGCATGCACTTCTTCAAAAGAAAGCTGCAGATCTGGCTGCAGCGAAAGACTCTGAACAACTCAAAGCTCTCGAGGAAGCTCTTAAAGTACATGTTTATCATAGTCTTATGAAGAGGACATTGGTTGGTTAATATATATATTAATCATCAACCACATTTTTACTGTCTACAGGAGGCTGAAAATGAAGTATTATCAATAACAGAAGAAAGGGATAAAGTTCTTCAAGATCTTCAATCTGTTATGGCTAATCATGAGAAAGAACTTGCAGAAAGGTGTCATTATTATTCATATCTTATGGCTAATCACAAGTAACAGATGTTGTGAAAAACTTGCTTTTTCCCATTGATTTGTGCTACGGTTTGGGGATTAAATATGGGATACACTAGTATTTAACATGCAGAAAGGTGTCATTATTACTGAAAAATCTTATGGCTAATCACGACCTCTTATTTTGTGAATTTTAGAGACGCAGCCCTTGAAAATGCCAAGCAACAGATAAGGAGCTTAGAATTAAAGCTTGACTCAGTTAGTGCTCAACACCTAAAAGAGAAGGAGGAATGGGGACTGAGCCTACACAATGTAGAAGAAACGTGGAGAAGTAATATGCACTACTACTTGGTTAAATAGTTGCTTATACCTTATATTTCCTAGATTTTCTTTTGCATGAGTTTGGTACCAAAAGGCCAACTTAAATCAAACTTTGCAGTCAGATGTGAGGCAATGAAGGCTGAAAATGAAGCAGCTGCTGCAGAAGATGTGCAAAAGGAATTGGAAGAGCTCAAACAGCGATGTAAAAAACTGAAGGTAATCTGCAATTGTTAAACCCATGCTTGGATTTTATTCTCTCCTCAATTTGTGTTTTTGCCCTTCTTTTTTGGGTGCTAACTCAGTGTATGACTTGTAGGAAGAGCATGCTTCATTTCATGATCTTGCTGATAGAATGATTGAGGACAAAGACAATGAAATATTCAGACTTTCAGATGAAAATAAGAATCTTCGCCAGTCTCTTCAATCAAGACCACAAGTATGATTTTTCATCTGTTTTTTTGCTATCATGAAAATTAAGACATCCGTCATAGACTAAACATTTCTACAATCTTGCGTATTTATTCTACTGATGTCTCAATACCATCACATGCTATCAGGTCGAACAAAATGATAATTACAGCACAGGTATTACTTTAATTATAGTATGGCACTTTATTTTCCACTTGCGGAGTTTCCTTAAAAATTTCCCTTGAGATTATGAATGCTTGTTCATAATCATAATGTCAATCATTTACTGGCGATGAATGACACTTTAACTGTTATTTACAGCCTTGCATAAATTGGATTCAAATAATTTAAGTTCCTCAGCTGCAGAACAGCAAATTCTGGTACAGCGTTCATTTTCAATTTAATCCCATTATTGCTGTAATACATTTTTAAAGATACTTGTAACGTATCTGCTATCTAGTTAGATAGTAGTTATAACAATTTGGTCAGTTATGACAAAGAAGATACAAATGTTTTAGTTGCCTCAATGACAAGACCCTCCTGCATCTGTTTAATATATTCTGGAGAATCCATCACTGCATGTTTATTTTGATATTTGTCATAATTTCAGATTTTGGCTAGACAACAAGCCCAAAGAGAGGAAGAGCTAGCACAGTCTCAGCGCCATATTTTAGCTCTTCAAGTATGTCTTCATCTCTTTGGAATATTCATGTCTAATTTCCCCCCATCCCCCTTTTTCTGTAATATTATATAAATAATAAAATACTGCTAATTCAGGAAGAAATTGAAGAGCTTGAACGTGAGAATCGCCTCCACAACCAACAGGTATGGGGAGTTTCTTAATAATTTAGTTGTATTTCCATATGAAGGATTGAATTGAAAAGCTGTTCCAGGTCAATGATTGTTTCTTCCATTGGAAGTCTGATTTTCTAGGTTCATTTAAAACCGAATTTTTTATGTGATTTTATCTTTGTAGATAAATTCATTTTACCAAAAAAAATTCAATACCACGGCATGGATTTAAACTGTTAAGGACAGACCAGAAGGCCAAATGATGCTGCTAATGGCATGATTATGATAAATAACCTAAAATTGATATATTATTGGCCTCTAGTCTAAAATGATTGTTAAAAAGGCTGTGAAATTAAACTTGAATTTAAGGATTCTTATGGTGCATTGACTGTTTGCTGTTATCAACAATTGATCCCAATCCTAGCAGTTAATTATGCAAGAAAAAATTATAGCCTTCTGTGGAAAAAGATATCTGAATATTATAGATTTGTATATCTAAGTACAAGCTCTAGCTCATTTAAATAGACATTCTAAGCTTAAACCTAACGGGCCTGATAAGTAACTGGGGCGTATATATATATTTACAATAAAGACACTATTTACAACACCTTCCATTGTTCTGTTGAATAAAGAAGATATATACTTAACTGGAAAGCTAAGTTGTGTTTTTTTCTTCCATGAAAGAATTGATTTTCTTACTGGAGTTAAATTGTACTGCAATTTTCAGATAGCAAAATGTTATCGTGCTACATCATATTTAAATTTGTGACTACTAATAAATAAATGAATAATCTTTGAATTGGCGATTCAAACTATTTACTTTTAATTACATGGGTTGGCATATGCATATATCAACCTACGCATATGAACTTCCAAATATTATGATTGTAGGAGGCAATGTTAAAGGCTGAGCTTCGCAATATGGAAAGAGCAAAGAAAAGAGAAGGTGTAGATATGACATATTTGAAAAATATTATCTTAAAGCTTCTTGAGACAGGTATTAAATGTTTATTTAAAAAAAACAGCAGAGAGGTGCCCTTTTTTTTGTTATCTCCTTTGCATTTTCTAACCAATAGTCTAATATTGATAAGCATGTTTAATTGATATAAATATTTTATTTTGACCAGGTGAAGTTGAAGTATTGCTGCCAGTTATTGGAATGCTGCTTCAGTTCAGTCCAGAAGAGGTAATTTTGTCATCATCTACCTTACTTTGTAGGAAAACTTTTACGTTGGAAGAGTTGAAGTGAAAAAGTAATTGCTCAAAACAGTATGTTTCATGCTTTAAAAAAGTTTTCATGCTTCAGTTCAGTCCCTTGGAAGAGTTGAAGTGATTTCTTAATAGTTTTCTACGTTGCAGCAATTTATTTTAGTGTCTAAAAGAATGCAAGTAAATTATTTTTAATCAAACTTTTAGCTGTGTTTATGAATGAAATGAAACAATTCCCTGCTATTTATTGCAAGTGCAGATTCGTAAGTGTCAACAAACATATCAAAACTCAAAAGATGTTCCACCAAGTCCGGCAAGTGAACCTTCAGGATCTGGCCTATCTCTTTTCTCAAGATTCTCATTTTCTTAATGGCATTACTAGCAGTGATGGAAAATTCTTTTGTTGATGTTAGAATATCTGCTCCAGCCACCCAGCTTTAGTTGACTATATTTGCTTACTCACTGTTACTGAGGAAGCAGGTTTGTATCTGTAAATTGGAAAAAGAAAATCTTCGCTACAACAACTAGCATCTAATGGAAGTGTTTGGAAGCTGACATGCTGTAAAGAAAAATATCTGGATAGTATACAACGAAACAGGGTGGGAGAACTCGAGGGATGTTCCACCTGTTATGTGGCCGAGGGAGCAACAATATAATTCATTTTTTATCATTAAATATGTTGAGTCAAAAGTTATTATTAGACAGTTGTATCATAATTCTTGATATATGAATTTTCAATTTGGCAATGCCAAAGGAATGAGAATTGTCCTTTTGAGTTAAGGAATTTTAGTGTCAGCGAATTTTCGTGAAGAATTGCAACTTCATTGGTGTTGTAGAAATTATTTTTATTGCACTATGATTAGCCGGAATTGTATTGTTATCATTGGCCAACTAGGGCATGTTGAGTTGCTCAATCTAGTCATGTTCAACTGCTTATCTGAGCTTGTGTAAGAGGTTGATGCTGCAGGCTTTTGGACTGCTGCTTGGTAATATGATTGCTTCATATTATAAGTATTTGATTTCCTTGTGGAAAGGATTAGGTGGCAGGGCCGTCTAACAACAAGTGCAAGACGTTCCTCCGCACAGGGCCCAACCTCAAAAAAAGTAAATGAGGGCCCCCAAATAAAAACTAAAACATAACCCATAATTATTGGCAGTTTAAAATAGTCTGAATTTTAATATCTTTATAATTATTGATGACCACTCAATACAATATGAGTTTAGGTTGATGAATTTGCTTCAAAAACTGTTAAAAAGATGGCTTTTTTAAGTAACTAGAAGGTTGATATTATTTTGAAGTTGTATAAAAATGTTATTTACAATTTAAATAAAGTAGTTTATAGTTTATGGTGATTTATTTGATATTTTTTAATTTGGGGCCCAAATTTTAAGATTTGCACAGGGCCCCCAATTTATTTAAGACGGCCCTGTTAGGTGGATGTCAGATTTCTCATATGATGGAAACCAATGTTAAATTAGAATATCTGCCAGCATTGAGCCAAAAAATTACTCCCTCCGTCCCGAATTGTTTGCAGTTTAAGGTTTTAGCATGCCTTTTAAGAAAAATGATTAGGAGTCTAAATTTTATAAAAAGTGTTATCCAATTTACCAATTAACCCTTTATCTCTCTACATAGAAAAATGTGAATCATTTATCAAATGAAAAAAATTGTCATCATTAATAGGGGTATAGATGGAAAAGAACATTAAAAGTTACATTGAAATTCTAAAACAACAATCAATTTGGGACAAATTGATTTTGCTAAAACTGCAAACAATTTGGGATGGAGGGAGTACAATTTTTTGCTTCAAGTTTTAATCAATTTTGGTGGCGAAATCAATTTCGCTCAATAACATCTAGACATGTCAAAATCAATTTTATGTCTCTAAAAAAAAATTATGTCTCTAATATCATTTTTAACTCCCAATAGTGAAAACAAAGATCCACCAATTCCATCCTTGAAAATGTTGATTGATTCAATGCAGGACTTGCACCATGTTTATGTTATGCATCCACAAATAGAAAAGATTTTTGTACAATTGAAATTTCCGAAACCTGCGATACTTTTAAAAATTGTGGTTAATAGGTAGCTAATGATATCGTGATAGAAGTTGTACCCAATATGTGTCAAAAAAAAGTTGCACTCAATAACCACATCCATACCCTTCCAAACGTAGTTATAACGTGTAAATTCATGGTTAATTTAGTTTATTTCATCATTAATAACTCATTAACTACTCACTGAACTACATTCCACAACTTTGAACTGCTTTAACTGAAGGGCATCGTGTACAAAATACATAATTGTCCACAAAAAGTCTTCCTTCCCTTAACCTTTCTAGTGTATAACATTGTAGTTTGTAATCCAAATCCACAGTAATTCAAATCCATGGATACAACGTCTTACACGAATGTGTACATACACAGAGGAACTTTTCCTTCCCTAAACCTTTCTATATCACAAAGTAAGGAAAATGTTATTTTACATAATTTATTATCACAGTAATTCAATTTCAATCCAATATAAACTTGAGGTAGGTAGAGGTTATGATACCAGTAATTCGAACCTAATCTACTTAACTTCTGAATTCTGAATTCTGAATTCTGATAATGCTAAAGAGTGCAAATGAAAACACTACCTGCCAACCCAATTTGAATATCAAACATGACAATCAAATTCAAAAGTAAAAATGAAACAGGTAGAAAGCCGCCCAAAGAAAGCAGCAATAAAAGAAGACCAAAAAGTTCAAGCAAACAAAACAAAAACTGACAGAGACTTTCTTTTTAATAGGCCAATTCAAGTGTTTCTGGCAGATATAGAATCCATTCTTCATCTAACCATGCCTAGCTTGAAAATCCTTCATGAAAGCAACCAACTTCTCAACTCCAGCCAAAGGCATAGCATTATAAATTGAAGCTCTCATACCTCCAACAGATCTATGTCCCTTCAACTGAACCATCTTTTCCTTAGCAGCTTCCTTAATAAACTCACTTTCCAATTCACTTTTCTCCAAAGTAAAAGGCACATTCATCAAAGACCTCACTGATTTCTCCACAGGACACTTATAAAAACCATTACTCTCATCAATAGCATTATACAGAATCTCACCTTTCTTCTTATTCTTCTTCTCAACTTCCACCAAACCACCTTGCTCCAACAAATCCTCAAACACTAAACCACACATGTAAATTCCATAACAAGGTGGTGTATTGTATAGAGAATTGTTATCATCATGTATCTTATAATCAAGCATCACAGGAGTAACCTTTTGAGCATTCCCAATCAAATCCTTCCTTATAATCACAATTGTTACACCAGATGGTCCCACATTTTTCTGGGCTCCAGCATATATAACACCAAATCTTGAAACATCCACTGGCTTTGAACAAAAATTTGATGACATATCAGCAACTAAAATACCACTTGCATTTTTAGGGTTAGGATAGTCTTTAAACTCAACCCCATGAATGGTCTCATTTGCACATATATGCAAATATCTAGCATCTGGGTTTTGTTCCAAATCATCAAAAGATGGAATCTTTGTATACTTTTCAGATTTCCCAGACCAAATAACTTTCGGTTTACAATACTTTTGGGACTCTTTGATTGCTTTGTCACCCCACGAACCGGTGACAACGTAATCAACGGTGTCATCAGGGGTACAGAGATTTAACGGCACGGAGGCGAATTGGGTGGTGGCGCCACCTTGGAGGAACAAAACGGAATATTCCGATGGGATCTGTAAAAGGGTACGAAGATCTGATTCAGCTTTTTGAATAATGGAGAGAAATTCTTTACCTCTGTGACTCATTTCCATGACGCTCATTCCGGATCCACGCCAGTTGTAAAGCTCCGATTGGGCTTTGAGGAGGACCTTCTCCGGTAAGATGGCGGGACCGGCGGCGAAGTTGAAGACACGATCTTGTGATTGGGTGTGGGTAGGTGCACGGTGGGCTTCTAACTGAGTTGTGCATTTGATTGATATGGGCTTGTAGGAAATGGAGGTGAAGGGAGAAGGGTTGTTTTTTATTTTGTTGGGGTTGTTGAAAAGGTTGTTGGGTTTTTGGAGGAGACGAGTTTGAGGTGAAGTTGCCATCGACATGTTCACGTTGAGGGTGGTGAAGTTTTTTTTTCTTCTTCTGGGCAGAGACAGAGAAAGTGAGAGGAAGATCTAGCAGAGTTTGTCGTTTTATTTTAATGTTGTAAAATATAGAGAGATGTTTAGTGTAGATCTGAATCTTAAGTAGGGTTCATTTATATTGACTCACACGGATGTCACGTTCACAATTCCTACTACTATTCAGAATTCAAATTAAAAAATTTGATTATTAATATTTAAATAATATATAAAAATAATGAATTCAGATTTTTTTTGGTGAAAAAATAATGAATTCAGATTGAATAATGTTTTGACACATGTTTGATATCAGTGTAATTTACTTCATCTCACTCTGAGGTCACTTGTATTTATTCAAAATTTGATGGATATACTTCACTAATTTAATATCAAAGTGATATAAAGTTATAATTATAAACGTAAAAATATGCATAAAGAAAATAATAACCTAAAAATATAGTTTTTTTGACAATTTAAACTAAAAATATAGTTTAATTGATATTATGTTGACAAGTTAATCTTGTGTGAGTTTACATTGAATGCAAGTTTGATTCTATGATTTTACATCTGACACGTTATGTTGGGTTAGTTATCTAAATTTTTCAAGAGTAATTTGGAATTTACCTAATAAAAAATATAGTGAGACTTAGGTAGTCTTTGAAAAAATATGAGTAATTTATCCATTTTATTTGTATTTCTCAAAATACGACACATAAATCTCACAAAATTAATATCAATGTAATCTAAAAATACAAATATAAAAGTCATTTACGTGGTTAGGTGGAAATTAATTTTTAAGTGAGTTCTAGATTATTTTTCAAAAAAAATGGATAATTTATCTAATCTCACTTTCAAAAAATTTACATGTATCTAAATAATTTTATATGAACATAGTTTAAAAGCATAAATCTATTTTAATTGACAATATAGTAGATTCCACTGAAAAATGGTTAGTTTTACTAATTTCACATAATATTGGGTAAATTATCCACAGTTTTCCAAAGGTAATCAAGAATTTAAAAAAAAAAATATTGTTCATTTGAAAAAAAAAATGTCAAAACTCAAAATGGTATCGACTACTAACTAATGCAATTTGCCAAAATGTGGTTGGTGGAAAAAGTTGTTGGTGAGAGAGTAGGAAAGAGGGAGTGAGCTGTTTGTTTATTTGTTCTTCATTATTCTATGAATGAATTCTTTTCTGCCTTTTCCAAACCTGACGGCGCACCAACCCCTTGAGGTAAAGAGGATGATTAGGGCAATCTAATAAATAATTTTCTTTTTCTTTTTGACAAAAATAAATATTTTTCTTCGTACGACAAAAAATGAGGGAAAAGATATTTATTGAAAAAAATATTTTTTAAAACAAAATGAATTTCTTCACATTTTCAGAGCTACAAATAGTATTATTACAAATACGGGGAGACATATACCTAACCTTTTTTTAACTCATCCCAACGCACAAAAATCGGGTTGGTTTCGAAATAGGTAAACTCATAGTGTGTGCATTGGTGGGTATTAGGTCTGAAAATTGAGAACCCAACTAGCCGAAACCATAAAATGCAACTTTAAAGATATGAAGTCAAAGTCTAAGACTATTAAAAGGCATAGGCATATCATGAAATTCTTTATAGGAGAAAAAGTAATATTGAAGTTTTTATTGTTTTTGAATTGTCAAATGATTCAATTAATACTTGGACTTCAATTATGTGTTTCACTACTCGTTACATTGATGGTGATTGGTGAATGAGAATTGAATATAAAACATTGAGATTTGGTTTGATTCATGAGCTCATTAAGTTATGTTAAGACATTAATTTTAATTTATTGTTGGTTTGTCTATCTTATTTTACTAATGACCCCAATACCCAAAATTTTAGATGGGATTAGGTTGGTTCGAGTTACCTAAAATTTTACCGAACTCAAGCCTGTATTTGATTGAGTTGAATCTTTAAACACTTCAAAACCCACCCAACCCAACCCTTGCCCACCCCTACCTGACCCAACCAAATTAATGAAATTAATAAAATCTATATCTAGGGAAGAAGTTCCTTTCAAAAACAAACTATTTTACGATGAAAACTAGTGGTATACAAACCCATCAAACAAAATATAATAAATCTAATTCTTTGGAGTTTGAAATATGTTAGCACATTCATTTTCTTCTCCCAGAACGGGTAATATGGACAATCTCAATTTTTTCTTGTGTGATCAGATAGAATAGTGGAAAAATTTTCCTTTGGATGACTAACATTTTCTCCATTATTTTCTCCATTATAATAGTTGTATGCCTCAAGGGGGCATGTTCTCGTCCCCAATAGGATCTACATGATCATTCGCCTCGGCACATCAAGAACCTTAGAATCATCAAAATTTTGAATGGTCTCGTTGAGGGGAGAAAGAGCAAATTGCATTACTCTAAAAAAACTAATTTGATTGATATTTGGCATATTTCATTTGAGAGAGCAAATATGCCTTCCTGTTTTTTGTTGTTCACTGTGCCTTCCTGTTTTTCTTACGTATTTCATAAAAGTTTATAATATTTTTATTCTATGAAATCATACTAACAAAAAGTTCTGAATGCAATATTCTTTTTCACGTTTGCAGACTGGAGGATGCAAAGAGATTCATCAAATACTTTTAAAACGAATGAAACTTTTTGTATATCATTTCCATTATTATGTTCAATGGAAAAAGAACTACAAATTTAAATGGACAAATTATGTTCAATTAGAACATTATAGAAAGATAACTTGAGAACCAACCAGTAAAACACCACATCAGAGGATTAATCCGATAGCCCATCCCATCCCAATTGCAACCCAAGTTGCTTACATGTGCATATTCTCTTAACCCAACCAATTATGAAAGTCAAATGTTGTTGTTGTTGCTGTTGTTAGGTGTAGCTAGTTTTCCAGAAGAAAATGTGCTGGTTCACATTTTGCAGTATAGTTATACTTAAATGTAGAGTACTTTCTATATGCTCCTGTAAGTTTCCCTGTCCCAGCCTTTTGATGAAAATCAACCATTAAACTAGAGCACTCACTGTAAGTCACAAATCAGCAGAAACATCAGTATTTTTACCATGTTGAATTGGATAAAATGGAACATAGGAAATGAATGTGCTTACAATAGTTGACCCTCTGAGTAGTTAGTGTGCCATTCACATGTCTTACTCCATTGCCTCACTCTATATATAGCACACTGAGCTGTATATACTGCAGCTGCAGCTAGCAGAGATGGATTGTACTTCAACATTTCATATTCAACTAGAGATAGCTCTATCAAGAAGAAAGCTAGTAGCTCAAGCTGTTTCATTGTGAGGAACACACATAGAGTTGTTAGAATATCATGTAAATCAATATGATTAACTCATGCTACTGACTAGACGCCGAGTATATAGAATCATCTGTAATTATTGAGAATGCATGAAAATGTTAGGCTGAAATATTAGTACTGACTTTTTTGTCTGCTTGAGCTGCCTTTAGGAATCTTCTAATGAAAACATATGCTGTTGGGACAGATATGTTGAATTGCAATGTGTTGACCATCAACTTTTCCTGCAAGGTTGACACACAAATCTCAATTAGTGACTTCACAAATGCTAAAGATTAATTAATTAAAGGTTGTTTGTCAATAAAGCAAAGAAATGTACCATTTCCAGAATATCTTTCCTTGTGTATGCTTTGTCTGATATAAGAATTAGATCGCTCACCACAGGCACAGAAACTTCTTCATACTTGCATGCTAAAAGCATGGCAACTAGACCAACCAATTGAAGCTTCTTTCTTATCACTGTCTGCTTTTCCAGAAATCTATCTATAAGGTTGACTGTGAGAAACAATGTCTCTTGCATGAGATCAAATTTGTCATGCACCTGAAAAAATGTTAGGAGAAATTAGTTATAATTAAATTTGATTTTTTAAGGCATAGTCTTTCAAAAGGAACATTGAATATACCTCAATAAGCCAGTCAATCAGTATTGCCCTCATTCTTTCATTAATGTCAGATTGTTTTGCCATATAACTAGGTGAGACAAGCCCAGTAGTCTGCATTGTAATTAATATATTGTTAGTTGTCAAAATTTGATGGAAAGCATTCTATAATACTTGCCATTTTGAAATCAATTTACATTTCCAAACTTATAAATCTTAAATATGCTCTAATAAGTTAAGAGAAAATACAATAATTGGTGGTATAGTTCAATTGACTTTGGTAATTCAAATACAGAATTTTGAAGTACCCATAGCAGTTCATATTCAGTACACTCAAACAGTTGAGAAGTTAAAATTCAACCGCCATTTCCCATTTGGAGTTAAGAAAATACATTTTGATCATAAGTGTTCATGATCATATAAGTATTCAAAATTTATAATTAATAATTTCAAATGTACCTCCATTTTTTTGTAGTATGAATGAAGGTCTTCAATATAGTCAACCGCTGCAAGAGAATTATTGGCATCACATGTGTCAATGTCCAAAACAGGCTCTTCCATTATATCCTCCATCTCAATCTCCTCCTAGCAGACCAATTATTTAGACCATCAGCATCCTATGTTGCATGGGTAAGGGTAGGTAGGGTACCAGGTACGGAATACATGGTTTCTCCGAAAAATCAAGGTACGGGTATGTAACATAAATTTGATATAAACATGACTAAAAGAATCAGCATCCTATGTTGCATCGGTAAGGGTAGGTAGGGTACCAAGTACGGAATACATGGTTTCTCCGAAAAATCAAGGTACGGGTATGTAACATAAATTTGATATAAACATGACTAAAAGATAGTAAACACAACTAAGTAAAACATATAATAGAAAAATATATAACAAAATATATGAAAATGTTGTGAATATAGCAGAAAATAGAGAAACAATATATATAATCTAATAAGTAAAGTTTTAATATTATTGAAAAAATAGAATGAAAAATCTAATTTATTACTATACAACACAATTCAGACTGATAAGTACCCACAAGTACTCAATAAGTATCGGTACCACCGGATACGAGTACGATACGGTACGGCTTCAATTTTGAAGTACCAATACTTTGGAGTCAGCAACTAAAAATTGAAATGTATTTGAAAGAGACCATTATAAAGTACCACCTGATCTATTTCACTTTGTATTGATTCTGTTTGCTCTAAAGACATGGGCACCGGTTGATCCACCGGTTTGTGTTCATCATCTACATATATACATTCTCCAAATCCACTTGAAGTTGAAACTGTCTTGGTTATCTATCAAATTGACCCCAACACTCAAAATCTTAGTCAAACAGTTAAGTTCAGGATTAATGCAGTGCAGAAAATTTCACTAAAAGGAACATAATGACCCCAACACAACACAACACTCTAAATTTTACTCAAACAGTTAATGATTTATTATACAGTGAAGCAAATTTCACTAAAACGAATATAATAAAACTTTATACCTCAGCACTAGATTTTAGTGTGGTAGCATTTTGTGCAGCAAACCTCCTATAAAACAGTAAATCAAGAAGAATTCATCATCAACATTGAGACTTGTATAGAAATAAGTTATTCCTGATTTCATTTTATTTTACTTTTGAAGAAAAAACAAGGGGCAATGCATTAAAATTTCAAAATTTAAACACCTTTTTTCTTGTTGACTTATAATTTCTGGTCAACCATACAAGAAATTCAAATTCAAATCACACAACAAAGAAAAGGGTCTCTCACTCACCTGGTGATGGGTCTATGACCCGGATCCGCTTGCTTCTTTTCATAAACCACATTTTTTCTGCATACCCAGAAATTAAAAACCAATCAATAATCACTAAAACCAAAAAAGACAAGAACTTTACAAGAAAAAAGATAAGGGTTTTGTTAATTACTCTGATAAAGCCCTCTTGTTAACCAAAGGGTAAACTCGACCTTCCACCATATTCTGATTGATTACGCCTAACACTCTTCTGCGTTGCCCATCCTTTCTAGTATCATTATTACAATCTAACCCTCCTATCACAAACAAATAAAAATTGAAAAAGATTTAATCTTGTCATCAGAAACATTGATATTCATAATCTCAATTAATTAATTAATTAACCACAAACCACACCTTGAAAATTTGCAGGGTTGACTGAGGTAGAACTTTTCTCATCAAAATTCTTCATTTTTTGCGTTGATGTGATTGATGAAGAAGAAGATCCAAATCCTAAAAGAAGAGCATCAAATCCGAATCTAGTGGAAGGAGGGAGTGAAGGGACTGAAACTTAGGGTATCATTTGTCTGAATAGAGATTGCAAAGTTTTATGTTTTGAAAAAGTTAACGGCTAGTCATTTGGGACCGTTGGATCTTTGATTTGAGGCTGGCAAAAACCAATTATTGTTTTTCTATTTCTACCTTAGACAACGGTAGTAATATGATTCCCATGTGTGTCAAGAGGTGCGTCACCGCAAGCAACCCTCCAATCCAATCTGGTTTTCAAATCATAATTACCTTCACTTTTTCGCATTATTTTATTTTAAGTTGAATAATGTTGATTCTTTTATGTAGATTCATCATCAAATAATTACTCATTATATTTTTTTTTTTTCGAAATTGCCTGATTTCATTTAATAATTACTCATTATAATTAAAAGGTTAAATATGTTTTTGTTTCGGACTGGGCTCCAACCAATCCGAAATTGGGCTTGTTTTGGCGGTCCAAACATGCGCAGGTAGGTATGGGAAAAAAACCCGCACTTGTGGGTACCCATGGGTATTAACCATGACAGATACAGAGCGGGTAGCTTAACGGGTACACGCGAGTTGAATAAGCGGATAATTAGAATACCCGTCATTAAACGGAGCTGGGGCCGGATATTGAAGTACTCGTGCCTGAGGGTAGTTGTACCCGTAACAAATATACTTATTTGAATTTCCTATTATTATTATTAATTTTAGTGTTATTTATCTTCTTTCATTAATTCTTCTAAGCTAATAAATAAAAGATAAAATAAATGTTTAATGAAATGCCTAATTTTTTAATATGAATGAAGAGATAAAATGGTGTTCAAAAGATTAACTTTGTTTGGTATTTCAAATTTTATTTTCAAAAAAAAATATTTCAATTAATATTCAAAGTACCAGTGGTTATAGCGGTTACTCGAAAGGAGACAATAACCATGAAAAACTCGATGTGCGGGTATGTGGCGAGTACGGGTAGCATTTATATCAAACGGGGGCCGGTAGTGGGTAACTACTACTTGTACCCGCCTCGCCCCATTGACATCCCTAGGCACAAGGACTCCCACCTAGGCGATCTGTGCGCCATGGCTTAAGAGCGACGGAGATCGTGCGGCCTGAACAAAGGGATCAGATCTTACCTCTTGCTTGTGCGCCATAACGCTTCTTACAATTATTAATAGTTAAATTGGATGGTTTTAGTAGTTTAAGTAAATTATTCTAAATAGTTGATTCTAGATCATTTAATATGAATTTAATCATTCTGTCAAAAAAATATATGAATTTAATCATTTAATTAAATTATTTATTAAAAGTTATTTTGAAACTTTTGTTTGTGGTTAAATTTTTTTGAAATTTGTTTGCGGTTAAATTGATTGGTTTTAGTAGTTTTGCAAAAAAATAATTTTGGAATTTTTGTTAGTGGTATGACTTTTTTCGACAATTGCTAGTGGTTAAATTGAGGGATTTTACTAGTCTATGTAGATTATAAAAATAGTAAAATAATATATTTTTTCGAAAAAAATAAATAAAATTGACAACGCGTCAGCGCAACACATCAGTGTTTTTTTTTTTTGATAAGTGCGCAACACATCAATGTATTAGTGTATGCCAGTGCAGCTTTATTGTTGTTTGTTTTTTTATATTAGTTACCAATTTGCCCTTTGAATTTGACAGGTGGCATTTGGATAGTTGGACTAAATTTGTAAATTTGCTAGCACTTAATTTTACGCTACCAACAATTTTTTTATTATATTAGATATCACTTTAGTACATTATTTTGGTCTTCAAATGTCTTTTTTTTAGTTATTTTGGTCCTAAAATGTGTTTTTTGCTAGTCAATTTGATCCTCAAAATTACTAACAAAAGACATATATAGGGACATGGTTGCAATTTTAATATACTTAGGAACAATAATGACAACGTCTAACACATTTGTGAATTATTTTACTCTAATAAAAAATAAATTAAGTAGTTAGTGGAATGAGCTTCCCCCAATTAGGGACGGATTCGTTAATGTCCATAGTAGACCACATAAAAAACTTTTCCACCCTGTAATCACCTTATTTTCTATGGCAACTCAAATCAAATTATCAAAATGCGCTCCAATCTGCTGCGCGCTACCGCACATGGCCATGTGAGCTTCTACTCTTATGGTGGTAGAAAATCTAATCCAGAAGTAAAAAGGAGATACCATTAATCAAAATGGTGGGGTTTATTTGGTCGAATCCTTTGATGTCAATCTAAGGGTACCATTCCAAATCCAATAAAAATCAAAATTAGATTTTTTTGGTTCGGACTTCGGAACATTATTGGTTCGGACTATTATTGGCTAACTACGGAGTGTCTAAACACTTTCAATGAAAGACTAATCTCCGCTCGTGCTTAGGATCAAATTTGGCACTGGTCAACACCGAGTTTGTCAAGTGCCAGAATCGAACCTAGGAACACCGTGTCGACCCACGTATCTTAGGATCAACGTAATCAAAACCGGATCGGGCGTTGAACCGGAAGAGGCAGCGGTTCAGGATTTTTGGAGTCCAACCGATTGATTCGGGGGTTGAACCGGAATTAGTTAAATATATTATTTAATATTTTTATTAGAATATATAAAGCATAAAAAACAAAAAAATATATATAATATTTATAATTTCACAGCATTAAAATTAAATTAGGCTTAATTTAAGTTCAACAAAACAACAACATATCCAAATCATTACTTAAAATAACACATAAAACCAAATCAAATATGTCTTGAGGACCATAATAACACATAAGTTCATGCAAATACAATATATATCCATCAGCAACTAATCATAAAACTCATTGAGGTACTAAGTCTTATGATGTACTACCTGATGTTAATTGTTTAGAAAATAGAAAGCCTTCTTTCTAAAGCTAATTAATATAACTAATATTAACATTAAATTTAAAGTGTTTCATCAGAAGCCTCGTTCATCTATCTTGTGCATACAAAATTATTCTTACATATAGCAAAGCTTATCTTCAAAAAGAAGGCTATATTCTCATGTCCCACATCGAGTGGGAGTGGGAGTGCGAGGTGAAAAGCAAAGAGGGCCTATAAGTATAGCTATCAGCCGTGCGACGATTCGATAGAGCCTATTGGCTTTGCTTGCTGTCACGGTAGTGTGACTTTGCACAGTGTTGACAAGCAATTTGAAAAATAGTCAAAATTTTCTCATGATCGGTAACCGTTAGCCCGCCGGTTCTGACCGGTTTTGGCGTTTTTTTCCGGTTATCCAGCCGGTTCTAGTTCCAAGCGTTTTTTGAGGTTAAAAGAACTGGACATAGGCCCGGTTTAACCGACCGGTCTAGCCCGGTTTTGATAACTTTGTTTAGGATAGATTGTCGCCAATGGGGTTGGTTACTAAAATTAGATTAGCAATAAACTTGTTGAATAAAAATAAAATCAAATTAGAAATCTTGGATATAATACAATAGTTGCATCTTGGATATAATACAATAAACTTGTTACACTTGATTGATAAATTCTATAGTCAACAGATATAGAAATCTGAATAAGAAATTAATCCTTTTGAAGCTCGTGAATTAATTGTTTCTTACGAGATTATATTTTCGTTATTGCAATTTTAGAGTCATCCCTAACATTACTTTTTGCATCGTTATTGTTGTTTTCAAGTCATGCGTTGAATTGTTCAATTGAGAGCCAAAAAAAATCATTTTTCGATCAGGTAACTCAAGGTGATCCGAAACTTGGTCATTAATCCCAATGCAACTATTTTTCAATATGTTTTGAAAAAAAAAATCAAAAAAACATGCAGAAGGAAGAATAGAAAACGTAACCTTAAATATGCTTAATTCCTTATTTTATTGTTTTTTTCATGGGTTTCGGTATTTGTCCCCCATGATTATCTTGTTTTTTTTTCCTTTTTAATAAAATTTCAGTTTGATAAAAAAATTAACAGAAACTAAACTTAAAAATGGAAAATCTAATGGGATAAAAATGAGGCAAAATTTTGTGTAGGGACTAACAAAATTTATGAATTTTATAGAGGCGCGAAGAGTGTTTAACCCAAAAAAATACATTAGTAAAAAGCACACAAAAATTTGTGATTGGTTAATTTAAATGAGTGAGATCAAAAACTTTTACATAAAACCCTTCATGCACAGTTGTACATTTCCCCATACATGCTGCATGAGCTACGGTCATTTAGGTTGCAGCTTGAGGCAGGCTCTTCCTCCCTTCTCAAGGATGTGTTCTTATTCCCAATAATAGCAAAACATACCCTCCAGGAGTGCCTTGATGATAAATAACAGCACAAATATATTAGCTTTTTACTGTCAAAAATATGTTTCTTGCCAAAAGCACAGCAAGAACATCTTCTTCTTCCTTTTACAATGAATGAAGGCGTGACAAATTCTATCTCTAAACTATGCTGGAGGGAATATATTATCTTCAGCCATCAACTTCATTACTTGAAGAGACTGGAAAGTCGAGGGAGACCTTGTTTATTTTTTTGGGGTTGTTGTCTTCCTCTCTTGTTGACAACTTTATCAACCGACTCACCTGTTGTTACATCCACGTTTATGTTGCAGTTATTGCCTATCACCTGATGATTCTTACACACAGTAGATTGTGATGACGTGCATGTGTTGTATTCATCCATCTTCAGAGGCCTAGGATGGTCTAAAGAGTTTTTATTGGGACTGGTAATTTTCCTAATATTATTTATCAACTGTTTTCTGTCACAATTTTCCTTTTCTGGAAGAGAGTCCTTAACCTTAGATACATCAACCTTCTTGCGCAACTTAACTGGCTTCTTGTGCTCCTCATGGGTTTCCCTGTGCTTTAACAATTCATGGTTCCCCATCCCCAAGCCTATTTTCTGCTCAGCAATACATCCATTCTCAACCAATTTCTGTTTCTTAAATTTTTCTTGCCTATGCTCTGGATTTGGTCTTGATAAAAGCCGCCTTTTATCTTTCCTTTGCACCAATTGGCCAATTTCCTTGGTGCCCTCCGTCTTAGAGTGACATTTTGAAGCCTGATGATTCTTACACATTGTAGATTGTGACGACGTGCATGTGTTCTGTTCATCCATCTTCAGATGCCTAGGGTGGTCTAGAGAACTTTTAATGGCACTGGCAATTTTCCTCCTATCATTTATCAACTGTTTTCTGTCACAATTTTTCTTTTTGGGAAGAGAGTCCTTAGTCTTAGATGAATCAACCTTCTGGCGCAACTTAACTGGCTTCTGGTGCTCGTCATTGGTTTCCTTAAGCTTAAACAATTCACTGTTCCCCAAGCCCATTTTCTGTTCTGCAATACATCCATTCTCAACCAATTTATGTTCATCTTTCCTTGATAACAATTGGCCAATTTCCTTGGTGCCCTCAGTCTTAATGTGACATTTTGAAGCCTCAAAATCATCCCCGTCTCCAACAACCTCAAAATCATCCCCATCTCTAACAATTCCACTACTCATAGTTTCAAGAATAATTTTGCCCAAAACAAATCGAGTCTCTGAAATGTGGCCCTTCCCAAGCATGTCATAATTAATCTCTGCACTTTTTCTTTTATTCTTGTAAAGTTCTATATCATTGACCAGCACTTTGAAAATTGCAGAAGCAGTTGCCCTTGTTTTGCCTTTTACAGATACCTGAAAGTCGCAGAGTTTTCAATTGAATTGGAGCCTTATGAACAACCAACCACATAGTAACACATTGCAAATGGGTGTACATGATTTGAAGACGGATAAAAGATGACTTAACTAAATCTAAATGGACAAATTATAATCAGGTACTATATGATTATCGCAATGGGGCAGAAAGGATAATACCGCAGTACAGATAGATAGGCAAAATTAAAGATGTGTTGAAGTAGTGATGATCATTGATCAATGAAGGGGTTGAAAACATTCAATTTGATTACATCATTTTTAACTTTTCGGTATTGTAGACGGAGAATTAAAGTGAAAAACTATCATATTTTGTTTAAGAACTTCCTTATTATGAAATAAATTGTTCAATTTAGATCTTTAATAGATAATGTTCATATTTTATTTGATTATAATAAATAAATAATTATATATGTATCGGTGTCGGTGTCCTATACTTTCTGAAATCAGCAGTGTCGATGTGTTCGTGTCGTGTCAAGTGTCCGTGTCAAAGTTCTTGCTTCATAGGATACAATAATAATTCATATGGCACTACATGTATTAACCAATTTTCTGTGAAAGAAAGCGAGGTAGCTATAAACTGTGTATAGAAAGTGTTCTTTGAGGCACATAAGCCGGAATATTTATAAAATCATTTTAGTCAATTATATCTCTCTATCTAGTGTTCATTAATAATTTATTTAGTAACCTTGTGTACTCGTGTTTTATGGTCATCCATATTAGAGCACAATTTCATTCTATTTTGTCCGTACATGATACTGGAGCTACATTATTTTCAAAGCTCTAACTCTTAATACTAATAGTTACTAATGTCTTACCAGAAACAAGTATCATACAACCTTAACTATGGCATGTTTGCCTAACCAAGTCAATTAGAACAGAACTTAATCTAGTTGCAACTATTGTGCAATCAATCAACCATGCAATTTTAAAACCTTAGCTGAATAAATATCTACAAAATAGATTTACTTACCATGCTAGAACTTGGAGAAGATGGGCTAGACAGTGATTGAGAAAGATTAGTATTCTTAATCACCAAAGATGCCAATTTAGTGACTGCTTTCGCAATTTCTTCATCCAAGTTGTTTGTACTGGATCTCTTTATTTCAGGTGCAAAATTAACACGCATTTTTGAACTTTCTTTAGCAAACTTAACACCTCCTTCCCACTCTCCATGATACAAAACAGAAGCAAATGCCCACACCACAAGTGCATCTTGAGGGTTATTTACTAATGCCTGGTGAAATGCTAGCAATCCAATCCTGCAAGAAAAATATGGAACAGTGTCTCAAACACCCATCACCTAGGGAATATAAATTCTAAAACAACAAATCAGGGCCCAATGTTACCAATCTCGGATAGCAACACGTAGCAGTTGACCCAAAAATGATAGGGCGTGGTATTTAGCTTATCATTTTGTGTGTTATGCTTAAATAAACAAACAAAAAAATTGGCTAAACTAGAAAACATTTGAGCCACATGGCCCAATTCTCCTGAAACCCTAACTCCTCAAGAGTCCCTTCATTAATGCTTGCATGTCACCCATGTTGCAGAAAGAAAAGACGATAAGGTAGAGAAATGCAAAGCACAGAGAACGAGAGTGAGATGCCAAAGAACGCATAAAACCGCTGCTAGATGAGCCAGAGACGAGACTGAGAGACTAGAGGGAAAACTGAGATACAAATGTATTCGTATCCCCAAAAAACCTAATTCCCCCCCACCCCACCCCCAAAACCCAACCTTTTAAAGTTTGTAGGTCTTTTTTGGAATTTCTAGGTGACGTTATAGGGGCAGCACTTTCCCGCTACTAGTCTCACTATTTCGACCCTGTCAGCTGCTACACCAAAATGCTCCGCGCGAAACCACATGTAGCTGCAGGGGTTGCTCCACTCCGCAACTATAGTGTGTTGTTAACAACATTGTCTGAACCTTTTCTATTTTTATTATGGAAAAGAGCATACACCCACCCTAAACTTTGTGTCTTTCACAAATATGCCCTTGAACTTTCACTTCGAACCTATCAATCCTTAAAATACAATAGAACCTTTTGTTCATTGTTAGTAACATAACCACAAGTTGACAGAATGATCTATTATCACATCAGTAGGAGTTTACCGAGCGATCATTTCTTTAATAAAGCCGAGTTAGTTGCCAAGGGTTTCCATCAAAAGGCTGGGTGTCACTACTCGGAGACGTTCTCTCTTGTGGTTAAACCCATCACAGTTAGAATTGTTCTCACATTGGCCTTAACTCATAAGTGGTCCACTAAGCAGATTGATGTTAACAACGATTTCTTAAATGGCTTTCTTCAGGAGGTAGTCTACATGTCTCAGCCTGCTGGGTTTGAACAAGGTGATAAATCGATGGTTTGCATAAAGTCATTCATGGCCTCAAGCGGGCCCCTAGAGCATGGTATGAGTCAGCATTCTGTTAGAACTCAGCTCTATATATACTGTAATCTTCACCTCTGTCAATTAATGAAGAATCAACAGTTAAAACAATCTCTGATGTCTATGTTAGTTATTCACTTTCTCTGTTCCTATCAGAAGAGAGAGAAAACTTGATCATCTGTTTGTAGATGACCACCCTATTGCGGTGACTTCTTTTTTGCTTAACTAGGTTGCAATTTTATTTCCCAAATTGTGGTGGCTTTTTTTCAAATGTACTTACTTGAAATAAACCTTAATTTGCCATGTCAGGTGCCAAGTCCTCTCAGCTACACAGATGAATGAAAATAGCATGAACTGTCTGTAGTACCGAAAGTTTCAAGCACCTAAAACTGTCTGTATTACTCTATATATCGTATTACACCCCTAAAACCCAGTTACACATGCATCAACACCAAATGTTTGAAAACTAGTTCAGTACTTATTCCCCAACTCCGTAAAGACTAGTTCGCTCCTCTTTTTTACAACCTGCATGAAGTTTCACAATTAGCTCCTTTTTTTACACTAGCTATTGTTTGGTCAACTTTTTTATACTAAATTAAATGCCTCATTGGATATTCATTATTGCTCATACCTACATCCTACAGTTGTCCTCACAACCCAGGTTGTGGGAAAATTGGTCCTGGAATTTTATGGTTCATTGGATTTTTCTTTTTTCCTTCTGAAGGGGGGATGCTTGTAATAAACATAATTACCAATCACTCACCATAGAGTGCAGTCAGAAGGTCGGCCGCATCCAACCAAATTATCCAGATGGAAGAATAATTTCTGCAATAGTAACAAAAACATGATAAACAAAAGCAGAAAAAAGCACACATCTTACAACTATGACTAGAGACTAAAGCGATGCTTGTTAGAGTAGGTGGAAATGAGAAGGCGAAAAATAATATTTTGACTCTGTTAAGTCCTCGTACATTGCCATTTTCCATTTTCTCATCTTCATCTAGACTTTAGGTGTCCAACTACATGCCTATTTTCTGCTTATTCATACAAGAATAGCCTAAGAATGTGCAAGAACCTCTTCATAGTCTTATACATTTCTTAATGTTTGATTGATGCAGTGTAAGTAACATCATTTGACCTATTATCTGTTTTGTCTTGGCTTTATCAAAAAATAATTGTAACAATCTTCTACTATCACCTTAGAGTATGTTTGAAGGCCGTAATGTATAGGAACGGAGAGGATAATAAAGTCGGATAACAATATGATAGGCTAAAGATATACTATACTTTTATCTTATCATGTGTTTGATGCACACTTGATAAAAATCGATAGGTATAAGCTTTTCAAATTTTACCTTTTTAATCACATAAAATGACAAAATTACTCCTCGGGCAAAATTACAAATAATTCTTGAAAATAGTTTTTGGTTTACTTGTATCTTTTTAACCTATATTAAACTTTTAGAACTTTTAATATTAGTTTTAAATTTTACTAAGAATATTTTTAACTTTAAAGTTTTAAATTATTTTTTAGAACTTTCAGTTTTTTCAAATAATATAAAATAACAAAAGTATCCTTCTAATTTTTAAAATTAAGCATGAATATGTTTATTAGTTTAGATTTATTTTATAATATATATAACTTTTAATATTAGTTTTCTGTTTTTAGTTTTTACTTCAATTTTTTTCTTAATAGATCTTGAATTATTACTTTTGACTATTTTTGGAAGGAAATTTAGGGTGAGGGAATGGGGACCATGAGGACTAGTGGGACTTGAACCCTGTTAGAAACTAAGCAATAGAAGATAACTAACAGAACCAAAGAAAGGAAGCAATCAGCCCAAAGCAAAGCTGATTGTGAATTTCTATTGAAATATAGCTGTAAATGGATGGAGATACACTCCTTACAATATGGAATTACCCTACCCAAACCTGCTGAGAAGAAGGAACCTATCTTACTCAGACTTACTACCAACAAAAGACTATCAACCAGAATACCTCCTACTCTACCACCCTACTGCTGATATTCCCCTCCAAAACCCCTACCACCAATCACCACATGCCACCTGTCAATCAGTTGCTTCTTTCCATTCCTCACTCACACCCATCCCCGTTCCCTCCTCTTGTAATCATTAGTTTGTTATTTCCCTTTTCACTCCTAATACCTTCCCTTTTTACCCCTCCTAGTGTAAACCTTCACAATAGGAGGCCTATCAAGCCCACAACACAACCTCTGGAATATAAGTCTTATCATGCTCCACAAGACCAACCTCTTGGAATTACAGTCACATGCTAGGTAGTTAATAGCAAATAGCGGAGCGGAGCGGCCGACCCCTAAAAGGCTATTGCGGTGTAGCGGGTAGCGGGTAGCGGGATGACCGCTACGCTGAAGTCTAGGGAAACAATATACCCAATTTATTCCATACACATAAAAAATTAAGAATACTCAAAAATAAACACATATTCATAATTAATCATCAAAATTCATTGCTACTAATACTTCAACATAACATAAACCAAAATAGTAAATGAGTTCTAGCCTCCAAGGCTCAAAATAGCACATCTAAAACATTTAATCGAGAACAAAATACTAAATAAGTTCTAGCCTCTAAGGCTAACACATCTAAAACATTTAAATAGTATCACTAAGTGTTTCCTCATCATCATCCTCATCATGTTCAAGCCCTTCTTCATCACCATGATCAAGCAGTGATGAACAGTCTCTGTTTTGTCACTTTTGTGGCTCTGGGACGCAGAAGATGGAGAAGCAATGAAAGTATTGTCTCTGTTTTATAGAAGATGGAGAAGCAGTGAAAGTATTGCCTCTGTTTTATAGAAGATGGAGAAGCAGTGAAAGTATTGTCTCTGTTTTTTAGAAGAGAAGATGAATGGGTGCGTGTAGTTCCCAAAATAATCTCATTAAAACTCAGTAAAACTCATTAAAACAGTCACTGGAAAGGGTTAATATTCTGAGAAAAGACAAAAAAGCTTTTAAAAAAGAGGAAACGGTTAATATTCTGAGGGCAAATAGGTCTTTTCGCATTTAAAAATTAGGGTTACCGAAAAAGAGACAGTCCCTTCCTCGTCGCCCGCGACTGACCCGCTCCAGACCCGCAATCTTCTCCGCGATTGCGGCCGCGACTCCCGCATCCATAAACTGCACCGCCACCACCGTTTGCGTCGCCCCTGACCGGCGCACCGCCCCGCGCCGCCGCTATAGCGGCCGTGACAGCCGCAATTGACTACACAGGTCACATGTGTGGGCAAAATAATAATAATAATAATAATAATAATAATAATAATAATATATTATTGAATAAAGTTCACTGATCAGATAATGATTATATTTTAAATGACAACAAACATTTCTTTATTTTAAGCCATAACTGTCTATCGACATATCGTGAACTATCAATTTATAGTAGCATATTCCTTCAGCTCTTGTAGCAAAAAAATATTCCTTCAGCTTCACATGACTTTAGCATTTGCATTCAGTAAATCAAACTTCATATTGCAATTCTAACTCACCATCAACATATTGGAAGCCTGAGCATTTCCTATAGTAGCCTGTTCGTCAAGATATGCTGCCTATAACCAACTAATGAGTAAAAATAGTATTTGGATGAGAACATATTATTAATAGACCAAAAACTAAAGGCTCAGCATTTCAAATCAACTTACCTGCACCGGAAGCAAAAATCTAAGCAATTTGAATTTCCAGAGTAAGTGCAGAGATGGTTCAGCAGCTCCATAAGACAGCATATAGTTCATTTCGACCATAACTCTATCCTGAAATATAGAAAGAATAGTAGCAAAATGAATAATTAAGCTATAACTATAATTAATTTGATAACCAAAAAGAAAACCATATGAGTGTGTTGTAAATAAACAGCTTTGCCGTTTCTGATTGTCAACAACAAGAATACTAATTTGCAATTAAAACAAAGCATTTCTAGAAGGTACAAGGAGAAACAATACCAGTGAAACTAATACATCATAGAAATTTTCTTATGCCAAATTCAGGCAGCATAAAATCATCATAAAATTCAAACCGACATACCTTGTTCATCTCCTTAACTAGTGAAGAACATGTCCGGATTGCAGCCTCAGTCTCCCTTGATAATGATAAACCTAGACGAGCTGCAATTCTGAAGCCACGCAAAATTCTCCCTGCAGAGAGATTTCACAAGCAACTTTATTTTCATAGCAGATATTAATCAATATGGTCACAGTTCCTAAATTCAAGATGCTGACTAGAGTATGATACTACCTACCAGGATCTTCTTCAAAGGACAGCTGAGCAGGGATCACGGTTTCTAGCTGAATCCATATGACCAAGCATAATTATATATCAGCATATTTGCAAGTTACAGCCATCCTTGGAGGGATTAATAATCATTAACAAATCAAGTAAAGAGTTACCTTTAAGGACCTTAAATCAGTCATTCCATTGGCAAAATCGTAGATTTTATTGGCAAAGGGATCATAAAATAAACTGCTTTCAAAATCAGAAGTGGATTAACTAAACAGTCAGGATTAAAAAGTATATCTTAGATAAAAATTGATACTTGTTACTATAAGATCCTACATTGCAACATAACTCAACCCATTATAACAAGGAGACTTGCAACATAACTCAAAGTTTGGTAAGGAAACAAGTAGATCCACCACAAGTTATAAAATTTCGGAGGAAAAACATAAAACAAAAGTACAATAATACCTATTAATTGTGAAGTCCCGGCGCATGGAGTTTTTGCTGAGAAATAGATCTTTTTTATTACTGCATTTGGTAAACAGAGAGTATAAACGTTTTTTTGGCCCTTCGGAAGTTTTTGATTCTGTCTCAAAACTAGTTACCTGATCCAATATAAATAAATTGATTAAATAATTATTGAAGTTACACTAATGAATGAAGAATCTCCAATTGAAGAGCATAGTTGTAGCTTTAAAAAGGGTAAAGATAATATCATATAACACCTCAGTGGACAAACCTCTATTACTGAACCATGTTTATGAACCAAGCATACTGGAAAACGTCGTCCAACAATTATGGCGTGTGAATAACCAAAATGCTTCCTTACCTGTCAGATATTATCCAAGGAAAAAAATTGAAAAATCATTAAAATGAATAATGTGCCTCTAATATAGTTCATAAATCAGATGATTGTAAAAATAAAAAAAAATAAAAACCTCCTTAAGCTTTGCTGTGGTGATCACATCAAAATCTTTTGGTGTTCTATTCAATAGTAGATCTCTCACACACCCACCTACTAGGTAGGACTTAAACCCTGCTATTAACAAATGAAAGAATCTAGTTATAGTAAAAGAAAAGTTGGAGTATTAACCAGCCAGAGAAAAGTGAAAGATATGTTATACCAGATTTCTTAAAAAATTAAATAAATGAATACAGAGTCATTTTGAAAAAAGTATATTTAAAAACATTTCAAAGACAGCTAGTTATGCTTTTTCTTTTCCAAGTTCAGCTAAGCTCAACCAAGCATGGAAACTATTAAGAATATGTTTACCTTAGAAAGTATTTTAGAATTTATTGAAGAATAGGTTAGTTATCAGATTGAGGAGGCAATCTCGAGGGCTGTTTCCAACTTACAAAGTTTTAAGCTCTCTTTCCTTATTTAAATAGGGTTAATTCTCTAATTGTATCAGTGGCTTGGGGTTTTACTAGTAGACTAAACTCCTACTTGAACTAATTATTAATATAAAGAGTATCATCAGGTCAATATTCTATATCAAGTTATAACATACCATACCAATATAATCTTATATTGATTATTCCTTTTTTTTGTTTCAAGTTATTATAAAGCATACCAAAAACATGCAGTAATCTGGTGTTGACCTCCTATCTATCATCAATTTGGCATGGTTTACATCTGAATACACCTCCAGGGATAACTTTTCTTTTTTCTTGAATAAAAGTTCCTTTCCTGGACTTTTCTTCAAATATTGAATGGTTTTATTTACTTCTTGTAAACATCCCTCGTGTGGGTACAGAAGCAATGTCTAGCATGGTATGGGGTAGATAAACGAGTTCTCCATTTCTCCCACAAATCTCTGATCTATTAGTATTCCAGGTGTTTTACAACCTAACTTACTCATCTCCTTAAGCAGGGCAAAGACATTTTGATTGGACCCATGAAGAGAAAAGGGCCAAATGGAGAGGTGAGAGATGAGCTGGCAAGTTAGTTAGAGAGAAGGGGAGGAAAACAAGTGAGTAAGGGAATAGTCTTTTTAAATAGATTAACGCTTGTACAGTGTACTCTAATTACAATTAAAATATTATTTAAAAATCCTTTTCAACAACTCATGAAATACATTTTATTTGAGAAATTTGGGGAAAAAATGTTGACATACTCTCTTCCATTAGCAGAATGCAGCCCGTTTCTTCCTAAACTGATTTTGAGTCATACGGTACCAATTTAAGAACCATTTGAGAACTGAGATTTATCTTTCATGAGAAATATCCATATGACACGAGTTCAATCATCAATAACAGAAATGACAATTTAGTACAAAGCAGAATGCTCATGCCAAAAAGAATTGTAAAGATCCCCTCACTAATTAATGAATTGTGTTAGTGTGGCAGAATACTCATTGCACTTCAACATTAAATTCTAGTATTTAAACTCCCATTTTGTTTCGAAAGATTTCCCTGCTTGGTATTAAATATCTAATTTCCAATTATAACAAGCTAAGATATCAGGTTTTATAAAATAAGTCTAGCCAAGGTTCTCCCAAACCTCTCTAGCACTGGAGAAAAACATACAATTTTGACCAGTCATAGAGTGCCACAACCGAGTCATGATAAGAGAGTCTTCATTATCCCAAGCTTCATACTCAGGGTTGTTTTGGTTGGGTAAATCCCTTCAATATGGTTTAGCTTCTTACATCCTTTGAGAGTACAACAAACCAACTAGGCCCACTAAAGCTAGTTACGCCCATCAAAACAATAGGTGTCATGTAGTATTTATAGGTTAGTATAACTTAATAATGGAATGGGAGGCAGATTTGTCGTCTGACATGATGGATAAATCACAAAAGTAGTGTCTTGCTCAAGGGTAAGGAGCGAGGATTTTCAAACAGCCACAAAAGGAATCAAAGTTGGGGAATTTTAAATTTCGGTTTGGGGGCTAACTCATCCCCACAAAACCGGCTTGTAAGGTGAAGATTGCCCAAGCCTTATAAGGATTACTTAGGTCATATCTCTAGTCAATGTGGGACTTCAACTCACTCTCTCACACTTAGGACTGAACATCTTAAGGGTGGACTAATCGGGTGGAATAACAAAGATCTCAACACACACCCTCACACCTAGGACTGGACATCTAGAGCGTGGACAAATGAGTGTAAATTAATAGAGATCTTGATCCAATAACATATCTATGATAAGCTCTGATTGGTGGTCTATTAGAGCTTTGAGGGAGGTAACAGTTCAGGGGTAGATGGATCTTCACAGGTGCTCCACTTAGTGTAGTCTAGAATCTAGTCTGCGGCGGCAAATGTTGGCACATATAGACAGATACTGCTACCCACAAAGTGTGCATTTCTAAGGGCACAATGAAGGTTTTAGAGGTTGTAATTAAGGCGGTTGAGGTTTTTGAAATGGAAACAGAGTCTCCCAGATCTAGAGCTCTATTAACAACTTGAGAAAAGTAATTTCTAAATTGTATTTCTATTGTCTTTTTTTGAAGTTACAAACAGCGATGCATATATATAGGCTCTAATGAATCAGCCCTAATTAGTGAGTTACAAAGAAATAACTTTTTTTTTATTCGGTCCATTGTTGGCTATCCACGGAGTGCTCCAACACTTTCAATGAAAAACTAATCTCTGTTCGTGTTTAAGAGCAAATTTTGCACTGGCCAACACCGACTTTGTCACTGCGGGAATCGAACCGGGGAGCACCAGGTCAACCCCCTGTGTCCCAAGGTAGCTTATGCCACTTGACCAACGATGTTGGTTAAAATCTAACATTAATACTGTTCCAATCAAGTAATAATTACAGTAATTAGAGTATTAATCATTTGAAATATCAATTACGCCAACAGTATAATCAGACTTTCAAAATTAGAGAAAGAAATGAACCGGCAAGAAAGGCAATGTTAGTCTTTTATTATGATTGGGGAATAGGAGGAGGGTGAAGATATTTCAATGCCAGTACAATACCCATTGAGACCAAAAGCGAAATTTGAAGCGATACCTACAAATTCAGGCATTTACCCCCACAAAAAATGCTCAAAAAATTACAACAAAGTAGGACTTGAACACAAGCCTTCAGCATAAAGAGCATTGAGTTAAACCATTTGAGCTAAACACACTTCTTATATGTAAAAGTAATTGGGTAACAATATCAAGTAAAGATTACAAATTTGAGGTCTTTTTAATTGATACTATTATTATTATTATGAGGCCAAAAGTCCTGAAATATTTTACAAGCTTGAACATAATCTCCCTTAACTAAGCGTATTAGAGTATTAGAAGATTTTCACCTCTGCACTGAAGTAGTTGCAGGACAAACCGAGATGCTTTTGAAATCAGATTAACGGTTATCCCAAGCTCCCTAGCATCGAAAACGTTTGATTTCGAAATGTCAATACGGCCTGTAATGCAACCCAAAATTGTAGCATATCACAAATGTATATGAACAAATCCCATAGCATGGATTTCTATACACAAACAGGTTTCTGGGCAGCCATCCCTCCCTCCCCCCCCCCCCCCCCTCTCTCTCTCTATAACATTGACGGTGACTCGATGTGAATCACGATATAATAAACTTAGATAATGCAACCATAAAAAATCCCAAAAGAAAAAATAAAAGTCTTCCAACCCTATAAAATGCAGAAGCAAATCAGCAAATGTACCTCGACAAGCGGAATCCGCGGATGCTGTTTCTGCAGACGATTGATTTTGCGCTGGTCCTTTTGGCGTAGAAGAGCTGAAGCTCTGCAAATAAGAATTCAAATGCAAAAGAAATGGTGGGGTTAGAAAGATATGATACGAGTCACAAGGTGTTCGATAAATGGTGTCAACCAAAGTAAGATGAAAGAGGATAATTTAGTTTACCTGTGAGTTTATGGGAGTTTTCAAATAAGCAAGCATTCCCCGCTTGTTCTTGCTCATTCTGAGGGGAACCGCCATTGGAGCATGAAATCACTCCGGCAGTCACTAAGCACAGCCTCTGTTCCTTTCGAGCGCCGCAAGTTCCACTTCCGTCACTCTGCTTTTATTGTTCACGGCCGATAAAAATGTCTTTTTTAAGTATATCAAACTGGCTTATTTAAGTAAAAAATAGACTTTTGGTCAAAAAAAAAAGTAAAAAATAGACTTTGACAAAAAAAAATAGAGGTTTTTTATTGATATATTTAAAGTTATTATTAAAAATTAAATTTAAAATAAAAAAATATGGGCACTTTTAGTGAAAACTAGTAGGATACCCGTGCATACGCACGGGTGCTGTCGTGTTCTTTTTATGAATGAATTACACAGTATTTAAATAGTCTGAACATTATCCTGTAAAAATAAATGCAAATTTAAAGTAAATAAAAAATGAGTTTCAAATAAAAAATAGATAAATATTAAAATCTAAAAATGTAAAAGCATCATTTAAAAAAATCTGAGCATTTGACCTGTGAGTTTTATATCAATGTAGTGTTTTTTATATATCAATGCAGCTATATATCTCGTGTTTTTATATATATCACAGTAGTTATCCCCGTATTTTTGATATATCAGTGTAGTTATCCTGTGTTTTTTTATCTATCAGTGCAGTCATCTCATAGTTTCAATTGATTATTTGAGTTGATTAGTAGATTATAGTAGATAGTAAAAGATAGATAGTAGACTATCAATAAGAAATATTTATCCCGTGTTTTAAATTTCATCAGTTTAAGTAGTCATTAAACCTTCTTGTTTTTTAGATAGTAGGTTTATAGTAGTCTTCAAAAATTATAATTATCAATAGCAAATATTAATCCCGTGTTTTTCTATGTATCACGGCAATTATCCCGTCTTTTTTTTATATAGCAGTGTAGTTATCTCATAGTTTCAATTGATTATTTGAGTTGATTAGTAGATTATAGTAGATAGTAAAAGATAGATAGTAGATTATCAATAAGAAATATGTATATGTTTTAAATATTAATCATATTAAATAGTCATTAAACCTTCTTGTTTGTTTAGATAGTAGGTTTATAGTAGTATTCAAAAATTATAATTATCAATGACAAATATTAATCATGTGTTTTATTTATGTATCACTGCATTTATCCCGCGTTTTTTATATATCAGTGTAGTTATCTCGTAGTTTCAATTGATTATTTTAGTTGATTAGTAGACTATAGTAGATAGTAGATTATCAATAAGAAATATGTATCCCTTGTTTTAAATAGTAATCAGTTTAAATAGTCATTAAATCTTCTTCTTTTTTAGATAGTAGGTTTATAGTAGTCTTTAAAAATTATAATTATCAATGACAAATGTTAATCCTGTGTTTTATTTATGTATCACTGCAGTTATCCCGTGTTTTTTTATATATCAGTGTATTTATCCCATAGTTTCAATTGATTATTTTAGTTGATTAGTAGACTATAGTAGATAGTAAAAGTTAGATAGTAGATTTTCAATAAGAAATATTTGTTTTAAATATTAATTAGTAGTTTAAATAGTCATTAAGTCTTCTTGTTTTTTAGATAGTAGGTTTGTAGTAGTAGTCTTCAAAAAAAAATTAATTATCATTGACAAATATTAATGTCGTATTTTTTTTTAATATATCAGTACAGTTATCCCGTGTGTTTTTTATATATCATTGCAGTTATCTTGTAGTTTCAATTGATTGTTTTAGTTGATTAATAGATTATAGTAGATAGTAAAAAATAGATAGTAGATTATCAATAAGAGGTGTTAATAGATTATCAATAAGAGTGTAAACAGAAGAGTTAAAACAGATTTCGGAGAGAAAATTAAAATTTTAACGGGACAATTTTTTCTAAAAAGCTGATAGTTTTATTTAGTGTGACTAATTTACATTTTTATAGCTAATTTGTATAAGTTTAGAAATTTAGTTAAAAAAACTAAAGTGAGAAATGATAGGATAAAGAGAATAATTGTTTATGTGGAAAATAAAAGTAAAGTAAAAAAAAGGAAGAAAGAGAGTGTAAGAAAAAAGTGAAAAGGAGGGAAGAGAGAGTAAGAAAAAAGAGAAAAAAAAAGGAAGAAATAGAGTGCAAGAGAAAAGTGAAAATGAGGAAAGAGAGTGTAAGAAGAAAGATAAAAAAGAATAAAAAGGAATAATTGATTAAATGTAACTTACTATGTTACCCTCATTTTTGACACTTGTCATGTTTCTCAAATGAGCCAATAAGTAATTTCATTGGAGGTTAATTGGTATAAATCTATAGTAGATAGATAGTAGGATACCCGTGCATACGCACGGGTGCTGTCGTGTTCTTTTTATGAATGAATTACACAGTATTTAAATAGTCTGAACATTAAATAAAGGCAAATTTAAAGTAAATAAAAAAGGAGTTTCAAATAAAAAATAGATAAATATTAAAATATAAAAATGTAAAAGTATCATTTAAAAAAATCTGAGCATTTATCCTGTGAGTTTTATATCAATGTAGTGTTTTCTATATATCAGTGCAGCTATATATCCTGTGACTTCTATCTTTTTCATCACTCTGCTTTTATTGTTCACGGCCGATAAAAATGTCTTTTTTAAGTATATCAAACTGGCTTATTTAAGTAAAAAATAGACTTTTGGTCAAAAAAAAAGTAAAAAATAGACTTTGACAAAAAAAAATAGAGGTTTTTTATTGATATATTTAAAGTTATTATTCAAAATTAAATTTTAAATTAAATTTTTTTGGCACTTTTAGTGAAAACTAGCAGCAATAGAAACTAAAAGTGTACCCAAGAGCACATATTTAAAGTTATTATTGTGAAATAGAAATTAAATTGGATTTCATATAAAATAGAACTTAATTTCACTATCCTATTAGTTTTGAAATTTATTTACAAAAACATACATCACTTAAAGATCGGGCTTACAAAAAGGTCGAGTCAGGTATAAAAGTTCGGCCGTCGGCATGCCACATACTAGGCTTAGGGCATACACTTTGAACACGGGTCAGGCCAGTGGCGGAGCCAGGGGGTGGCCCAGCAGGGCCACGGCCCACCCAGTAAAAAAACAATTTTTTTTCATATAGGGAGAATTACTTAAATACCCTTATTTTTTTAAAAGAGCCACACAAATCCTCTTCCTCTCACCACTTGACAGCGCATCATCAGTTAATTAGATACTTCTTTTTCTCGTTTCAACTCTCGCGCGCAAAGAAGAGAAGAAGAAGAAGAAGAAGAAGAAATAGAAAACCAAACCAGCTTTCATCCTCTTCTCAAAACCAGCAATTACTGAACCGATTTCTCTCATTTTTGCACAATCCTCTCACGTTTTCTCTTCTTCAGTCATCGTTCCTCACTATTCATCATCGTTCATCGCCGTTGCTCATCGTCGTTGCTCACCGTCGTTCATCGTTGTTGCGTGTCGTCATTCCTCGCCGTCAATCTCGTCATCAACGCAAGTTTATTTTAGTGGCCCACCCGACTTTTTCAGTCTAGCTCCGCCACTGGGTCAGGCTAGGCTTGGACTTTGTAAAACCCAGCTCGACCTAGTCTATTCCTACCCTACTATCCGGTCAAAAACTCCCCCCCTTCCTGCGGTCACATGATTTAAGGGTTAAGATTTTATAGTTATATTTTTTGTTTGTACGGGATCTTTAAATTATGAACTAAATAAATTCTAATTTTACAACATAAATTTATGTTGTATGAGATCAACCAAGAATTTTACAATATAAATTTATGACTCATGGCTAGTGGTCATCCCTACATTTATGTTGTATGAGATCAACCAAGTAAACCATATGATCATAATAATATATCATACACTAAAATAAAGTAATTTTGGACGTTGAAACATTTATAGGAATTGAACTAATTTATCTTTGTCAAAAAAAAAGTAATTTATCAAATTTATGATTAAATAAATTTAATATTCAATGGAAAATTATAAAGTGATGGAAAATAAAAATTTAAACCTCTATCAAAGAATTCGACTGGTTAATCAGACCGCTATTAAGTATTTATCATGGACATAGATTCTCTATAATTAAAAATATGCTACATGAGATCCTAATTTTAAAATATTTTTTAGAGAAAAAAATATAATGAGTTTATAAAATCATAACCTTAATTAGTGTGAATGCATGGATGCAATGGTATTTTGACTGCAAAGAATACATATCCATTGTTGGAAAAAAAAATACATCTATACTATAAACATTTGACAATGCATCTCAATTAATGCATTGCCAAATGTCATCTTATTACGAAAATGATATTAATTATAATTCTTAGGTCCCACTTCAAAGTACACTAATATACTTGGTAGTGATTTATGGAAATCATTTTGATATGCAATTATGTGAATTATTGGTGAGTGCATATTGATATGCAATTATGCTCAAAAACACGTTACTACCCTACCTGCAGCATAAAATAGGAAACCATATTAATAGACATTTATGTTATTTAAAATAAAATTATGGAATACTTAAAATAGGGGTCCAATATGGCATATTAATTATTTTTTTTGAACCAATATGGCATATCATAATCATAAGTATTATAAATCATGAAAGTGTCCACGTCAGCGCCCAAATCATCCACCACAGAAAATGCCACGCATAATTTTCATAAAATACGTGGCATGCCACTTAGGAAAGCCATCAGCCTACAAATCAATCTCAACGGTGCAGCAAAGATCATCCAACTATGTTTAAAACTGAATGGTTTAGATGTAAACAACAATAGCTGATTCAGGTAATGATCATTAGCCAAAAAAAGGAAACGTCAATCAGGTAAAAATCACTGGCAACAAATTCCATTCAATAGTAATTAATCCCTTCCTACAATTGTGGATCCACACTTAATCAGAATTCAAAAAACATTCTTCTTAAGCAAGCCACACGAGTTCTTCTTCAGCATTATCACCTTTCACAGCAACTCAACATCAGACCTGGAAATTAAAAACCACACACAAACATCAGAGTCATTTTCGCAAGAATGGAATGGGACACAATCAACATGCTGAAGAAGATCCATATTATTATCTGCATGAAGTTCTAACCAAACACCCTCTATCAATCTGAAATTCCTACCTTCTATTACGTCCCACCTTGATTCACCTGCACAGAAATCATCACAAGAAATCCTCTTGCAGCACAATAATACTAATATCGCCCATTTAGCAAGCGTGCACCATCTTCAGGTAATGAAATTTTATTTTTTAGTGCATCAAATTGTAAGATTTCATTTTAGTTGTTTCATCATATATGACTGATATAATAGTCTATTTTATACACTCACAATTGCTTTTGTGTTGAGAATCATTGCCCTGCAATTTGCCGTACGACTATCCTATATATTTGAATTTATTCTACGTCAATTAAACCCAGTATTGCTAGATCGTATTCAAGCTAACCTGTCTCACTCTTTAATTGCTCTGTTAAGATTTTAATTGATTACAAAGAAAAGGTTGTGTTGGATATTCTATTGTGGTTGTGTTGGATATTCTATTGTGCTTATACACTACACACTGCTAATCTACATTTAAACCCCTTAAAAAAAACAGATTTGTGGGGTGAATTGTAGACGCCTTAAAACTCGGTGAGTAGCAGTCTCATATTCCTAAACCTATAAGAAAGGAGTTAGTGAAGAAGTTCACACGCATCACAGAGAAAAAAAAGAATATCAATCGTACCTTAAAAAAATCTTTCGATAACAATGGCCTCCTCATCCAAAGCCCTAGCCGCTGCTCCAAAAAAGGTTGTCACTTTGGCGACGGTTGAACCAGACAGCGAAACGTCATCCATACTGGTCAAGATACTCCGAAACTGGTATGTCTACGCCAGAAATGGGGGCAACACACCTATGGCTGTTGAGTTGGTCCTAGCTGCTGACTCAGAGTTATATTTCCCACCTTTTATGAGATACAACATATTAGTATTTAAAATAGAAATTATTTAACAGGATTTCAGAAAATTTATAATCATGGAGGCAACTTTTTTAAATGGAGTCATGTCTATCGAATGAAATAGGTTGTTATTATCATATTTTGAAAACAAGTATATATTAGTATATGGCGCATGTCCATGAAAGACACAAATATTAGTGAAAGACACATATGTACAATCTTTAAGGCTGCAATTGATGCACCTGAGGAAGTACTTTTGATTGAGGACACACCAAAGGGGGATGGTGATAGTGTGAACAAGCTTGGTCAGGGGGTATCTCAGGTATGAGAAGAGATTTATCTTAATTAGCCAAACATTTTTACTAAGAGTTGTTATTATGCGGGTAATCTGATTGTGTTTATTTTAAATTGCCTTAGGATTTGCTTGGTAAGTTTGAACAATCGGCATCTGATTCAAACTCAGTTAGCAAGGGGAAAGAGACGGTCGACATAACCAAAGACATTGATGATACGCCGCCTATGAAGCGAAAGAGCCCAGCTGACCAAGGATCATCTTCAGTTGCTCTGCCCCTTAAGACGGTCAAGATGGAGAAGTAGCCATGAGTTATAAAAATCTGAATTTTGACGTTGATTTTATTTTCTTCAAGCGTTTAGTTTTTCACATAGACATATCTATTTTCAAATTTGTGGTTCGTTTTAAATTACTTCAAGTAATTCGTTAAGTGTTTTCATCCAGCATTAGCGCTACACTACGATGTGAATTTTGCGAAACTTTTATATATCTTAAATTGGCAATTTAAATTATGATTTATATTTAAATATTACTCAACGTTGTGCACGGAGTTAATTTATAACAAACTGACAGCAAAATGTTTCCAATGGCGCCACTTATATGCGCATGTTTGTACTCTCATGTAGTGCAGATAGTGAGGTTTCACTTGAACCATAAAATCATACATACCTGTTGATACAGTATATGGCACATTGTAGTTTTATCATTGCATTTAAATCCAACCCTTAACTACTGCTGAAATTCAATCCAAGCATAGTATTAAGACGCTGCCCACAACCTCTATTCAATAAGAAACCAAATGAATATTAGTATGCTGCTTAAAACTAAATTGTAGTCGTTTATGTGTGATTGTACAAGAAAACAACAAATGGACAATATCAGCGATATAACTAAACCAGCTTGGCACACAAATAAGGATTAGCACTTTAAGATGATCCTTCGTCATGATTTCTAAAATCAAACATACCTGAGTCAAACATTATAAATTGAAAATAAGGATTAGCACTTTAAGATGATCCTTTGTCAGACATTACAAAATCAAACTTACCTTATTTGAAGTTGGTAGGGTCAATTTCAGAAATATTATATTTTTACATTCCTAGGGACAAATCTAATAAAAGCGCAAAACACACTTGATTACAATTTACTAAATGCATAACAAGGAAAAAAATTGTCAACATTTAAACTGTCCAATTTGTATTTGGGTGACTTTCACTTCTGATTTCTCCACACATCCTTTGAATTTACAAGTATTTGAAAAACGAAAAAACCAAGGGCAAAGGAATAGAACGACGTCACTGCTGTTTCTATGGTTCAAAGCTATAAGGAACGGAGCAAATTCAGAAGCAGGGGTAAATAAAGTTGAATCGCACAAAGTAGATTTTGTGTGGAGAACCTAATTGTATAAAATATTCAATAAGTGGGTATTGGTCCTATTAACAGATTTTTCTTCACATATAGTGAAATCAAAGTAAGGACTAACTAATTGGGTGTAAAACCATAGGCCATTCTCATTCTATCTAACATCAAATTAATTGTAATTAATTTTCACATGGCACAACAAGAAACAATGACGTGTTGTTAATCCACTTTCATATTTTCTATAGAACAAATATGGGATCAACATTGATAATTTGAGTTAACTAATCTTTCGAGTATATCTAGAATAAACAAAGGACTTTGCATATACGATATATCTCCATATTCAGATTTTGAGACATATGCGTTTAATCGTTTTAGTGGTGGGAATGCATTTTATAATCGAATTAGAATGAAAACAGTCTTGAATTAGAAATCACACAAACAATTGTAACTAAATCCAAAAAAAGGTAAATGGAGCATAAAACAACTTTCAGGTTTTTGAATACGAAAACGATGGTCTCGAATGGAAAATTGAAGTTAATACCAATCGGATTTGTTAGTTCAAATTAGGGTTTTCAGTGTAATAACCATCAAACCAGCGATTCATGAATTTAACCAATGTTATCAGTCTATTATTCACAGTTTAAACCAAAAATTGTACCAATTACATTCATACCTCTTTGCCGTGTTCTTCAGCCGTTTGATGAGCAGAGATAGGGAATGAACGTCGTCCAGTACGAGAGGAAGAGGATCCATGATTTGGCGCCATTCTTGATTTCCTTGCACCACTAAATTCACTCTTGATTTTTCAGTATCCAGCTAGCAGGTTAGACGGCGTCGAGAAGAGGAAAGGAAATTTTTGTTCCTTTATTCGCACAATAGGGTTTCTGATATGGAAAGCTCCCTATAACTTAAAAGTAAATGACGAAAATAGCCATATCTATTGATTATAAATCCAGAAATGCCCAAAAACGAAAATACTCCAACATCTTTTATTTTTTCCCCCTTCTAATCACCCATTATACTACACTGAACTTTTTTTTGACAAATATATTATATTGAGTATTGAAAAATCAATATTCATACTAACTGTTTAATGAACTATTTTTATAAGAACTAAACATCTTTATAATAGAGATATCTTTTATAGAGTGATTAAAAGAACCATCATGTAAAATATTAAAAAATTCTAAAATCTACTTCGAATCGTTATTTTATTAACATTACTGTTATTACTATTAGTAATCAATATTTAACTATAACCACGACTTCGCAAACTTAATATCTGATAACATGTTATACAACCTAATCTAATACACGTCTCCCCCAAAAATTTGATATGGGTTTATTTTATACTGTTTTACAAAGTAAATAATATATCACATAATACACGTAAACATACAACTGCCTCTTTTTTAATCCCCACACAACAATTGTAAATTTTATGTTAAAAGGAAATGTATACCCGTGCAGCGCACGCGTCATACAAACTAGTTAATATTAAACATCTTTTACATAAATATATAAATGCAATTAACATAATTAAGACAAAGTCATTTGTGACATATTTTGCTGAATTTTCAAATTTGAATTTGAATTTGAAACAATTTCCCACCAACATACAACATAAGTACACTATATATAGGCTCACCTGCTAGATAAAAAAACATGTTAGAGCCTTCAACGTTTTTGAGCACAGATCTTGCTTTACAATTCAATAATTTTTTGTCAAAATTGGATTTTGGTGCACATGATTTTTTAATAGGAATTTAAATCTGGTCGACCTATACCCTCAGAGAAATCATGTACATGTAAGTTTTTCATTCTTTTTTCTACTGCAAATTTGGTTATCACATTTATTTCTTAAAACCTTTATTCGTCACATCTAATTTCTTCGTTTTGATTTTTTCTTAGCAAGACATCGTCATTTTTTTAATCTTTTGAACTGCTTTAGATCCATAAAATAGGATTATCTATGTGACCGTGATTGTTTCCAATACACTCATACCGTTGGTGAATCACATGTATGGTTATTAATAAGCCTTTTATTTCTTACATATAATAGCCATAAAAAACTAATCTATTTTGGTTTATTTCGTTGTAGGATGAAAATCATTGAAATGAATATTTCCCCAATGAAGATGAAAAGATTTCAATTACTGCCGAAGTTACTGCAGATAATGCGATTAAGGACGATCAAAAAATTCTTATCAATATGGATTTTGTTGAAGACGATGCTAACAAATGTATAAAAATTAGTTACGTTTGATACAGATATTTAATCTCAGTGTCCTATTAAGTTTTATATAAGTTACTAGATTTTCTAATTCCATGTAACTTTCAAATTTGTTTTCGACATTGTTATCCAATTTTTCTTAATTGCCTATTCTACTCTACTTTATTTTATGGTAATATTAATAATTTTAGGTATTTGTATATTTAATTTAAGAGAATAGTTGGTGTAACTATTTATTTTAATATAATAATTTTTACAATAAACTTTGATTATTAATTAACGTTTGAAATCATAATCAGAAATCATCAATTAACACTTTATTAACAGAAAATAATTTTCAAATCAAATTTCATTTTAAATAACTAAATTATATATAAAGGTTTTATTAAAGATTCTCGAAATCAATTTAATTTTTAATTTTTTTTCATAAACATAAATCTGAAGAAAAGTCAAATTACAGATTTCAAATTAAGTCAACTTAGAACGTAATGATATCGAATAAATAGTAGAATATGTTTATTAAAAATTTAAATTCTATAATTTAGTTATTGACCTAATAAAATCCAATCATCAAAATCAATTCAGAACATATAATTGTATTTATAATTTAAATATTGACCTAATAATTTAAATATATAATTGTATTTATAGCCTGTCAATTAATTTTGAATTGAATGATTATGTAACATCCCCAATCTGGCTAATCTCAAATTGTTGAGAATACTAAATGCTTTTATTTAATTGTTACCTAATTGAGTCATGATAGAATATTTAGTGATTTATTGAGTTGTTTGATCCTTGATTAAATAAATAAATACTTGTCTCACTTGGCTAAATTAAATGATTAAACAATGTACTTGAAGGTATTGTATGTTAGTTGAACTAAATTTGTATGGTGCATTAGTAACAATAGGGTGTAACTAGCCTAAGGGTTTAGTGGGAATTTCCCTTATTTTAAAACTCTCTCAGCTGAAAGTGACACTTCCTATTTTCTTATTTCCACAAAACACAATCACACACCCACACAAAAAACTGAAAACAGAGTTTTAGAAAAGAGAAAGAAGAAAGAAGCTTAGAGAGAGAGAGAGAGAGAGAGAGAGAGAGAGTGGGTCAAAGGTGAGAAGAGGGGAGGGAGAGATCACCTCTCATTGCATGTACTCTTTCTCTCCACCATTTTAATCCTTGTTTAACCCTCTACAAGCTGATACCAATTTTATCACCAACAACTCAATACTTCTCCTCCTACCATTCGAAAGTTTCAAGCTCAAATGGGTCAAAATTGAGTTCTTCCCCTTCATTTTCGTTTTTGAGCTTGGCTTGGTTATTGGAAGCTTATTTCTTTGTCATTGGGAGTCATTTGGAGGTTTCAAGGGTTTGGGGCAGCAACTAGGAGCATAGGAGAAGGTTTAGAGCTGAAATCGAATTTGGGTCAATTGGGAAAGCTAGAGATGAGCTTAGGAGCTTATATGGTGTTCAAAGAGTGTTGCTACTTGTTGATTGAGTTTGTTCAGCACGTTAAGGTGAGTTCTTCGATTGTTTGTGTGCTATGTGATGTTTCAGCTATTGCATGTTTAAAACCTCTTATTTTGATATTCTATGTTTGCTGAAATTGTTTGAGAATGTAGAGGTGTATTGGGGAAGATTTGTGTTGTTGATATTGAATTGTAAAAGATGATATGTTTATTGAGCTCATGAGATGTATGGTTTGCATAGCTTCTTGGATGTTTGTAATTGCTTTAAAATATGCCTAAATTGTAGTTTAGAATCTGTTTTTAAGAAGGAAATGAAATGGGATAGGTTTGGGTACCAAAAACATTGAAAAAAAGGAACATTTTAAATCACTTACAGCAGGCAAAAGCGCCCCAGACGCATCACCGTGCGCCCAAGCGCATGAGAGACAGAACCAAAATGTCCAAAAGCGCTTCAAGCGCTTGGCCGTGCGCCCAAGCGCACGAGAGACAGAACCTAAATGTCCAAAAGCGCTTGGCCATGCGCCCAAGCGCACCTATCAGTTTTAAAACTTATTTTTCTCATTCTTTTGTGTACCAATGGTGTTCCAAACCTCTCCCAATTGTATTTCCAACCTTCCCCAATGCTAAACGAATAATTATACTCCACTTATGATTATGTTGACATGTAAGGTTGACATTCAAGTTATTAATGTTATTATAAATCGATTTAATCTTTTACCGAGAGAGAAAATATGGCCAAGGCCGAGTAAAGGACACAAGTGTCCAAGTAAACATAAGACATTAAGCGGATGACGATCCCCAGTTATAGCACACTTGGCGAGGGGAAGTCATGCACCCTAAACCAAGGCCTTCTTTAGTTGACTCGACAATAATTATTGTTGGGTGGGTTTCCCGTGGTATGAGGCTTGCAGTACCTGGGTTTGTGCTAAGAGAAAGATAAGTTAAAACACCGAGAGTTTAAGGTGAGGGGTCGCGAAAGAGCTCACTGAGATTTGTAATCTCATCCCTCATATTTGTTGTTTTTCAGATAAGCAGGTGAAAGAAAGCGTAGTGAAGAAATCCGATAAGGAGCGGATTACAAGTTACGGAGTTAGCTAAGGTTTTGGTTAACTCTAGTAGTAGGATCCTTGAGATTGTCTAAGTTAAGACAATATTTTGGTTGTATTAAGTCTTTAAGCACTTATGTATTTAAATTGGATTAAGTTAAGAGTCGGCTCTCATAGGTGATTTTTGGACTAAGTTTCTATTTTGTTGAAAAGCCCTATCATTATGAGTTCTATAAGTTAGTTGTATTAATCCAATTTTAAATGCGTACTCTGAATGATCTAAAAAGTAATGTCTAAGATTTTTATTACCGGTTAAAAATCTAGGATGTTACATTTTGGTATCAGAGCAGTTCGACCTAGTCGGGCTTAGTTATGTCACGATTAATAGATTAGGTAGATCGAGTCAGCCAGGGACTGTGACAAGTAATTGTTAGAACCTCTCAGGATGTTGTGTGGAGTATTGAGCTTGATCAACTCAATATTTCATACAATGTACTGAGAATAACAACAATTGGTTGCCTTAGCCCCGAAAACTTTCGAAAACACCGACCTATAGGATTTCCGGCCTTATTTTTTTTATCATCACGCGCAGCGGAAACTGAGTGCTACTGATGACTAGGCGAAACAAAAGATGGGCATCCGTGTTGGTTCGAGGGAGTTGAGGGCGACTGTTCAGTCTTTGGAACCGATGCAACCGTAGTGTTTCCGCGTAAATAGTTAAAAGTCATTCAGAGAGTTACAAGTTAAGAAAAGCCTTCAGATGGTAGTAGTGTTAGTGTTATGAGATCTGCTAGGATTAGCTAACACTTTAAAATCCTAACTGTTGTTGTATCAGCCTATCATTGGCTGAGATATTGTTTAGCAGTTAACCCCAACTTATATTTCAATTTAGTGCAATCCTGTCGGATAAATCCCAAGTCTAGATGAGGTTCCGTTTTCCTCAGAACAACCTTCCGAAATGTTATGAAGTTAGCCTAGTAAACCGTAGTTCATTCTCATTAATGGCAAGCAGATTTACCCTTTATTGATCAGACTAATTCTTGATCAAGCTTCATGACCCAAGCCCTTACAAGAAGAGATTAGTATGCAATGTCAAATAGAAGTGACCTTATTATAACCCTCTGACTAGGAGCATACCCCTCTCAGTCTGTGAGAAATTTCCGCTAGTTTCTGACTTGTTTTATTCGTAACTACTAATCCGGAACTCCGATTTTTATGTTCCGAGATGAGTTGGAAAGCTAATGAAAATGTTTACATATCTGAGTATGTTTTGGACCATGTTTCTAGTTCGTATTTTGAAGGGTACTCCTGCTTTACCCTCAGCAGTTAAACCCTAAAGCGTTCGTAGAACGTAGACCCTCCAGTTGCATGGGAAGTTGGAAGAGAACTCCCAACCAAAAAGATTAAGTTCCTAGACATTAGATCAAGATAATGTTCCTTGTAGTTCTCAAAAGATCTACCTCTCGGAAATAGTCAATAGTTGTTATAACTCTTCAGCAATCTCTAGAATCCTTAAAAGCCTTCGACTATTAGTCACCGCACATGCCGTAAAAGAAGGGAGTTCCAATTACCTAGGAGTCAAACACCGTGTTGTTCTAGAAGTAGAGGCCGTTCTGAAATTGGTTGAATGTGATAGTTGTGACAACTATACCGTTTTAGAATTTTAGATAGCTGTAATATTAGAAATATGCCAGTCTTGGTCTGTGAGAAATTTTCGTTAGTTTTCCGACTTGTTTTATTCATAACTTATGATCTGGAACTCCGATTTTTATGTTCCGATACGCGTTGGAAAACTAACAAAAATGACTACGCAGCTGAGTAGGTTTTACAATGTGTCTCTAATTATGATTCTGAAGGGCACATCTGCCCTACCCCCAAGCCATTAAACCCTAAGGTGTTTTGTAAAGTATTAGGCTTCCAGTGGCATAGGAATTAGGAAGAGGATTCCCAACCATGAAGACTAAGTCCTTAGACACCGGAGTAGGATTATATCCTTGTAGTTCTTCAAAGATCTATCTCTCAGAAATTGTTTTTAGTAGTAACAGCCCTTTTAACAATCACTAGAGTCTTCAAAGGTCCTAGACTATTAGGCAATCCATTTGTATGCCGAAAGAGGAGAAAGTTCAATCTACCTGCGTGTTAGATGTTTCGTTGTTATATAGGGAGGACATATTCAGGATTTGGTTGATTACGATAGCTGTAATAATTCTATTTGGATGGGTGTTTGCTGGTGTTTTTAGCAAACAATCACTAGTTTTATTAGAAGGTTTGTGAGATCAAACTAGAAAAATCTCAAAGCAATTGCCTTTGAATTGCAAAAGTTTTTGTTTCAGAAAATGTAGAAAAGGGGACGATTTGCAATTGATTAACAGAATTGAAAAGAAAAGAAGCAGTAAATAGTGCAGGAATTGTAAAGAAAAAGAAAAACAAATTGCATTGAATCATAAAAATGGTACACGATCACATACAGGGATTCTTCCACTCGTTTTTCGCTCTGGCTTGGAAGTTAGAGTTTCAGGAATCGGGTGTGTATTGTGATTTTCGCGACCCCTGTTTCTTCTCAGAAACAGTTATTTATACAAGGGAAAAAAGGGGGGAAATTCGAACTAAGTAACTGCCTAACAATTTGAAAATAAGTAACTGCTCCTGCTTTCGGCCAAATAACCGCTCCTACTTTCGACCGAAACCGCTCTGTCACGCTTCGACCAACTGCTAGTTTTCAACGCATAACTGCTCTGTATTCTGTCTGTCGAAAGCCTGTGTCGATTTTCCTCTCTCTTGCTTTTGCTTCCCTGGAAACTTGTCGAGTTTACCTTGCACACGACCATTTTCTTTGTCGAAACAATATGGTCTTTGTGAAATAAATATAAATCAAGCCATGTTGACCATCTTTAATGTAGCCAGTCGAAATTACAGGCTAACAAATTGCCCCCCAAAAATGTCTTTCTCGACTGAGCTTGAAGTGGAAGAAGAGAAAGAACATTTTTGAATTCTCCATCGAAATAGACTTTGCACTTGAGTAGAACAACTATATACCTGATGTCGCCACTGTTAAGTGTTGTTTCCATATTCAAACCTTGAACTTGAACAGCCTGTAAATTCGGCCTTTGACTATGTTTACTGATTCTCTGTTCTACCTTTGAATGGTTCCACCATTTTCCGTTACGTTAAGAACGCCGTAATTAAAGTGATGCCTCACTTCTCGGAACGCCAAACTCATAACCAACTGACGCTCTCTCATACTTCTCCTTATAAATAGAAGAGTTTTGTTTCTCATCTTCACCACTCCATGGTTTTCTTCTTTTTCTTTTCCCGTTCCAAGATCATTCCCTTTGCTTTGAGTCTTCCGCGTAACCTCATTCCTCATAATTGCAGTGAGGTTGCCTGGAGGTTCAAAGTGATGGTTTTTGATCTTGACTAATTATGGCTTTGCCCCCTTTTTTCTTCATGTCACTTGATCTTGCAACTTTCTGAGTTTATGCGGGAGACTCAAAATGGGAGCAGGAAGATTCATCAGGTGTTTTGCTTTGATGATGACTGTCTTCCTTGGGGACGTCAATATCTTCTCTCTGAAGGGCTTCCTGAGGTTTACCAAGCAAGGAAACGCCCTGTTGAAAGGCTTACAAGCCTAACGCGCAGACGAAAGAAAGACCCCCCGAACGACGGGAAGCGACAACGTGGTCGAAGAAGACCACCTAAAAGAGAAATTACTTGGTCTTAAAAGACCAACTGCAATTCAGCGTCTATTTTATGCCTAGTTTATTTACCCTTTCGGCATATGTAATTCACAAATGCCTCCTTTGGCACATGTAACTTGGCAACATTATAATGAAAATTCTTCCATTTTATTCTTGAGCCATTTTTTATTCTGTGTTTTCGACAGTGTTTTGGCAACTTAAATGCCATGTTTTTACGCTTCCTTTATACTTATTCCATCGTTATTTTAACTTCTTGCAACGTTGGCTTATACTTTTTCAAGTATTTGCCATTTATACGCAAAATCCTTCTATCAGCGCCAATCTCTTCGACCTCATATGCGCCGTTTGAATAAACTTGCAAAATTTTAAATGGTCCTTCCCAACTTGGGGACCATTTACCAAAGACTCTATCTTTTTTATCCATAGGCAATAGGACCTTCCACACTAGATCACCTGAATTAAAGGCTTTAAACTTAACCTTTTTGTTATAAGTTTTAGCTACCCTCTCTTTCTGCCGAATAAGCGTATCTAAAGCTAATAACCTTTCTTCGTCTAAATCAACCAATTCGTCAAGCATCATATTCCAGTAATAATCAGAGGGAATCTCCCACTGTCTTTGAATTCTTGTTGATTGTAGACAAATTTCAACAGGCAACACTGCATCGTGTCCAAATGTTAGCCTATAAGGAGTAGTGTTGATAGATTCTTTGGGTGAATTTCGACATGCCCATAATGCTTGATCAAGGGTATTATGCCAATTTTTTGGCTTCTGCCCTACATGCTTTTTAATTAAATTAATAATAACTTTATTGGCAGCTTCTACTTGACCATTGGCTTGCGCATAATATGGTGTCGAAGTTAATAACTTAAAACCAATTTCAGAAGCAAACTCTACCATTTTTTTACCAGTGAAAACTGATCCTTGATCTGTAGTAATGGTTTCTGGAATTCCAAACCTATAAATGATATGATTTTGAATAAACCTTATCACTGCCTCATGATCAACATTGGCTAAAGGTATAGCTTCAACCCATTTGGTGAAGTAATCAATTCCCACAAGGATATATCTATGGCCCTTCGAAGAAGTTGGCTTTATCTCTCCAATCACATCTAGAGCCCAACCTCTAAATGGCCAAGGTTTGACTATGGCATGTAATTCATTTGCAGGTACATGTTGTATCCCAGCATGCTTTTGACACTCTTGGCATCCCTTAGCAAATTCTATGCAATCTTTCAGCATAGTTGGCCAATACATTCCTTGTCGAAATAATAACCACTTCATTTTGTGGCCTACTTGGTGTGAACCACATGCTCCGCTATGTGTATCAGAGACTGCTAAATATGCCTCATTTTCACTAAGACATTTTACTAGTACTCCTTCAGGAGTCTTTTTAAACAATTCGTTTCCAATTATCACATAGCTCAAAGCTCTGTATTTTACCTTTTTATTGGTATTTCTTGTGGGATTTTGCAAATATTCCGCAATAGGCCTTCGCCAATCATTATTGGTCATATTGTCAAGAGCAAAAATTTCTGCCAAGTCAAAATCACCAAAAAATCGACGTTTTTCGTCAACGACTAGTTCCTCGTTTGCGTTTGTTGCCCCCCCAATTCTTGGTGTTGACAATAGTGACGAAGCATAGTCATCAGAAATGATTTTATCCTTTATTTCGATTAACTCTTCCAGGCTTTGTTTTGAAACTTTATAGCCTGAAGCAATTTGTGCCAATTCATTTGCCACTTGGTTATCAATTCGTGGTAAATGTTCTAAGTGAACAGACTCAAATCTTTTTAACAAAGCATTGGCAACAACAAAGTATCTGATAAGGTGCTCTTTAATGCATTTGTACTCTCTTGTCAATTGTTTGACAACCAACTCAGAGTCACCTTTTATTTCAACATGACTTGCCCCCAGCTCAAGTAAGATTTCAAGGCCTACTATTAAAGCCTCATACTCAGCCTCATTATTGGAACAAACATCCCGAATTTTAAACTTATACTTCGTTGGAATATTAGTAGGAGATATTATTAAAATACCAATCCCAACTCCATGTTTATGGCTTGAGCCATCAAAGTACAACCTCCAAGGATATACGTCTACAAAACTTAATGTTTCTTCGACAACAGAATGGTCTACTATAAAATCAGCAACCACTTGTCCTTTAATTGATTTTAGAGGTTGATAAGTTAAGTTGTATTCTGACAAAGCCAAAGCCCATTTACCAATTCGGCTATGCATTATTGGTTTCGACAGCATATGCTTAATAACATCAAAATGTGAATAAACAGAAACATCAGCTGGTTTTATATATTGCTTTAACTTTGTACACGAAAAATACAAACAAAGGCACAACTTTTCTATAGGAGAGTACCTCGTTTCGGCATCATTTAAGACCCTACTGAGGTAATAAATGGCTCTTTCGACACCACTATCATCCTCTTGTGCTAACATGCTACCTATTGTTCTATCAGAAGCTGCTATATACAATTTGAGCACTTTGTGTTTAATAACAGGCAACAGAATTGGTGGTTTCATCAAATAAGACTTGATTTCGTCGAAGGCTGCTTGATGCATTGGTTCCCATTTGAACTCTTCTTCCTTCTTCAGTCTTAATAATGGCGAAAAAACTTGTGTTTTGCCACTTAGATTTGATATAAATCTTCGAAGGAAATTGATTTTTCCCAACAATGACTGAAGCTCTTTTTTGGTCGAAGGGGCCTTCGTTTCCATAATTGCCTTAGTCTTATTTTGATTGATTTCAATGCCTTTTTTGTGCACTATAAAACCCAAGAAATCACCTGCACGCACACAAAAGGCACATTTTAATGGATTTAATTTCAATCCATATTTCCTCATTCTTTCAAAAGAACGGCGAAGATGGTCTAAATGACCACTTTCTGAGGAAGATTTAACCACCACATCATCTATGTATACTTGCATAAAATCATCAATAAAATCATGAAACATAGAATTCATGGCCCTCTGATATGTAGCACCAGCATTCTTTAAGCCAAAGGGCATTACTACCCATTCATAAACACCCAATGCCCCTGGACACCTAAAAGCAGTTTTTGACACATCCTCTTCAGCAATGAAGATTTGATTATACCCAGAATAACCATCAAGCATACTAAGATAATCAAATCCTGCTGCTGAATCTATTAGCATTTCTGCCACAGGCATTGCGTATTCATCTTTGGGAGATGCATTATTTAAATCCCTAAAATCTATGCAAACTCTAAGAGTCCCATTTTTCTTTATTACAGGAACTATATTGGCTAACCATTCGACATACCTGGCAGTTCTGATGAATTTGTTTCTGAACAGCCTTTCGATTTCCTCTTTGATCTTAGCCAACACTTGAGGAGCAAATCTTCTTGGCACTTGCTTCACTGGTTTCTTCCCTGGTCGAATTGGTAATTGCATTTCCACTACTTCTCGACTTAACCCAGACATTTCGTCGTAATCCCAAGCAAAGCAATCTTTGAACTCCCTTAGCAATGTGATGACTTGGATTTTTAGAGAAGCATCAATATTTGCACTAATATAAGTTGGCCTTTTTATTGAGCCATTTCCCAAATCAACTTCTTCTAACGGGTCTTGAGCTTGCATATGCTTTGTCAAATCTCTAGGATCCTTTTCAAAACCTAATGGATCATTATCATAGATACAGTCAAGTTTTTCATCTATGATTATGCCATTTTCTTCATGTAACTCACTGGCTTCGACAGCCATTGTTTGTTGAATAATTTCGGCCTCCATAGCCGCTTTAAACTTGTTTTCGGCCATATAAGCCGTAATTTTGTCCCATGCATTGGGCACTGACATAAGAACACTTTCAAGAACCAGTGTTCCACCCCGTTGGTCGAAAAACACCATCAGGATAGACACTATCATCTCCCATTATTTCTCTTTCCCAAACAAAACCATAATTTGGGTCAAGATGAACTGAGGCAAAAACATTATCCGCAGGGACATATGCCTCATTAGAAGATGAACATGGCGCAATCTTCGCCATTTGTTTCTCAAAGTTTTCCTTGGTAACTTGGTTCACATCAGCACGGAAGTAGCTCTGATCGGCTTCAACATACTCTACCAAACCATCTTCCTTCCACATTACTAAACGTTGATGCAAAGTTGAAGGGACAGCACCAACTCCATGGATCCACTCTCTACCAAGGAGTAAATTAAAATTCGCTTTAGAGGCTATCACTAAGAACAATGTAGTCCTCTTTATGGAACCAACGATTAAGTCCACCTCAATGGCCCCCAAAGAATGGCCAGTTTTGCCTTCATAGTTGCTTAAGACAATGTTATGTGGCCTGAGGTCAGTATCGAACTTACCAATCTTCTTCAAAAGACCATGTGGCATCAAATTCACTGCAGCTCCACCATCCACTAACACTTTGTTAATCCCAACACCATTGACTTTGGCTTGGACATACAGGGGTTTCAAGTGGTTTTGCATACTCATATCTGGCTTCTCGAAGGTAGCCATTTGGTCTTCGACACAACCATTGTTCATCACATAATAACACATTGGCTTATGATGAGCCATATCCTCTGTAAAATCCTCTTCAACGTCATTTGGTACTGTGATAACATCGTACTCCAGAGGCAGTATTGATACCACATTGCAAACAACGTCGAAATCATCCTCAGAATCATTAAAATCAGACTCCATGTCTTCATCCATGTCGAGATCAGCATTTCTTTCTTTCACTGTTGACAATGGAGGAAATATTCTTTCAAGAGCAGGCCTTCTTGGCTTTTCTGTTACCACAGCCTTGCCTTTGGCCTTATTCGCTGCACACACATGACTAGCAACATTAGCATTCCTCTTTGTGGCAACTTCAGCTTTGTGAACCTCACTCTTCGCCACTATCATGCTGCGTGGAACTTGATTATTAGCCAAATGACTTGGAACCTGGTTAATGTCAAAGTGTGCCTTCTTCTTCTGTTGTCTTTGGTAACGACGCCACTGTGTTCTAGTCATAGGGTTCTTACCCTTATAGTTATTCTTATAATTAAACTTAATAGCATCAGTACCTGGCTTGACAGCTTTAGCACGTTGATTATTGGGCACCCACTCTTCGACAGGAGCACTAGCACTTGGGACAAAGGATTTACCTGTTGACAGCTTCAAATACCCTTTTGCTGAGGACTTCTCCTTAGCAAATTGTCGTTTACTTGTTGAAGGCTTTGCTGACACATTAGCCTCATAGCCAGGAAGATCTCCTTTTGCAAAGTCAAATTTTGGCCTGTTATCAAGCCATTTTCTTTTGCGTTGTTGTTGATCCTGATAACCTTCGACAGCTTTAGCTGCTTCTTTATCGAAGACAGCACTGCACCTTGGGCAAAGCATAACTTCAGAATTATTCCACTTACACCGATTGAGGAAATCTATCAATTCTTCCTCAGCCTTTGGATACACAGCATGTATCTTCCCATCATATTCTTTTAGGGTCACTTCCTGTTTTCTACCTTCAGCATACACAAAACCTTTTAATTTCTCGGTGGCAGTCTTGACACACTTAGCAGGGTTTGCCATTTGAGCATCCACCATGCCTACATCAGCTTCGACAGGTTCAGAGTACATAGCTTCAGCTTTAGGCAATGGATCAACATCAATCTGCATAGGAGCTTTTATTTTCTTATCAGCAAATTTGAGTCTTCCTTCGTCAATTGCTTTTTGCACAATATCCCTGAAGAGCACACAACGGTCAGTGTTATGTCCCAAAAAATTATGGAACTTACAATAACCCTTTTTCTTTCTTTGGTCAAGAGTTGGTATTTTAAGGCCTTTAGGCACTAATATTTGACCATCAGTTACTAAAAGATCAAAAATTTCATCACATTTCGTAACATCAAAAGTATAAGTCTTAGGCATAAATCTATCGTTCTTAGGCTCTACAGGGTTATTCCCATTCGCAGGCCTTAATAATTTACAGGTATAAGGAGGACCAGGCTTAAGTTCAGCCACGTCTATCTCCTCTTCTTCGACATTACTATATGTAACGTCAAATTCTTCTTCGACATATGCCACTTTTTCTTTCTTATGATACCTATTCGACCTAGATTTTTCCTCTCTAAGCCTTTCAACTTGTCGAACTCTATCAGCCAAATGAGCCATATCTCGCAAATGAGATGTGTCTAATTTCTTTCTAATTGAGTAATCAAGGCCACCAGCAGCCATTTCGACCAGCTCATGTTCAGGGACTTGTGTGAAGCAACGAGATTTCAACAGCCTAAATCTGTTTAAGTAATCATCAATAGTTTCAGACATTTTGCGCCGAACACTAGCCAATTCTTTAAGACTAATTTTCGACTGGCCCATGTAAAACTGTGCATGGAATGCCTTTTCTAATTGCCCCCATGTGAACATAGAACCAGGGGGTAAGGTCGTGAACCAAGTGAAAGCATTTTTAGTTAGAGAATTTGGAAAATATTTCATCTTCAAATTCTCATTTTGTGCTAAGTCCCCAGCCTCAGTCAAGAAACGAGCAATGTGTTCGACTGTGGACTCATTTGTCTCCCCACCAAACTTAGTAAACTTGGGAACTTTCCATCCCCTTGGTAACTCAGTTTGTAACACGTATTCACATAATGGTGATACAAAGTTAGGCCTTTGTAAACCTATGTTAAGGCCATTTTGCGCCAAAATAGTTTCAACTAAAGTAGCTATATTGTTTTCTGCGCCAACATTGTGTTGTTGCACTTGTCGAACAACTTCGTCAGCGTTCTGGTGTCTATTTACCAAAACTACTTCAGGGACGTGGTTTACTACCCCTTGTAGTTCGCCTACAACTGTCGACGCTTCGACTGCAACTGCTTCTTGGGGGTTAACTGGCGACGCATTACCCGCAATAATAGGAACTTGCCTATTATTAACCGCTGGAGCCCCAAAGAAGTCTGCAATCCTACTCATTTGATTTGCCAACATTTGGTAACTGCTATTGGTATTTTGAATCAATGGATTGAAAACTGTACCAATTTGTTGGGTAAGCATATTCACCATATCGTGATTACTCTCGTCTACTTGCTGTCTTAAGGCCAACAAAGATGTATTGGTTAACGTTGGGGGATTTCGACCAAATACGCTCTCAGAAGAGACATGTGTAGGGGAAAAGGTCGAAATATGTGGCATTCCAGTAGGCATGCCATACATTCCCAAAGGAAATGGGGGTAGATGCACGTTATTCAAACGTGGGTCCAAACCGTTTCCGATTGCCATGTAAGGGCTATGAAGCCCTGCACTTAACGGCAAAGACATAGGCAGAGATGCCATTTCTGACTGCGTTGAACCAACATTAGTCATTGATAATGAAGAAACGGTTATCGACGATGATGGTCCTGCGCTAATGTTTGCAGAATCCATTGTTGTTCCTTGCACTTGTGAAACCACAGGGTTGGAACTAGACGCATTATTCGTACTGGACCGAACCATTTTACCACTTCTTAAGTGCATACAACAGCGAATACAAATAAGAGAGTATAAACATGAACAAAATCAAAGGCAAAGTCCCACTGGGCGTGCCAATTTGTTTGCTGGTGTTTTTAGCAAACAATCACTAGTTTTATTAGAAGGTTTGTGAGATCAAACTAGAAAAATCTCAAAGCAATTGCCTTTGAATTGCAAAAGTTTTTGTTTCAGAAAATGTAGAAAAGGGGACGATTTGCAATTGATTAACAGAATTGAAAAGAAAAGAAGCAGTAAATAGTGCAGGAATTGTAAAGAAAAAGAAAAACAAATTGCATTGAATCATAAAAATGGTACACGATCACATACAGGGATTCTTCCACTCGTTTTTCGCTCTGGCTTGGAAGTTAGAGTTTCAGGAATCGGGTGTGTATTGTGATTTTCGCGACCCCTGTTTCTTCTCAGAAACAGTTATTTATACAAGGGAAAAAAGGGGGGAAATTCGAACTAAGTAACTGCCTAACAATTTGAAAATAAGTAACTGCTCCTGCTTTCGGCCAAATAACCGCTCCTACTTTCGACCGAAACCGCTCTGTCACGCTTCGACCAACTGCTAGTTTTCAACGCATAACTGCTCTGTATTCTGTCTGTCGAAAGCCTGTGTCGATTTTCCTCTCTCTTGCTTTTGCTTCCCTGGAAACTTGTCGAGTTTACCTTGCACACGACCATTTTCTTTGTCGAAACAATATGGTCTTTGTGAAATAAATATAAATCAAGCCATGTTGACCATCTTTAATGTAGCCTGTCGAAATTACAGGCTAACAATGGGTTATGGACTTCGGAAAGATGGAGGACAAAGGAACGTTCAAAATATTTTAGAACTTATTTTAAATTTATTTGTTACTACCATCATTCCAATTCCATAATTAATTCGAAAGTAAGTGTTACACCTAGACAATCAATGATCAAGGAAGATTCACGGACTTCTAATAAGCCCTACCTTTCTAGGGGAATTGTTACGTCTCACTAGTAAGCTCCATACTGCCTGGAGTTCTTAATGCTTTAGTAATTGAGAAATTGAGACCTTAATAGAATGTAAGTTAAAGAGCTTAGTCAAGTCATGTCGAGAAGAATAGTTAGTGTTGGAGAAGTCGTTTGACCTATAGGTTTCTGAAAAGCCGTACACCCATGTAAGACTAGCGATTTTAGGGTTGAGTTCCTGAGACCAATTCATGAGGTTTGAAGACACACCCTTACTAGTATTTCGGGTTAGTGGATGGAACCGACTCCTATGGGTATGTGAGAAAATTGTTTTATATCCAAACGTTTTTCAAACGAAAGTTTTATGAAAACCTTACCCATTTGTGAGTCAGACATGATTAGCGTTTGTGCTGAGTCTAACCCAATACAGTAGCAGTGTCTCTAAGAAAACCAAAGGAAATGTTCTACAGTTTACTACCCGTGAGAGGTGGAATGTTGGACGAGTATACTAGTATAGTGGCTAGTAAGAATAAGTAGAAGTAATAGGTAATGTAAGGGAATAGTTCCTTAACCATTGTGTTTGTCCGAGCCTCCATTACGGTGGTAAAATTCTAGAAGTTAACCTCGAGGGTGAAGGTTAATATTAAATTGTCGTGATCTTAGTCTATGTGACTAGTCAAGGCGGGGTTTTGTTTCAGTATACTATTGGTTAAGTATCAATAGAGTAAGTATGTGATAAATGTGATATTGTTCTGATTTTAGCACAAGGTATGAGATTGATTTTTGTTATTAATTCAATGGTTCAGATATGTATAGTAATAAGTTTTCCCACTTGCATCGTTTTGATGGATGATTGTGTGTGATTGAAAAACATATATATGACTATGACTAAAGGATTGGGCAGTGAGTGTATAGTGCATGAGCCCTTGATAGTGAATTCTATAACCACCTTTGTATCGTTTCTCTAAACTGTTAGTCCCTGCATGTTTATTGTCATGAGATACTAGTATTACTTGTTGGTAGTTTGAGGTTTTGTTATTAGGCTAAGTTGAGTAAAGGATTGAACCGGGAAGAATCGGATCGAACGAATTAGCGGCTTTGAGAAAAACGGAATTTTTAACCGAGTTATAGCACATGCATTGATTTTCACAAACCTAGCACAATAAGTCTTGACAATCATTTTGTTTATTTCGTGTAGAATACCCCTTCAACTGCATTTTTTTTAGTCTTCTCTCCACTCTTTTTTTTACATTGCGAGTGGAACCTTGCTCTGAGAATAATGTTTTAAAATGTATGGTTGATTAACATATTATTCTCTTTACAATGATATAGTTATGACTCATTTAAGTTTAAAGAATCAACTTAATTGAGGTTAATGAGAAATTGTTATATGGTTTTAATTGTAATATGTCCCGCATTGTCTTTACGTTTATAACTGAAATGCGTTTCAAGGAAAGTAGGGCTTCCGATGTTTGAGTATAGTTATCATCCTGTGTTTGTCAAGATATATGTTACATATAACTATTTCAAAATTGCTGCTTAATTTAATCTAGTTGGATGAATTTTCTGGCGTGTGGCAAACACTATAATTGTTATTCACAAGATGCAACAATTCTATTTAGTATTTTGCACAAAACATTTTATATCGTTATCTTGAAGTTGCCTTTTTAATGTTTTACACACAATTTCATCATCATTTCTATTTTAATCAATTTCTTATATGATAAGTATGTTAATGATGTGGTTTCACTTCAATTTTTGGTGGTTGTTAAACCATGGTAATAACTTTGATGATTTTGCTCTAATTGTAGTTGTGCTTTATCATGATGACAATACATGAATGTGATAAGATGACTAACATGGAAACTAGCCTATATAGTATAAGTATTCACTTAAATGAATCTTTCTTGTCTTTGATAGAGAAAATTTTCAAGTGTGGGTGAGTTCCTCACCACTTTGACTGTAAGTATTGTTTGGATGCTTGAAAGAAAATTAAATGTTTGATAGTTAGTATGCGACTTATGCTTTGTATTTTACCTTGTATGTGGAATGGTTCTTTTCTTTATATACTATAGTAATTGAACTACTAGGAAAGGAGGTAAGACTTGAACAATTTTTGGGGACAAAAATTTTTCAAGTTGGGGTGTATTGTAACATCCCCAATCTGGCTAATCTCAAATTGTTGAGAATACTAAATGCTTTTATTTAATTGTTACCTAATTGAGTCATGATAGAATATTTAGTGATTTATTGAGTTGTTTGATCCTTGATTAAATAAATAAATACTTGTCTCACTTGGCTAAATTAAATGATTAAACAATGTACTTGAATGTATTGTATGTTAGTTGAACTAAATTTGTATGGTGCATTAGTAACAATAGGGTGTAACTAGCCTAAGGGTTTAGTGGGAATTTCCCTTATTTTAAAACTCTCTCAGCTGAAAGTGACACTTCCTATTTTCTTATTTCCACAAAACACAATCACACACCAACACAAAAAACTGAAAACAGAGTTTTAGAAAAGAGAAAGAAGAAAGAAGCTTAGAGAGAGAGAGAGAGAGAGAGAGAGAGAGAGAGAGAGTGGGTCAAAGGTGAGAAGAGGGGTGGGAGAGATCACCTCTCATTGCATGTACTCTTTCTCTCCACCATTTTAATCCTTGTTTAACCCTCTACAAGCTGATACCAATTTTATCACCAACAACTCAATACTTCTCCTCCTACCATTCGAAAGTTTCAAGCTCAAATGGGTCAAAATTGAGTTCTTCCCCTTCATTTTCGTTTTTGAGCTTGGCTTGGTTATTGGAAGCTTATTTCTTTGTCATTGGGAGTCATTTGGAGGTTTCAAGGGTTTGGGGCAGCAACTAGGAGCATAGGAGAAGGTTTAGAGCTGAAATCGAATTTGGGTCAATTGGGAAAGCTAGAGATGAGCTTAGGAGCTTATATGGTGTTCAAAGAGTGTTGCTACTTGTTGATTGAGTTTGTTCAGCACGTTAAGGTGAGTTCTTCGATTGTTTGTGTGCTATGTGATGTTTCAGCTATTGCATGTTTAAAACCTCTTATTTTGATATTCTATGTTTGCTGAAATTGTTTGAGAATGTAGAGGTGTATTGGGGAAGATTTGTGTTGTTGATATTGAATTGTAAATGATGATATGTTTATTGAGCTCATGAGATGTATGGTTTGCATAGCTTCTTGGATGTTTGTAATTGCTTTAAAATATGCCTAAATTGTAGTTTAGAATCTGTTTTTAAGAAGGAAATGAAATGGGATAGGTTTGGGTACCAAAAACATTGAAAAAAAGGAACATTTTAAATCACTTACAGCAGGCAAAAGCGTCCCAGACGCATCACCGTGCGCCCAAGCGCATGAGAGACAGAACCAAAATGTCCAAAAGCGCTTCAAGCGCTTGGCCGTGCGCCCAAGCGCACGAGAGACAGAACCTAAATGTCCAAAAGCGCTTGGCCATGCGCCCAAGCGCACCTATCAGTTTTAAAACTTATTTTTCTCATTCTTTTGTGTACCAATGGTGTTCCAAACCTCTCCCAATTGTATTTCCAACCTTCCCCAATGCTAAACGAATAATTATACTCCACTTATGATTATGTTGACATGTAAGGTTGACAATCAAGTTATTAATGTTATTATAAATCGATTTAATCTTTTACCGAGAGAGAAAATATGGCCAAGGCCGAGTAAAGGACACAAGTGTCCAAGTAAACATAAGACATTAAGCGGATGACGATCCCCAGTTATAGCACACTTGGCGAGGGGAAGTCATGCACCCTAAACCAAGGCCTTCTTTAGTTGACTCGACAATAATTATTGTTGGGTGGGTTTCCCGTGGTATGAGGCTTGCAGTACCTGGGTTTGTGCTAAGAGAAAGATAAGTTAAAACACCGAGAGTTTAAGGTGAGGGGTCGCGAAAGAGCTCACTGAGATTTGTAATCTCATCCCTCATATTTGTTGTTTTTCAGATAAGCAGGTGAAAGAAAGCGTAGTGAAGAAATCCGATAAGGAGCGGATTACAAGTTACGGAGTTAGCTAAGGTTTTGGTTAACTCTAGTAGTAGGATCCTTGAGATTGTCTAAGTTAAGACAATATTTTGGTTGTATTAAGTCTTTAAGCACTTATGTATTTAAATTGGATTAAGTTAAGAGTCGGCTCTCATAGGTGATTTTTGGACTAAGTTTCTATTTTGTTGAAAAGCCCTATCATTATGAGTTCTATAAGTTAGTTGTATTAATCCAATTTTAAATGCGTACTCTGAATGATCTAAAAAGTAATGTCTAAGATTTTTATTACCGGTTAAAAATCTAGGATGTTACAGATTACACCAGAATTAGTATTGATATCTCATTTGACTTATAATATCATAAATTTAGATCATTGCTTTCATAAGTAATTATTTCTATCAACTTTTTATTAAATCAAATTCCAAACAAAGTCATTTTGAAACATGCTGATACCAAATTAACAATAAAATACAAGCAAAATTATTTATTATAATGATATATTTATTATATTTATTTTGTTTCTTTGATAGAAATAATATTTAATAAAATAGAATACTTGATTAGTTACCACCACTCAATTGGTATAAAATATCATCAAGTTAAAATATTGCTTTGGTTAATATTTAACTTCCGACAACTTTCAAACATACACCACCAAAAAAAGACTATCACCACCAAAAAAAAATCAAACATAAACAACATAAATTTCAGAGATGTATAATAGTAGTAATATATAAATTAATTTATGACCAATCTCACCAGTATTTCAAATAGAATCCATTTAGAGTAGTTTAATTACCATCGAAATCACAATCAAATATTGTGATTTAACTCTTTATTAAGAGCAAATATCTACCTATTCATTTTCAAATAATCAATTTATGAATATAAAGGAGTTATTAAATTTCTTGAAATTGATAGACTTTGGAAAAAATGGAAAAAAATTATGTGGGGATAGCAATTAGCATCATATGATTACAACTATTTATTTGAAATCAATTACTTATCATAATTTCCGCAATTCCACTTATGCTTTGATAATGACATTTATCTACTTGATATTGGTCAAAAAAAATGACATTTATCTAATTGAATTCATCATAGTTTTTGGATGACAATTTATAATTTGTTGAAATCTTAAAAATTCTATAAATTAATAACTTAATATGATTCTCTTTTTTTACTGAAATTTTATATGATTCTCTAAAAAGACACCATTTTAAATCATCGATAATCAATATTAACGCCACAGATTTGAATATACGATATTATTTCCATTATTTCTATTATCTTCATTTATGTTGTGATTCTCACATTTACCTCACATCCAATTATACTTTGAAATATTTCCATTATTTCCTTAGCTAAGAATTCTTTAAGATTATTTATAAATAAATAAATAAATTATATTGAAAATTGGATTGAAAATTGGATATTGGACAATCAATAATTACGACATATTTACATTTTTGATGGGAATTACGACATATTTTCAAATCTTATAGATACTTTAAATTAATAATTTAAAGAAATCGAAATAGAAAGTTAAAAATTACGTGACATGTTTGAAAATTAAATGCAATAAGAACGCCTACATAAGGATTAATTTACAAAATGATAAATATTGACTCTTTAACCTAAGAAATAATTTATGGAATGATAAATACTAATCGGTTTACATTCGTGTCAGCAAATAAGTAGCAAATAAAATAATAAAAAAATATTTAGAATTCCTTCGGTTACATATAAATGCTTCCGTGATTCATTTCAATTGGTTGTCAAATCAAAATTAAAGCATCTAAAGCAAATATGAAACAAATTTAAAATTTGAAATTACATAAGAAAATTGAATGTCAAAACATTAAGTCCATGTCATGAAGCCCAATTTTAGGCAAGAATGGGGGCTTGGTGCATAGTCTCTATGCAAGTGATCATTCTCTAGCATGATTTATTCCTTTATGCAAACCTAGAAGTAACCCCCAATGTACATCATTTCCTCATGTGGGTCTATCGTGAACTCCATCACCCCCTTCGTATCTCCACAGTTGTTAGTCTTCCTCACAGCACTTTTGAGAAACCTCATAGACACACCCATTAATTCAAATCTCGACTGTTGTACGTATTCACTCTGTAATAGTCATGTCCCTTCATGAGTATAAAATATAATGTAGCAGGTCCACTCTTGCAAACTATATACATGATGAGCGTAAAATATTAGTTGCAAAAGTGTTATGATAAACAAGAATTAAGGTTGACATTTTTAACAACAGATCATCGTTATTATTGTTGTTGTAGGAGAGTTCTTAACGGTTAACACAAATTAGGCTAAAATTAACCAAATATTACAAAGATGAAGCACACCATACACCACCCTCTCCATTTTTTGTTCAATTTAGAAATAATATTTATCTCTCTTAGTATTATAAATATTTTTCACCATACTGAGCCAATAGGTTAACAATAACAGAATATAGTCACTAAGTTAAAATTAAAAGTACTCCCTCCGTCCCATGTTATATGTCACTTTGGCTCATTTTACACATATTAAGAAAAGAAGTTAATTTTGTATGAGAAAGATAAATTGTGAGTTAATTTACCAAATTAACCTTCATTAATGACATGAGGAAGATAAATTAATGGCTAAAATGCACTTTGGGTCCCTTATCTTTATTTAAAATAATGACTAGGTCCTTTATGTTTTTTTTGTCCCAAATAAATCCTTTATCTATTAAATTTTGAGCAACGTTGCCCTTTTCCGTTAGCAACTGTTCAACTCCGTTAAAACTGTCTATGTGTTATAATCCATGTCATTCTGTATTATTTTTTTACTGACATGTCATCAGTGAGTCATTATTTTATTTTGTATTTTATTTAAATAAAAAAACCAGATTTTTCCCCCATATTTGTTCATCTCTTCTCTCTTCATCTTCTTTTCTCTTCTCAGATCCTTGTTCATCTCGTTTGCATCGTTTTCGTTTCCTTTGTTTTCGTTTCCTTTTGGTTGTTTCATTTTCGATTTCAATTTCTTCTTCGTTTTCAGAATTTCGTTTCAGAATTTCGTTTTCCAGATTTCGTTTCCTTTTGTTTGTTTTTTCTTCGATTTCATTATTTAGTTTCAGAATTTCATTTTCCAGTTTCAGAATTTCGTTTTCCAGATTTCGTTTCCTTTTATTTTCGTTCTTCTCTTTGATTTTGTTTTTCAGTCTTTGCTTTGTTTTCGTTCTTCTCTTCGATTTTGTTTTTCAGATTCGTCTCTCTCTCTCTCCTTTCTCAATTCGTCTCTCTCTCAATTCTGATTGTTGGGGAAGAAGAATTAGGGATTTGGAGAAGATGATGAATTGGGTATTTTGAAGAAGATGATGAATTGGGGATTTTGAAGAAGATGATGGAATTAGGGATTTGAAGAAGATGATGAATTGGGGATTTGAAGAAGATGATGAATTGGGGATTTTGAAGAAGAAGATGGAATTAGGGATTTGGAGTAGATGAATTTTTTGTTTTTTAAATAAAACTAAATCAAAAATGACATTTTTAATCTTGTGTTTTGACACATCAGCACCATTTCTTCCACATTGACATTTTTAACGGAGTTGGATGGAGGCTAACGGAAAAGGGCAATGTTGCTCAAAATTTAATAGATAAAGGATTTATTTGGGACAAAAAAAACATAAAGGACCTAGTCGTTACTTTAAATAAAGATAAGGGACCCAAAGTGCATTTTAGCCTAAATTAATAGAGTTATGAGAAGAGGTATTATTAAATAATGAAGAGTATAGTAGGAAAATGAACATTAATGTTTCATCGATATTCTAAAAAATCATATATTAAGGGACAAATTTTTTTTTGACTAGAAAGTCATATAATATGGGATGGAATGAGTATTCATTTTCTGATATCAAGTTAAAAGGATATATTTATGTCAGAAAAAAATAAGTATACAAACTAAACATGAGAATGTTTCAATTTCGGATAAATTTTAGGAGTAATAAGATACCACACGGGGAATAAACATTTTGCACAAACATATTTTTAAGAAAATCTATAAATGCCACATGAATATGAATTTTTTAATATCAAATTTATAGAGATTTTAAAATAAATCGTCCATAGTGTAGGCAATCAATTTATAGTTATTAGCATGATATTATCCACCAGATAGTCTATTCGAAGATTACCATGTCTTACCAACATAATGTGGCACAACTGCTAGATACTGGTGTCCTTTAACCATTTGGTCCTAGGTTCAATCCATGGCCGCTGCGTATGGAAAAACATTTGTTGGGAGAGGTTAACCCCTTAAATGGATGTCAGATATCTCGAAGGATTGGTCTCCACAGCCGCCATGGAGGATACCTTGGTTTACCAAAAAAAAATAAAGATTACTATGTCTTGAAAAAAGCTACTTTGGCTTAGCGAAATGCTGAATGACTTAGCCAATTTTTAAGAAACATTCTGACTTATTTTCGCTTAGTCAGAGTAGATCTGGCTCAGCCACGATTCTCAATGTTGCCTCTGTTCTCCATGTATCAATTTGGCTTAGCCGTAGTAGATTTGGCTTAGCTAGAGTGCTCAAAAATTATTCTTTCTCTTCATTCTTCAATCTTTTTGCTTAAATTTTTTTATCAAATCTTAGTTTACAATTCTTTCACCTGTTTCGAGCTACAAAAAGGGGATTAAAATGTAAAAAAAAAAACTCACGATCACATGCATAACTTTCTTAAATAAAAATTAAATTAAATTAACACTTTTTTCAGGGTTAGATAATCGAAAATTCATTAAACAAATTCAACAAGTGTTTTTTTTAAACCAATTTCAAGTAAATTTGACACTTATCATTTATACATAAAATAACGAATTCAATAGTTTAAAATTTAATATTCAAATTATGCATAATATTGATTATTATATACTTATTTATTAACTTACAAAATATACTTTTCTATATTGTAACAAAAAAAAACTTATAAAATATTATTATTCAGTAACAGTTTTTCAGTGTCCTAATTATACCCGTGCAAGGCACGGGTCAACTACTCTAGTATTCATTTATATCATAAGTGTTTTTTTGTCAACAAGAACTCGTATATGAACCATTTCCACTTCCCGCAATCAATTAAAGAACATGCATATTATTTTTTTGGTGAAGACTCTGTTCCAAATTAGTAATCGTTTAAGATTTTTGCACAAAGATAAGAAAAACAATAAATTGGCTGACTAATATGATAGTTTTACTAAATTAACCCTATCAATTAATCAATGTATATATTGATGATGTCTTTGGTTAGTGAAAAGTTACAACAATTAATGAGGGTAGAATTGAAAATATTTAATTAATGATGCATTGGGATCACAAAAATACAATTAATTTGAAATTTTTTACTTTAGCTAAAACGACTATTAATTTTACATAAAATTGAAAACAACTTCATTTTATGCTTATTTCATGAGGTAATTCCAAATAAAAATTTTCAACCACTTCCTAAGTTCCATTGTTATTTTTTTATACAAAGTGAGAAAGAAAGGTAAAAATGACAAAAAAAAAGCAAAAATAAACACGAGCCACGTGAACCGTTAGAGCATCCGCTTTCATTCCCAGGTATATGCATGCCTGGGGCGTATTTATTTAGTTTGATTCCTACAGTGTTGACAAGTTTCCAGCGGACCAAACAATTCAGCTCGATCAATTGTAAATCAAGAGTCTGATAATTCAAATTTGTAATTGGATGAAAATCGATGTCAAAAATTAATCAAAATGTCTAATAAATTAAAAAATCAATTCAATACTTTTCACATTTCATAAATTTGTGCGCCTAAGCTATTTTTATGATACTATCTTTACCAACAAAACCCATTGAGTGGACACGAGAAGCCTCACTAATTTATTGCATGAGTTCCGTAATAACACTGAAGGAACGGGTCACAATTTATTATTATTGGCAGGGTGTAAAGGAATAATTATTACAGATATATTCAAGAGCTCGGTAGCAGGACAAATATTTGAAAATGTTAGAAAACTAGAGCAAACTTCCCAAATCAACATCAAGGAAAGCATACTTTGCAAAGTTGTAGCACAACGGATAGGAAGCACCTGAGAGAACCTCATGTAGACGGTTACCCTTTTCCTTAGAGTTTGCCCATAATTAGTAATGACAAGTTCCCAAAACATTTAGGTCCCAGAACATTGTATAGCCTCTTTAGAGAAAATAAATGAAGATTTTCTTACATTTAAAGGTCTCATTCGTCACTTGAGCCGTTAATATTGTCATAATAGATTTAGAACAGGACCAACAGCTCAAATGACAAATAAAAGAAAAACCACCTTAACTATAGAATTGAATTTGTCTTCCAACATAATCCTCTACTTTTGAATGCATCTTGAGGCCAATCCTTGCAAACAGGTAAGTTGGGAACGCAAGTATATGGTACAAATGGCCATCGTATTTTCTTGTCGTTGGATCTAAAAGATTAATAATTGGAGTGTTGGATGTACTAATAAATTTTAGATTATAAGAAAAAATCAACAGATTTGCTTGAACTTAATTCTCATGACAAAAATCCAAACTAAACCGATAAATATCACACCAGATTTTAGTATTTGGGGTGTTTTAAATTGCTAGTCCCGCGTTCCTTCCCAGTTCCCACCTGCCAAATCAGTAACTAAGGAGTTATTGAATTTGAAGTATTAATATGTGCATGACCAAAAAATTTAAATACATTAGCAGTATTAAAAATAATTCAGTTGGAAACATTTTAAGCTCTCCTGCCGCGTGCTTAAAATTAGTGTTAATATATGTACATGAAGAAAACAAGTATGTCATCAGAACTCAGAATGAGTGATGTGATAAACACATTAAATCCAACGTATATCCTATACCACGATGTCAGTTGAGGTCTGGCCATTATAATTTGAAAATTATATTTAAACACTAAAGACACTAGAACACAACCGAGTTCTAAGGAACCAAACTCAGTCCACAGAAGGACCTTCGCGAAAGGAAGCCAATTTTACCTGGCTACTGTCCAGAGTTTCCCAAAAGCCGCTCAACAGCCGCATGAACATTTCCTGATGTAGCCATAAGAGCCCTTATGTTCTCTTGAGTGTCAAAGAAGCCCATCTCCTGGAGCTGGGAAAGTTGGGTAGCATACAGTTGCTCTGGTGGCTCTGTGAAATCATACAAATGAAGGAGAGAGAGGAGGATAAATTTTAATTAGAAAAGCAGAAAAGATCAATAATGCAGTATAAGGTGTACAGAGACAGTTGCAAAACTAACAACCCTAACCATTTGATCTGTTTGGAACAGCTAGGCTACCAGCTCCAAGTCCACCAAACATGCTTGATAACATCTCCAGCCCCATGTTGTTCACCGGTCCTAGTAATAGAAACAATAAATAGCAATTACAGATTTGCTTATAATTTTTGCATTTGTTCACCGACACTAGTAACAGAAACAATAAATAGCAATTACAGATTTGCTTATAATTTTTGCATTCGCAATCGGCCTCATCCAGCTGCCGCCTTCAAACTTAAATTCCACATAATTGTAATTCTACAGACGGCCCCTTTAAAAGCAAGGGCAGTCCAATATCAGTGTTATCAAAAAACATTATTGTCAGTATCATGGCAGTATGGTGGTGTTGCAGTATTTGACAAGCAGCCAAATGTATGCTACGGCGTGGTGACCTGTTTGGCATGGTGGGCCATGGTAACAGGAATGGCTGAAATGGTGGATGGTAAGCAAGGCGCAAAAAAGAACAGAGATGGAACGATGGCCCGGCCCATTTTAGGACTACTACTACCTGATGGAAGTACACCCCAAAAAAGGATCTTCAGTCTTTCTTGCCCGTTAATTTTCTGATTTTCTCCCTTCAATTCTTCGCTTTTATTGTGGTCAGTTTTTTATTTTTTATTATATCTGAAGTATTCTGTATACGTATTATGTTGTTATTATAGATACCATGCTTCTGGCCATAAACTACAATGCAATGTGCCATATTTTTATTGAAGATTTTTGGCTTGCCATCATTAACTGTCATAAGACTCGTTTTTTGGCCCTAGAATTCAGCCCGTCATGTAAACGGCATCACATGTATACATGGGTAATAAGGATTCAGATTGGAGCAACTTAAATTTGGTTAGGAAGGATTTACGGCACGACCCTATCATAAGGGCCATTAACATTATAATTCACGACCACATAATTTTCCACTGATTCAAAACATTATAGTTCACATTAATTCAAGTTTTGACTGGTGATCTTCAGATATGGTTGCGCGATTTAAATTGCCAATGCAAAATAGTACAGAAATATTCCAAACAGACTAACAGTAGTAACAGAGCATAGTTCTAGGAACAGAAATCATAAAGGAATGCAGAGTTGTCTTGCTTACCAGTGCCTCCACCTGTTTGACCTCCTTCCCTGCAAAAGCATACCATATTAGAGGATCAAGCCAGCGAAAATTAGTGAACAAAATAAAATTCAAAAGGGGGATCAAAATTCAAACTTTACTACTTATTTGGTCGCAATGTGAAACTCCCATTCAAGTTTTAATGCAAATGGGGGAGGGGGGATACGGAAAGTTTAGGATGACGAAAGTAACATGTGGAGCCAAGACGCTGTCATCGTTTTCTCAAGCCATACCCAAGAAACATCAATCCATATCCAAGCCTAGGCATCTATGGTACATACCCAAGCATACTGGTACCTAGTACATACTGGGTATGTGCCACTACAATTTTAGGGCATCTATGTTTATAGTGCATAACTAAGATATATGATCAATGGAATGGAACATTACAGTAAAAATATAGTTAGCAATAAGAACTCACTGTGTTGGTTGCTGTTGACCAAGCTGAGACAGGAGAGCTTGCTGGAAAGACAAGAGTTGCTGCCATTGTTGATGGTACAGTTGTGAGAAAATTACAGTAAAACACAAGAGTTAATTATCTAGGCAGACAAATCAACAAAACCTCTTCATCATATTAGGAGCCCGTTTCTTGCATATTAGTTAATACTTTATAAAAAGTTCACTTTTTGAAAGAAGTAATTACTTTATAAAACTTTTTGTCTGTTTGTATGAATCGTAACACATTAGATGTTATCAAATCAAGATATGTATCCTGAATTGGAATACCTATTTTTTGAAATGTCAATAGAATCTTTTTATGAATCATAAGATACAAGATAGATAAAAATGACATTGGAAAGTAAAAACAAGTAACATAGCCAAAAAATATAAGCCGATATATCATATATGAACTTCAAAACAATCCAAGTCATAAACCAGTGAGAAAAAATTAGAGAAGAACAAAGGAGAAGGGAGTGCATGAGCTGGAAGAACAAAACCTGATGTGCTAGGGTTGTTTGTTTGTGAATGGGTTACTTGGAAGGATTGATGTTGGCTGATTATGGAAGGAGAAGAGAGTGTGTGGTGCACTGCATAAGCTGGAAGAACAAAAAAGCCCCTTTGTAGGAGGGAGTACGTGCCAAAACCTAATGTGCCAGGGTTGTTGGATTGTGAATGGGTTATTTGGAAGGATAGATGTTGGCTGATTATGTCCCGTCTAAGAAAAATAGAAAAAACAACTCTAGCAAAGCTTTAAGAATCCCAGTTGTGCAGTAGGGATTCATGATGAGATTCGGGTGCAAAGAAGATTTGCACTCCAATACATATTGATTGTGTTTGATTTCGTAACAACTCGAGATACAAACCGCATGAATCGTAAGATACTGATACCAAACAAACACAAATTAATTTCTGCTCCGCTTATTAATCACTAAATTATTTTCTATGAAAATCACTTATTTTCAATCTTAAACAAACAGACCATAGATCACATTTTATAAAAACCACTTTTAATGCAAAATAACATAAAAATTAAATCAAACATTGGCAAAGTCAATTAATTCCAAATGCTCAGCTAGGAGGCCATTAACCAACAATTTGATCTATGCATATCTCAGTCCAATCAGGTCTGATACTTTTTAATATTAGCTTCTGAAAAGCAACTAGAGTTTAATCAGGGGACATAAATACAGCTGCAGGAACATTTAAAATTACGGCTCTCTCAAAATAAGCATAGGACTTAATGCTTTAGTATTGGACCACATGCTTATTAGTGCATGAAAAGTTATGTAGTCAACACTATGAATGAGAGAGCATGTTAGCTTGAATTCATCAACAGACAATAGTATTCTAAATCTGTCTACCTGAAGTGTCTCAGGTGAGGAAAACAGGCGAAGGAACTCTGGGTTTTGCATCACTTCTCTCATAGAATTTAGATCAGGCATCCCACGCTGATCGGTATTTGCACCAAGAATCTAAAGAAAACAATACGTTAGACGAGAGATCGGTTCAAAACATGCACGACTTACAGGCAGAGACACAGTAAGTAAATACCTGATTCATTGTTTGTGGATTGGAGAGGATACTTTGCATCATTTGTGAAACAGCTGGATTTTGCATTAACTGGGTCAATGAAGCAGCATCTGGCATACCACTACCACCCAACATGCCTTCAAGATCTGGCAGACCAAGCCCACTTAAGCCAGTGGGTGTCTGCTGTCTAGCATCCCCACCAGTAGTTGACCTTCTGGTATTATTTTGGGCACCACCAGCTAAAATATTCAGTATGAATTAGCCCAGTATGAGTCATAAACCACTCAAAAAAGTAGCTAAAAGCAGTGTAGTTAGTATCGCACGAATCGCACGATTCGAATCGCGATACGAGTCGGAATCCGACGCAAACGATGCAAATCGCATGGTGACTCGTTTTTGTAACCGAATCGCTCCCTGAATCGCTTGAATCGCTTCGGAATCGTTTGAATCGCGATTCAAAACTGATTCGCACGATTCTGCAACATTTTTCAAATGGGTCGGGTTTCACGGTCCATTTTCGCTAAACTCAGAAATTTAGAGTTTAGACGTGAGGTTGAAGACGACTGGATGCGAAACGACGCGTTTTGCAGCTAGGTTTACGGAACGCTGCGTTTTGGTTAAGTTATACGCTGCGTTTTGGTTAAATGAAAGGCTGTGTTTTGGTTAGTGAGGTACTGTTAATGTAAAACGCTGCGTTTTGGAACTCTGTTTTTAAAAACAAGGGCATTTTTGACATTTCAATTATACAACACTAATCCACAACTCCACGTTTCCCTCACAATTCAGAACCGAATCACTCCTCTCCACGTTTCCCTCACAATTCAGAACGTTGGAGCTCTGTTTCATCAGCGTTCCTCGTCTTCTTTTTTCATCAGAGTTCGTCTTCTCTGTTTCTCTTTCAGCAGGTAAATTTCGTTCCTCCTCCTTCTTCTTCTTTCCTTTCTTTCACAGAACTCATTTTCTTTTTTGAACAAAACCCTAACTTTTCTTTTATTCTTCCACTACTCTGTTTTGTTGCTTCATAGCTCATCTATCCAATAATGAGTCAAGCAAAGAAGAAAAAGGAGGTAGATATTACATGGAAACATTGTTCATCTTCCCCACCTAATAGATTGTATGTGAAGAGTAGATCATAGTTAGATGATGTTTTTTGGGGTTGAATTAAACACTTGTTATGTTTATTTATGACTTGAATTATTTTGAACTTCATGTTTTTTTTGCTAATGCTACCTTGGATTTACTTAAAAATGTTATATATATTTATGTTCATGTATCTTACGATACGATACACGATACGATACACGATTCAGTTTATGGGCCTAACGATACACGATGTGTATCCCGATTTGATAACACTGGCTAAAAGCTTTAGAATAGGCCCATAAAAGTGAAAGAATGAAAAGAATTTTAAACATTTGACAAGAAGGGGATATTCAGTTGCTTGATTATGAGGAGAAAATGACAGCGCGGGTACTTACTTCCAGTCGAGGACCAAGGATTAGGAAGCGGGTTAGTATTGGGTACAGGGGAAGTTGCTTCAGAACTAGTAGTTGAGGGATTAGTTGATTGATTCCTGGTTTGGCCACCTTGAGTCCCCAAAATTCCGGCACTGTCACTTCCAGCATTACCAGCCATTGTGGTGGCATTTAAAAATGGTTCTTGAACATTTTCATACATGCGCCTCAGCATGTTGAATCCCTCAGGAGAAGATTCAATGTTGCTCATAGCTCTGTCTGTATTCCTCATCATTTCACGCATGATCTCAGGGTTCCTTGTAGCCTCAAGTGTCTGGCGAAGAGTGCTGGGATCATTAAGTATGTGTGCCAGCTCGGGGTTCCTATCCATGAGCTCTTGCATCTGCGGGTTACTCATTATAAGGTTCCGCACTATCTCAGGATTATTTATCAGATTCTGCATGGCAGGTGTGTTCATTATTTCTCTCACTAAATTGGGATTTGACAAAAATGGTTGTTGCATTTGTTCAAGATCTGGAAAGTTAGCTCCAAATAAGCCATTGAGACCACCTCCCCCCATACCATTTGTACCTAGTCCTGGAAACAGTGAAGCTCCAAATCCAGCCCCCCCTAAACCCCCACCCTCGTTAGCACCAGCAGCTCTTGCATTAGTAGTAGTTGTATTGGCAGCACTAGCATTAGTCCCACCAGTTGTATTGGCAGGTGCAAAGCCACGAACCAAATGAACAGTGTGATCTGACTCCAAACCTATAATTACAAATTGAGAAAAAAAGTTATATCCAGTCATTCATGAAATACTCCCAAAAACACCAAAGAATTTCCACGTGTGGAGAAATCTTGGGCTGCTTCAAAAATGATTTCCCATGTTATATTTTCACCCTAGGAATACAACATAACCCCCCAACAGACAATTCCAAAAGTGCTTGTAGAAAATTCCATCTCCCTTGGATTGTCGACAGATCAATCCTACATCATAGTAATTAATACTAAACCATACAAAGGAGGATGAAGGATTTATTGCACGCTCTCAAAAATCTCTTCAAAGCGAGGTAAATTAATATCAGAACCCACAGTGCACGAAAATGATAAAAAATAAAATAAAATCAAAGCATCTAAAAGAGAACAGCAATTCAATAAAAAAAATCCAAATTAATCTTTGTTTTTTAAATTAGAATATGAAAATTTAACAGCATGAGCAAAAAAAAACGTTGGATGGCCGGCCTCTGAGAACAAAATAAACTTATAATTTCGGATAAACATATCAAAAACAGCGAGATCGGTTTTATACCATAGCTTTGCAGGGTTTGATCATCCTTGAGGATCCGACCCTTATAAATCAGACGCTGTTGGTCGGCGGGGATATCGCAGTTCCGAGCAACAGCCTCCTTGAAGGATCCGACGGTGGACTCGGTGCTAATCTGAACGGAAAACTTAGAACCATTGGAACAGCGAATGTTGATGTTAACTCCGTCGACTGCTTTTGGCTCCGTCGCACCCTCAGCGGTAGAATCACCTCCCATGGCGTTCTCGGTTGCAAACACGGGAGGGGAATAAGATACGCGTAATCCTGAATTGGTTGCGTGGATCGAATAGAAAGAGGACAAAGGGATCGAAACCCTAACCCTAGAACAATTGAAAACGAAATCGGAAGCGTGAGGATTTGGAAGGAAAATTTGGAGCTGGGAATTTGAGAGATAAAACAGAGAAATATTGACGGATAAAAATTGAGAAATAAAATTTGGCGAGTGATATGCTTGTCTATATTAAAAAAATGAAAAATAAATAATGAATGAGAGAGAGAAAAGGAGGGACCCTACACTTCTTAACTCGCAGGGAAAGAATTGATGTTGGGCTTTTTGAGGAAAAATAGAGCCACGTGCTCAACCTGCGCGTGTCTAAAGATGGCAAGCCTTTCTTACACTCTCTCGTAATGGATGGACTACGCGGAAGAAGGAGGTCGAGTCTAGCACGCTTTGCAAAGCGCGTGAGGTTTTTTTCTGTTTTAGGTTTGGTCTGAGTTTTTACTTTTTAGTTTTGATTTTAATTTTTATATAAGTTTAATTAGTGTTTACTATTGCTGTAGAAAATTGTACACCATCAATAATGAAGTTTCAAGTTATGAGTGACTTTTAGCCTATGTTTGGTTGAGAGAAGAAAGTAGAAGGAAAGAAAGTAGAAGGAGTGAAAGTGGATGGAAAGTGAGTAGAAAATGAGATGATTTTTGATTTGTTTGGTATAAGTGAAAATGAGTAGAAAATGAAAGGAAAGAAAGGGGTTTGTTTTCTAAATGACAAAAATGTCCCTTTAGCTTTTACTTGTTTTTATTTAGTATGTATAATTTAAATTTTATTAAATTAATTATTCATTTACGAACATTTCCTTTGACGTTACGGAAGGAACATCAATTTAAATGATATATAATATTTTTTGACAAAAAACTGATAATATAATATTAATATAGATATAGATTTTTTTATAAAAGCACATACTTTTGTTGTCAACAAAAAAAGTGTGAACCATAAAGCAAGGGTATTAAGGCCATTTCACAACAAATTGTAGCTTTCTTCTCAAATTCGGCGGAAACCACTTTTGGGGTGGGGGCCATAAAAACTGATCTTTCCTTCCTCTTTCTTGCAACAATCAAACAAGGAAAGCACACATATCAAGAATCTTTCCATCATGTACACTTTCTTTCATCTCCTTTTCAGCTGTTCCAAACACACCCTTAAGGTAGATGAGATAAAATCAAATCATTTTTATGACGTCTTGTTTCATTATTGGTAGACGTCATAAAAAGAGAGAATTCTATGATACCATAGAGTTTTGTTGGGTATAATTAGGAGTGTTCACAAGTTGAGTTTTGAACCGATCAATTGTTGTTTGTTTGAGTTAATTGCTCAACCCGTACTTGTAACACTAAAACCAAACCAACCCAACTCGATCAACAATAGTTAACATGGGTTGAGTTGTGTTCACGGGTCACGTAAGAAATAATTTTTAAATTCTAATAAAAAAAGTAATCTAATCAACTCATTTCTTGTAATTGAGCATTAAAAAAGGTGTTCCAAAACACATCATTCATGCTTAATAAATTCATCCAAAATTTGAATCAAGTCCATCACCAAATACATATCAGCTAAAACAAAATGAGAGGGATTAGGAGGTCTCAATTTGGACGAAGAAGATCTCTCAAACTAGATTTAGCATTGGCTTTTAAATTAATAAAAAAGTCACGTCAAGGGATTGGGTTCATGGGTTCGAGAGTTCACAATAGTCAATATTTGAATGGTTGGTTTCGGGGTGGACCCGAACTTGATTAGGTTGGTTTGTTTGGATGAACGAATTCGCAGGTTAACCCATACCTATTGTTGGTTTTTGATAAGCAAAACCTAATACCTTTTAATGGCCATTAAACCTAATACCTTTTAATGGCTATTTAAAATTTAGCCATTGGAATTTTAGTGGTCCAAAATGTCCCTGGCAGTTACAAACTTAGTTTTTACCTAAAACTAATCTAGTTTGTGAGTTTGTTGGCCTAACAACAAACTCGAACTACCTGCTATTTTTTCCCAGTAAATGCTTATAAATACATTTGATGTACATACAAATTTACAGTTGAGAAATAATAAAAAATTTTACATTGTTTTACAAGTCTTCAAGTTTTCTTTCATATTCTACCTTCGTTCTCGTTTTTCTGAGTTTGTGAGTTTCCTCTGAGTGTATTGGAAGGTAGAGAGTACCTTGCAGACAAGAGATGAACAAATACAGGTGAGTATTTGTTCTGTAAAACTCAAAACTGAAAAAGGATAAGAGAGAAAAGTGAGATAGAGGGGTCAATACCTTCGTGCATTGTTTTGTTGCTGTGATCTTCAACAGTGTTTGAAAGATCTTCGTGTTTCCTCAAAGGTCAAGGTACATGCAAGCAAAATCACAAAGAACCAGAGTTAGGATTTGCGATTTAAACAAGAAAAACTGAAAGGAAAGAACAATAGTGAGATTAGAATGAAATACTCACATTCTGTAGCTTTGATTGTGCCTGGATTGCAAGATTCAAGCATCAATTGAAGCAACCTTCACAGGCGAAAGGTTTGTTGGTGACAAACCTCAGATTGAGTTGATTCAGTGCAAAACCATAGGGGTTTTGCATCATCATCATCTTCAAGAATCATCATAGGTGAGAGAGTGAAGAGTTTCAACGCTTCAATCACTGAAAATCAGTGAGAACATAGAAACCCTAGAGTAGAAGAAAAGAAGAGAGAAGACGAAGAAGAAAGAAGAAGCTTCAAGAGAGAGAGAGAAAATCTTGGAAATCTGAGAAAGAATCTAGAGTTTTGTTATAATTGTTAATTAAGATCCGCGCATTATCCAACTAAAGCGGGTTTGGGTGCCGCGTGGATATTACTTGATCCACAGCAAGTGGGTTGGACCTGAAGTGGGCATGCGCTGTTGGACTCTGATATTTGCACCACCCATTTTACTGAAGTTGCAAATCCTGCAAAAGAAACACTTAATTGGTCAAATTTTGTAAATGGTGCAAAATTTCAACACCTATGAACACCTAGGCATGTAGGCAAAATTAGTACAATATTTAAATTTATTTTAAAATTCTTAAATATAAAAAAATGAGATGTCATTAAGTGATTGATTTTGGCTATCATACCCAACAAAATTCAATGGGCGTTGAAGTGTTTCACCCGTAAAAAATCCTGTGTAATAACAATGCATATACATTAAGTCCTTCTTATATTTATATTTATATTTGTATTTTCTATTTTCTATTTAAATTTTGCATTTGTTTTACTTAAAGTTGACATGTGTTCTATTTAAAGTTGAGAATTTGTTCAAGTATTCCTCATAAATTATAATCAATATATGCAAAGTATTCAGGGAAAAATTTCAAACTATTTCATTTTTAAGACACATAACACATAAAGGAGTTCAAATTACTCCCCATTGCGAGTTTTGTGAATTGAATTCACAATCATCGTGGCATTTATTCATTGATTAATGTATTCAGACAACTCAAATTTGGCAACAAGCTAATCTCTGGGATAAAATGGAAAGCCAAATTATGATGGTTGATGACTTACAGGAACTTATATTCCTTATTCTGAAAAATTTATCAATAACAGATGCTCAAGTATAGTGCATGTTATTGTGGAGTATATGGTGTAGTAGAAATTCCAAGGTCTGGGACAATCATTTGGAAGCTGTACATCATGAGATTTATCAAGCAAAAGTTCAACTAGAGCAGTGGCAACAAGCTCAATCCGCTGGCGCACGAGCAACTCAGCAGGTGCAAGATATTAATGCATGGCAAAAACCTCCTACTGGGTTTCTAAAATGCAATATTGATGCGGCATTTAATCAACATGCTAATGTGGTGGGATTGGGTTTATATATTAATAGAGATGATGCTAGACAATTTATTAAGGCTAAAACAGACATTTTAACTCCATTATTACAAGTTCAAGTTGGTGAACCTGTTGGTCTCCTTGAAGCCTTGAAGTGGAATGCGAGCCTATGATTTGATAAAATCATTTTCGAGCTGGATGCATTCAGAGTTGTTAACAGCTTCAATTCTACACAGTTAGATAATTCCGAGTTTGGAGCAATAGTTTCTCATCTTAAAAGTTTTAGCTCCTCAAATTTTTTAAACTTAAAGGTTGAGTTCTCTAGGAGACGGGTGAATGAGGTTGTTCACACTCTTGCTAGAGTGACCTCTTTGTTCACATTTTTTATAGTCTACCTATTTGTTCTTCTCATTTGGTTAGTAATAAAATGAAGTAAGTTTGTTTCTGTAAAAAAAAAAAAGACACATAACACATCATCCATTAAAATTATTCATTGTTTTAGACATAAAACATACCTACTGAATTAATAATTTATTATGGTGGTTATTATTGACTATGACATTCATTCTTGAGCAATCTAATTACACTTTCCTTCCTACAATTAGTGTAAATCAAGAAGCGAAACCTCAAACTAATGTAAATCAACTAGAAGCAGTACCTCAAATTGTTGATGCTCAAACTAATTTGACTTAAGTAGAAACAGTACCGAACACTTATCAAGTAGATGCAAATATTTTATGAGGAATATTTTTAGTTCCTGTATTGTACTACTTTTCATGTACTAGATTCAATTCATTTTGAGCTTAAAAAAGTGCATCAATGACAATAACTTCATGAGTGATATGGAGAGGGAAATGAAAATAAAAAAAAAACATGACAAGTACTGGGGCAACATTATCAATATGAACCAACTATTTTATTTATTTTGTTCGAGTTTGACCCACCTTACGAGTTTGGTTAGGTGGAGTGGTCGTTTAATGACAAGTATAACGATGAACAAACCTTTTTCATTGAATCGACAACTTCTACACAAAACAAAACATGTGTAGAATCTATGTTTGGTTTGCTACATCCTATGAGCAACAAAATAAGATTAATCAAACATCTTATTGTTCAGTGGAGAGGGCTTACAAGTCCGCACATATTGCGTTGCTCCAAATTCCTCACATTTCACAAGAGTTGATGCTTATAAGAAGCATTTGCAAGAAAAGAAGTTTATGGATAAGAAAAAATTAAATTGGGAGGTACTTGTTTGAGCTTTATGTGGATGAAGATGATAAATTTGATTTGTTGTGTCGGAAGAAACATTCATTTTTGTTGTTTAGTATGACTAGGGAAGTTTTGATTACTTCTATTTCAAGGACCGCTTCTTTTTTCTTTTTTTTTTTGAAAAAAATACCTCATTTATTGAACAAAATTGATCAAGTCATACAAACAAGCTTGGGAGATACAATTAGGGGTTTCCTCAAGCCAAGTCAAATTTGGGTTATCTAGAGCAAATTTTGCTAATAAATGGGCAGGTGTATTTGCAACCCTAGAGGTGTGGCTAAAAGAATAGTTATCAAAATGAGCTGAGATTGGTGAAATACATATATGTCCCACTAAATTAGAAGGCCCACATGATTTTCAATCAATCATAAAAAGAATATTGGGAAGAGAGCGATAGAGTGTTTCTCAAAATGCAAAGACATGCAAAATATGAAGGACAACAAATAACGAACACAGCACAACTTTCGTATTGAAAGGGCTACGAGAACAAAATGGAGTGTGATTCTTCACTTAGGGTGTGACTGGTTGTTGAGAGAGGAGAGAAATAGGTGAGAAAGGGTTGGTCAAGAATATTGATTGAGAATAGGGTGATAAAGAATATTGATTTGAGATATTAATGTAGGACAATTAATTTTTACAATCTCCATTCAACTTCTCACAATCCTAAAAGTACTTGTTTTCAATACCCCAACAGAAGATTGAATTAATCAAAAAGAACACTCCCTCTGTGCTTTTGGTGCATAAATTTTGGGACAGAGGGAGTATATTGTAAACATTTCTCAAATATCAAATGCTAAAAAGAAGTAACAGTAAGTGGGTCATATCAAAATATAACATTAATTATCCAGTCAATCTTTTAACATAATGAGTAGACAAAAAACACATTAAAATTCACTCTTGCAACAGAAATCTGATCGAAACTGGGATACTTCTTGGTAACCGATAAGCCTAAGCATTGACACTAGCTTCCAAGAAAGCTCTTCCAGGGGCACGGTTAGCCAATGGTCCATGGCACCCAAGAAGCTGCAAAACCACAAAAAGACTCTTGTAAGTTGAAAGCACAATTACATACACAAAAAACTAGGAAAATATTCACCAAACATGATTCATTCTCAAACCAGAAACATTCCCCAATTCATTCCTAACTATTACCACAATCCAAGTTAGCAAACAGCAAACGTCCTAAATGTGTGTAATGAAGTTTCAATTACAGTACATTGCATATACAAGTTTCGAGTTACCTTAGCATTCACACCGTCAGGCATAATCCTGTTCTCAGACTTGTACCTCAGATAATCAGTACGGTTAAACTTGGTGGAACCCCTGAACAAGCATAAAAAACAACGTTAACTAGAATTAAACCACCCATCGAAGTAACAGTCATAATTAACCTCATGCTGTAAAAACCAATAAAGATTCAATTTGGGGTATTGTGCAGTATCAAATAGCCAATAGAAGTAATACATACCACTTCCTACTGACAATGATCTTTTGTCGACCAGGGAACTTAAATTTAGCACGACGAAGAGCCTCCTGTGCATGATGGCTGTTGCTGTCCTTGCAGCGAACTGAAAGAAGGACCTGCCCAATAGCTACTCTAGCACAAGTACCTTGTGGCTTTCCAAAAGCACCTCTCATGCCAGTTTGAAGCCTATCACCTCCAGCACATGAAAGCATTTTGTTGATTCTAAGTACATGGAATGGATGTACCCTTACTCTCAAATGGAATGCATCCTTTCCAGCAAATTTAGACATGTATTTATTACATGCAATCATGGCAGCTTCCAGAGCCTCGCTTGAAACATTCTCCTTCTCCCAACTAACGAGATGAACACAGAAAGGAAACTCATCAACACCCTTCTTCTTCATACCGACATCATAAATCCTAATCTTGGATCAGGAACACCACGGCAAAACCGTGACTTGGGGTATGGCTTGTTTTTGATTTGTCGATAACACCTTGCGGGTCCTAAATCAAACACCATTAAACAATTAACATCACACGAATAATACAGCAGATAAAAACCAAGCCCGTTCATTCAAAACGATTATCCATAATTACAAAAAAGCATGCGAAACAAAACATGATATTGTGATTCTGAGCCAAATAAAACCCATTTAAAAGGGAACCATAATGGATACGGATATGAAAATTAGAAAGAATAAAACATTCATTCAGTACAACCTATAATGGCTAATAAAAGTACTCCCTCCGTATCATTTTAATTGTCGCTTTAGAGATTTCACACATATTAAGAAAAAAGTGTAAAAGAAAGAAAGAGAAGAAGGATTTTACATAATTAACCTTATTGGTGATTGGTGTATTCACCACCATCATAAATGCAAAGTAGATATTGATGTTTTGGGAGTGATGCTCATAATATTAAATAGAGGGTAATATTGGTAAAAGTTTCATTAAAATTAGAAAGTGACAATTATTTTGAAACAACATTTTTAGTAAGTGAGACCATTATTTTGAAACAACATTTTTAGATCTATAAACGATTATTAACAAAGCAATTCCCAGAAACCATATGTCATACCCTAATTTTGTCCGCCTAGGTTTAAAACCCTAATTTTCCGCAAAAATAAATAAATTGAGAAGTGTGGTTTTATTTTGAAGAGTGAAGACCATTGTGCATGCATTTTTGGGTTTTAAAAGTCATTCTAGGGCTTTTAAATTCATTGTTAGAGTGGAAATGCATTTGTTGTTAAAAAACAAGGTTTTTAGGGCAAAAGGGTATTTTGGTCATTGTCAAAAATAAGATAATTATCAGAGTCACCTCGAAGGGCGCTACAACTAAATAGACAATTATCAGAGTCACCTCGAAGGGCGCTACATTTTTCACCATTTTAAAAAAAAACACCATTTATTCCAAAAAAAAAATCTCCAAAATAATTTATATAAAAGAAATCACCAAGCAGCGGAAATATTAACCAGTTTAAACATCTCCAGAATTAACAATTAAAGACATCTCCAAAATTAATTAAAACAATTTCCAATAACTAAAATAATAGTTCAAAACGATAACTAACGACTCCCCGGTGCTACATATCAGAGCTGACACAGACCCAAACGAGAGAGGAAGCAAAACCTAGCAATTCCTCCACGAGCACTAGCGATCACCTGCAGCGTTGCCGCATGAGAGCAACATTCCAAGCAGAAGGGGTGAGTCTAACAGAGGTAATAAGCAGATGATAAAAATATGCTAGCATCAGGTAACTACAGCAACACAATACAATTACACCATATCACAGCACCAGCTACCAAAGGAAAAATCCATTTGACAGTGAACCACCAAAATTATAACATTCATAGACAATGGGATGATATGCAACCCCTCCAGTGGGCATATGCATGCGGTACCGATCACCAAAATGAGCCACGACGGGCATATCACCAACAAACACCAGAGGCAGAGCCTATATCACCAAAACATGCATATGACAATGCGACACCATGATTATGCACCAACTCACCATAACAAGTATTTAAAATAAATACTATATCACCAGAATCAAAACAAATGATTTCACCAAAAATAGCACCAAGTTGTAGCATCACAGCTACCACTAAACTCTCCTGGGCATACCAGCACCGCACCTGAAATATTAACACCAGACGGCTCCACAACGCGGACATAACGCACGCACACCACGCACAAGACTGGCGCACAGCGCCTAGGCACATCGCACCTACTTCAGCGAATTAATTAAAATAGCAAACGACATCGGATTTCAACAAATAAATACTTGTTGGAAAGCCCTATGGGTCTGGTTATCATCCCTAAGTTCAGTTTTTGAAGGAGAGTGTCCAATAGGTACAGTTTTCGAAAAGCACACAGGCTAGTTGCAAAAGAGAACAGTTTCTGTCCTTCAAATTCAAGCAATTCCAAAGTGACCAAAACTCAATCAAATTGCATGAAACTTGTGCATAAACTGGGGCAAAATTTGTCTAGTTTTCAAAGAAATTGGATTCGTTCGAAAAGGAGTTCTTTTGAAAACGTGGTAACCAAAACACTGACCCTGTGTCCAGATTGTTTCCAGAATCTTACTCTAACTTGTGGAATTCATATCTCGAGCTACACAACTCTAAACGCACCCAAACCAGTGCCAAATTAACAAGCATTAAGTCTATTTTCCAGAAAAATAAACCACATAATTTTTCGGTCAATACAACGTTCCCAGTCACCGAAATACCGAATCTATACCCAAATCGTTTCCAGAATTTTAACCTAACTTGTATCGCCTATAACTCGAGCTATACAACTCCGAATTTAACGAAACCAGTGCCAAAACGACCGGCGTTAAGTCTATTTTCAAAAACAATCAACCTCATAATTTTTGGATCAACCAAACAGCGCCAGTTTTAGAAAAACCGAACCTGTGTCCAGAATCGCTAAATTGCCAAACACCAAACCCTAACGGCAACGACACCGCAACCACCACAACAAAAACGACAATTCGACAACGCGACAACAACAATCAACCACGCACAGCAACAACAAAAACACGAACAATAACAACACCATCATCGTGATACAACAATCACGCAACAACAAATAACGAAACAAATCACAATAACGTGCAATAATCATCAAAGCACCAATCTCAACGAAAACACGATATGCAACAACACTAACAATTCAACAAAACCCTAGACTACCCACACATAATTATCATCAACCCATTATCAAGGTTAAGCCCACCCTTACCTCAACTATGGTGGCGCAAACTCCCTCCTAGCCTCGTTCCTCGATCTCCGAATACGGCGACTCTCCCAAACTGCAGCTTCATTGCGAAGCCAATATCTCTCTCCTCAGAACTCGTTTCGAAGATCCGAACGGTGAAAGTGTAGAACTATATCTTACGAACCTGCTGCCCAAAAACGAAGACGATCCAACGGTTAACGAAACTGGAATCGCAATTTTACGGTGACAGGTTTGAGAAAAACGGGAATTGTTTTCTCTCTTCTTTTCTCTCTCTTTGGTGGCTGCTCTAATCCGAAATTCCTCTCTCTCTCAACCCTAAATTAATCCTCTCCACTTATAATAAGTGAGAAACATAATGGGCTAAATTATTTGGGACTTTATCCACATAGGAAGGGAGCCCAATGCTATTTTTAACTAGCCCACAACACGTGATTATCATCTAACTCGTTTTCAACATAGCTACTACGCCCATAATTTCAATTCTTACAATCATCCTACGGCAATCCAACTTCGAAATAATTTGATTAAATTTTAGGGCGTTACAATTCTCCCCCACTTAGAATATTTTCGTCCTCGAAAACATACCTGATTCAAACAGCTCCAGATAGGACTCTCGCATCTTGCTCTCCAACTCCCATGTCATGCTTTCACCAGCAGCTCCTAACCAGACCACTTTTACCAGGTTTATCTCTTTGCCACGTAAAGTCTTCACTTCACGATCTTCAATTCGCACAGGCATTGTCTCCACAGTGAGATTATCCCGCACATGCACATCATCCATCGGAATCACATGGGACGGATCCGAAATATACTTCCTAAGTTGCGACACATGAAATACATCGTGCAAATTCGAAAGATTAGGCGGCAAGGCCACCCTATAAGCAACATTACCAATTCTCTCAGTGATCTGATACGGTCCAATGAAACGAGGAGTCAACTTCTTTGTCTTCAATGCACGCCCAACACCAGCCATAGGCGTGACTCTCAAAAACACATGATCACCAGCTTGGAATTCTAAATCCTTCCTTCTCTTATCATGATAGCTCTTCTGTCTACTCTGCGACGCTTTCATTTTCTCACGGATCAATTTCACCTTTTCAGTAGTCTCTCGAACAACCTCGGGTCCAAGAACAATACTCTCCCCAGATTCATGCCAACACAACGGAGTCCTACATCTCCGACCATACAATGCCTCAAACGGTGCCATCCCGATGCTAGAATGGTAACTATTGTTGTAAGTAAACTCGATCAACGGAAGGTGAGTATCCCACGCACCTCCCTGCTCAAGAACACAAGATCTCAACAAGTCTTCCAACGACTGAATGGTCCTCTCTGTCTGCCCATCAGTTTGAGGATGATAAGCTGAACTCAACCTCAATTTAGAACCCAACGCTTCTTGCAAACTCTTCCAGAAATCAGAAGTGAACCTAGGATCTCTGTCAGACACAATGCACAAAGGAACACCATGCAACTTCACAATCACCTGAATATAAATCTCTGCCAATCTCGACACCGGATACGTGATATTGATAGGAATAAAATGAGCAGACTTCGTCAATCTATCCACAATCACCCAAATCGAATCGTGCCCCCTCACAGTATTAGGTAACCCTATCACGAAATCCATAGAAATACTATCCCACTTCCATTCCGGAATCTCCAACGATTGCATCAACCCAGCAGGCTTCTGATGCTCAACCTTCGATTTCTGACAAGTCAAGCAGGAATACACAAACTGCGCCACATCACGCTTCATACCAGGCCACCAAAACATCTTCTTCAGATCCTGATACATCTTTGTAGCTCCCGGATGGATACTCAACTTACTCCTATGACCTTCTTCTAAAATTGCTCTTTTCATCTCCTCATCATCAGGAATGCAGATTCTTCCACGGTACTTCAATACATTCTGCGCATCCAACTCAAAGCCTTTATTCTCGGATCGATCAATCCCAACCATCAGGTCAACTAATTTAACATCTAACTTCTGAGCTTCTCGAATGCTAGCCATGAATTCATTATCAATCTTCAACATCCCCAATCTGACACTCTGAGGCGTCACTTCACAAACCAAACTCATATCCCTGAACTGCTCAATTAATTCGAGTTCTCTAACCATCATTGCTGACATATGCAACGTCTTTCGACTTAAAGCGTCAGCTACCACATTAGCCTTTCCCAGATGATAGTTCAAGCTAAAGTCATAGTCTTTCAGCAACTCCAACCATCTGCGCTGTCTCATATTCAACTCTTTCTGATCAAACAGATACTGCAAACCCTTATGATCACTGAACACCTCAAACCTCGAACCATACAGATAATGTCTCCAAATTTTCAACGCGAACACAACTGCAGCAAGTTCTAAATCATGGGTAGGGTAGTTCTTCTCATGAGTCCTCAACTGTCTCGACGCATAGGCAACTACCTTACCATTATGCATAAGCACACCTCCCAACCCCATCTTGGAAGCATCACAATACACCACAAACGACTCTTCCGGATTAGGCAACGTCAGAACAGGAGACGTCGTCAACCTCTTCTTCAATTCTTTGAAGCTCTCTTCACAACAGTCATCCCAGATGAAAGCTTTACCCTTGCAAGTCAACTGAGTCAACGGAAGTGCCAACTTCGAAAATCCTTCTATAAACCTCCTATAGTAACCTGCCAGACCCAGAAAACTTCTAATCTCAGTAACTGACTTCGGAGACTCCCATTGTAACACGGCATCAACCTTAGACGGATCCACGGCAATTCCATTCCCCGAAATAACATGACCCAGAAAGCTAACCTCCTTCAACCAAAACTCACACTTAGACAGCTTCGCATATAATTTCCTGTCCCTCAGAATTTCCAATACCAATCTCAGATGTTCTGCATGCTCCTCTTCTGACTTAGAATAAATTAGGATGTCGTCAATGAATACCACCACAAACCGATCCAGATACTCACGAAAGATACGATTCATGTACTCCATGAACACTCCCGGCGCATTAGTCACACCGAAAGGCATCACGGAATACTCATAATGCCCATAACGGGTTCTGAAAGCTGTCTTCTGAATGTCTTCGTCTTTCACCTTGATCTGATGATAACCCGATCTCAAATCTATTTTACTGAACACCTGAGCACCCACCAACTGATCCATTAAGTCATCAATCCTCGGAAGCGGATACTTGTTCTTAATAGTCACCTTATTCAGCTGCCGATAGTCTACGCACAACCTCATACTACCATCTTTCTTTTTCACCAACAACACTGGAGCTCCCCACGGCGACACACTTGGCCTCACAAATTTCTTTTCAAGCAGATCCTCGAGTTGCTTCTTCAGTTCTGACAATTCAGATGCAGACATTCTATACGGCCCACAACCCATTTTCAAACTTGATGCATTTGGAGAATTCAGCACCAGCCTCACCATAATGTGGATAGAACTTCGCCAATTCAATGAACTTGGCAGCATACTCAGTCACCGACATATTACCCTGCTTCAGCTCCAGAAACTCAATCTCTTTCTTCACACGGACATCTTCAGGATAATACTTTCTCAGAAATTCTCTGCCGAACGCAGCCCAAGTGACCTCTTCATTCACAGTCGCCAACCTCTGCCTCACCTCCAACCACCAGTCATCAGCCTCCTCTGCCAGCATATGAGTACCATACCTGACTTTATGCGCCTCAGAGCAATCCATAACACGAAAGATTCTCTCCATCTCTTTCAGCCACGCCAAAGCACCATCAGGGTTATACTTGCCCTTAAAGGTAGGAGGATTCTCCCTCTGAAACGTAGCCAAACTGCGCGACCCAGCATCACCAGCAGCACATGGGTTATTCTCCACAGCTTGAGCCACAGCCTGCAAAGCAGCAGCGAGTGCAGCATCGTTCCGTCCTGCCATCTCAACCTAACACTGCAACAGAAACTATAACCAGAAACGAGTAACAATTACTCAAGTGTTACTCGACTCGACGACTCGACAACTTGGCCGGACAGACCGAACTGCTCTGATACCACTAATGTAACACCCCTCTTTTACTATTACAACTAAATAGACAATTATCAGAGTCACCTCGAAGGGCGCTACATTTTTCACCATTTAAAAAAAAACACCATTTATTCCAAAAAAAAAATCTCCAAAATAATTTATATAAAAGAAATCACCAAGCAGCGGAAATATTAACCAGTTTAAACATCTCCAGAATTAACAATTAAAGACATCTCCAAAATTAATTAAAACAATTTCCAATAACTAAAATAATAGTTCAAAACGATAACTAACGACTCCCCGGTGCTACATATCAGAGCTGACACAGACCCAAACGAGAGAGGAAGCAAAACCTAGCAATTCCTCCACGAGCACTAGCGATCACCTGCAGCGTTGCCGCATGAGAGCAACATTCCAAGCAGAAGGGGTGAGTCTAACAGAGGTAATAAGCAGATGATAAAAATATGCTAGCATCAGGTAACTACAGCAACACAATACAATTACACCATATCACAGCACCAACTACCAAAGGAAAAATCCATTTGACAGTGAACCACCAAAATTATAACATTCATAGACAATGGGATGATATGCAACCCCTCCAGTGGGCATATGCATGCGGTACCGATCACCAAAATGAGCCACGACGGGCATATCACCAACAAACACCAGAGGCAGAGCCTATATCACCAAAACATGCATATGACAATGCGACACCATGATTATGCACCAACTCACCATAACAAGTATTTAAAATAAATACTATATCACCAGAATCAAAACAAATGATTTCACCAAAAATAGCACCAAGTTGTAGCATCACAGCTACCACTAAACTCTCCTGGGCATACCAGCACTGCACCTGAAATATTAACACCAGACGGCTCCACAACGCGGACATAACGCACGCACACCACGCACAAGACTGGCGCACAGCGCCTAGGCACATCGCACCTACTTCAGCGAATTAATTAAAATAGCAAACGACATCGGATTTCAACAAATAAATACTTGTTGGAAAGCCCTATGGGTCTGGTTATCATCCCTAAGTTCAGTTTTTGAAGGAGAGTGTCCAATAGGTACAGTTTTCGAAAAGCACACAGGCTAGTTGCAAAAGAGGACAGTTTCTGTCCTTCAAATTCAAGCAATTCCAAAGTGACCAAAACTCAATCAAATTGCATGAAACTTGTACATAAACTGGGGCAAAATTTGTCTAGTTTTCAAAGAAATTGGATTCGTTCGAAAAGGAGTTCTTTTGAAAACGTGGTAACCAAAACACTGACCCTGTGTCCAGATTGTTTCCAGAATCTTACTCTAACTTGTGGAATTCATATCTCGAGCTACACAACTCTAAACGCACCCAAACCAGTGCCAAATTAACAAGCATTAAGTCTATTTTCCAGAAAAATAAACCACATAATTTTTCGGTCAATACAACGTTCCCAGTCACCGAAATACCGAATCTATACCCAAATCGTTTCCAGAATTTTAACCTAACTTGTAACGCCTATAACTCGAGCTATACAACTCCGAATTTAACGAAACCAGTGCCAAAACGACCGGCGTTAAGTCTATTTTCAAAAACAATCAACCTCATAATTTTTGGATCAACCAAACAGCGCCAGTTTTAGAAAAACCGAACCTGTGTCCAGAATCGCTAAATTGCCAAACACCAAACCCTAACGGCAACGACACCGCAACCACCACAACAAAAACGACAATTCGACAACGCGACAACAACAATCAACCACGCACAGCAACAACAAAAACACGAACAATAACAACACCATCATCGTGATACAACAATCACGCAACAACAAATAACGAAACAAATCACAATAACGTGCAATAATCATCAAAGCACCAATCTCAACGAAAACACGATATGCAACAACACGAACAATTCAACAAAACCCTAGACTACCCACACATAATTATCATCAACCCATTATCAAGGTTAAGCCCACCCTTACCTCAACTATGGTGGCGCAAACTCCCTCCTAGCCTCGTTCCTCGATCTCCGAATACGGCGACTCCCCCAAACTGCAGCTTCAGTGCGAAGCCAATATCTCTCTCCTCAGAACTCGTTTCGAAGATCCGAACGGTGAAAGTGTAGAACTATATCTTACGAACCTGCTGCCCAAAAACGAAGACGATCCAACGGTTAACGAAACTGGAATCGCAATTTTACGGTGACAGGTTTGAGAAAAACGGGAATTGTTTTCTCTCTTCTTTTCTCTCTCTTTGGTGGCTGCTCTAATCCGAAATTCCTCTCTCTCAACCCTAAATTAATCCTCTCCACTTATAATAAGTGAGAAACATAATGGGCTAAATTATTTGGGACTTTATCCACATAGGAAGGGAGCCCAATGCTATTTTTAACTAGCCCACAACACGTGATTATCATCTAACTCGTTTTCAACATAGCTACTACGCCCATAATTTCAATTCTTACAATCATCCTACGGCAATCCAACTTCGAAATAATTTGATTAAATTTTAGGGCGTTACAATGTATGTATGTATGCGCATGCATGCATACATTGTGCACAAAATTTCAAAAAGGATCAAAAGGGAATATTCTACAAAAAGTTCCAAGATGTGATTTTTATGACATTTTTGGTCATGGTGATCACATAAAATGGCATATTCCTCAAGATACCTTGTATGTGACTCAAATTGGTGTATTTTTGTAAAATTATCTTGAAAAGAATAATCAAAAATGAAGGGATAATGGAATGGTCATATAATAGTACAATAGTACAATATGACAACTAGCAAAACTTGGTCACCAAGAACCCCTCCCAATGTTGTGTCGCCTATCCCTCTCATTCCCTCTCATATTTTCATTTTTTGACCTCAATCCATGTGTGATTCAATCCTCACCCTCCATTCAAATTTTAGATGCAGTCCTAGGGTGAGATGAGATGCACAATGACCTAACTACCCTTAAACCTAATTGCTTTCTATATATACCCTATTAACCTCACCTCACAAAAAAGGAGAAAAAAGCTTTTGGCCTCACCATTCACTCATAAACCCTAGCACACAACTCCCTCCTCACCTTCTCTCCATTTTATGCGCCACCCCCTCTCCCTTCTCTCTAACTCACTTCTTCATTTCTCATCTACCCACACACATTCAATCCATCTTCCAAGCCTAAACACTAATTTTCAACCATCAATCCTTCATAAAATCACACAAAAGTTCAAGATCAAGGGTCATTTTTTGGAGATTGGAGACCAAGCTTGAAGATAAGTTGATTTGGTTGATTGTTTCTTCATCTATTGTGTTTATTTGGAGCTCATCTTAAGGTATGTGATTCCTAGACCCCTTCTCTTGTAAATCCTTGCATAAAGTCATCATTTCTTGCATATTTGTGAGATTTCCACTTCCAAAAATGTAGATCCTCTCTTTTAACTTCATTTTTATGCTTGTACATATGTTAATCTCATGAATCTTTGTTTTGATGCTTTGATTTTGGGGTTATATGCATGATTTTGTTGTTTTAAGTGAAATAAAATGTTATTTGCTTTGATAATAATTTCGCATGCTTCAAATAAATATGTGTTTTATGATTTTTGTTGGTTATCATGGTTGAATCTTGTGAATAAATGCATCTATGTTTTGGTTATGTCACTCGCTTGCTTGATTTGGTTGACTTGTTAGAATAAATTGATGATTGGCCATTAAACTTGCAAATATTCAAACCTATGTTGTTAATTGTGAAATTTGTGATTTGAGAAAAATGAATTTGGGTTTTTGGTTCATTTATGATCCACAAATGATCTTGGGTTATGCTAAGTTGGCAAGAGATAGGTTACTTCAACCTTGATGCCTATGCTTGTAAGCATTTAAAAATTCAATTCCCATTTGATGTGTTTGTGAAATGTGAGCAAAAAGGGGTCTATAAACAATTGAATTTGCGCACATGATTGGTCTCCAATGACCTTGATGCATCCTCAAGTTTAATCATGCTTTCTTTGCTCTTTGAGTTTATTGTAAATTGTTGTTTGAAGCTTGTGAAGTTTTTGGCAAAGGATAGGCTCACTTAACCTTGATGCACATGCATTTTGCATATTCATGCATTCTTACCTATTCTTGCATCCTTGCCTACTCATGCATTCTTGAATTGAAGCTTGGTACTCCATGCTTGATATACTTGTTTATGTGTTTGTGGTGCATTAAAATGTTGAATTGGTGTTCACAATTTGCTTGTTTTGATTTCCACCAATTGTTACTCGTTAGTAACTCTCCAAAACTTCAAAACCATGTTGCATACAAAGAACAACTTGTTACTCGTTAGTAACGTTCCAACTTCAAAACATTTTTTTGCATTTACATAATCATTGATAAACAACTTCACTTCTTCTCAAAACAATTCCAAACTATTTTTCACAAATCAAACTTTGTTGAGGATAATGCGAAGCCTTTTCTTGCACGATTGTCAACAACGGGGTGCTAGTGGTGATCACTTGGAGTCTTTGCTCAATTGATTATCATGAACACTCATTTTTCAAAAGAACTCTCATTTCACAAATCAAACTTTGTTGAGGATAATGCGAAGCCTTTGCTTGCACGATTGTCAACAATGGGGTGCTAGTGGTGATCACTTGGAGTCTTTGCTCAATTGATTATCATGAACACTCATTTTTCAAAAGAACTCTCATTTCACAAATTAAAAACTTTGTTGAGGATAATGCGAAGCCTTTGCTTGCACGATCGTCAATAATGGGATGCTAGTGGTGATCACTCGAAACCTTTGTTGTTTGATCACTGTGAACATTCAATTTTCACAATTAAACAACTAAAAAATAAAAACCTTTTCTCGACAACCGAGAACTACGTAAGCTTTGAATTCTCCATCGCACTGGGAGATACGTAGGAGCGGGTCACATTCCCGTCAAGCACGACAAATGAAAACCATTTTCTTTTCAAAAAAAAACAAACCCTTTTCCAAAACAAGGCAATTTCTAAAAACAAAACAATTTTCGAAAACAAGAACTACGTTGCTTTGATTCCCTCCCCAGGATACGTAGGCACGGTGCCCTCCCGTCAAGCGCAAAAGATTAAATTTTCCTTAAGTTTTTCCATAAAGTAAGGAGAGATAAAGAGAGATAAAAACAAAGCATTTCTTAAATCAACCTTTTAAATCACACGTCAAATCGAGGTTCCCTTTCAGTAGAAAGGATGTGTGGGGTGCTCGTACCTTCCCCATGCATAACCGACCCCCGAACTCAAATCTCGTGGTTCCAAGGACCATTGTCTTTCAAGAAAGGTTTGTTCAATGTTTTACCTCTAAAAAAATATTGGTGGCGACTCCAATTCATGTTGTGCGAAGAGAAATCCCTCCAAAGGATTTTTCGGGGTGCAACAGCTGGCGACTCCGCTGGGGACCTTTCTTTAGTGGGTCGAGCCAATCGATTCGGCATGTGATTTATTTCGTTGATTTGAATGCTTTGTTATATCTCTCCTCCTTTCCCTTTCTTCTTTCTTTCCTTTGCCTTTAAAAACATGCTTGCATTATTCTTAGAATTGTCGTGTGCATTCTTGTGATGTTGTGCTTGCGTGCATTGTGTGTTAGCCTTCTTCCTCTTCTATATTTGCTTCTTGAGTAAAATAAGAGTAGTTTCTTCTTCTTCTTCTTCTCCTCTTACTTTCGTCGTTTATATGCTTTTCTCATACATTTCCCCAATCCTAGCATGTTCCCCTCTTCTTTGCTCCCTTTCTTGAGGTAAGCTCATGCATTTCCCCTAATCCTATTATGTCCCCTCCTCTAGGCTCCCTTTCTTAAGGTAAGCAATGCTTGCGATTGTTGTTGGAACCCTAGGTTAGTATACTTATGTTGAAATGATATTGAACCCTAGGGTAGACGACATGCTGTTGCTTGATATTGTCTGGACTGTTTTGGTTTCCCTTTGCAGGTGGGGTTTGGGTAGATTTTTAGGTGTTGTGCCCTCACCACACACTGCACACCTTATATTTGTGAGCATTGAGTGGGGCCTAAAACCCAAGGCCTGCAAAGAACCCTAGGAGAGTGGAAATGAGTAGTGACTGCCATTCGTAGACCGTTGTCTGTCTGGCTCTCATGAAAGTTTCGCCCAAGAGTGCGCTTTCTTCATGATACCTCACAATCGGTGGCTCTCTACGATTGTGGGTGTATTCACGAGAGAGACTTTAGCTCTTGGTTGCCATTGTGAGGCAGTGACCAGAACCCACATGGGAGGATTACCCTTGTCGTTGACTTTAGAGCCTACGATCTTTACCCATTTGTAGGACACGGGGGCACGCAAATTGTGTGTTGCATTAGCTTAGGCATCCTCTTTCGAAACTCTTTTACCAAAAATGTAGAAAGTAATTTCCTTTTTCCCTCATAAACACCTATATGAGGTGGCATATAGCGGGTATTTTCAAAAATGTTTTGAACCGCCACCAATAAACATCATTTTCTTCTCTCTTTTCTATGTAAATAAAAGGTCATAATCATCACATCTGCGTCATTTTGCATCATCATCATTGCATTTGCATCTAACAAAAATTTTGAAAAAAAAAACCCTCCCTTCTTTGCATCCTCCATGCATTAAAGTTGTTTGCCGGAGATCGCAACGTAACACAAAGTCTTGTCATAGGCGTGTAAGAAACGGAATGGAATCAAAAGGCAAAACCGTTTTCAATTCAAGGCTTCCTGTTGTGAAAGAGATTGATATGGCTAGTCTGAAAGAGTATGCATCCCTCCTAGGTCCTATTGAGGTCAGGTCTTTTGACAAAACCTATGGGAACATTCGCAAGCTGCTACAACTAGAAGTGCAAGAGAGTGCCATTGCTGCCCTGTGTCGGTTCTATGACTCGGAGATTCGCTGTTTCATTTTTAAGAATTTCCAAATGGCGCCTACCCTAGAAGAGTATGATAGGATTTTGGGCTTTGATCGATCCAAGTTTAAGCCTTATCAATACCAAGGGGAGTATTATTCTGATGAAAAGCTTGCTGCCTTGTTGCAAATCAGTGCTGAGAAAGTGCGGGCCCATAAGATAGAATGTAATAAGGTATTTGGGTTTCCTCAAGAATACTTTGAGAGTTTGATGACCAGCTATGTAGTGTCTGATGATTGGAATTCTTTCAAGCAAGTGCTAGCTCTGACCATCTTCGGCATTGTGCTCTTCCCTCAGATAGAGAGGCATGTGAGTGAAACTGCAATCGGTGTCTTCCTCGCCTTCAAATGTGCAAAAAATCCTATCAACCCGGTTCCCGCAATCCTCGCAGAGACATACCGTGCCTTCACTCGTCACCATGAATTCCGAAAGAATAAGATGTGTTGCTCCTTCCCTGTGTTATATGCTTGGTTGATCAGTCATGTGTGTACCAACAAAAGTGATGTGAAGGATTTGCTTTCCTATGCCTTGGGTTGTAATCCGAAGACTATGAACTCTCAAGAGTGGGTGCATGCTTTCAAGAACCAAGATGCTCTCCAGATTCGTTGGTTCTCACCTAAATGTTGGGTAGACAGGCCTTCAGTGGTATTTCGGTGTGGGAGTTTTCAGAACGTTCCTCTCATGGGAACCCAAGGATGCATAAACTATAACCCCTCTTTGACCTTGCGACAGCTCGGATACCCTATGCGGGATTCACCCTCCGAAGCTATGCTGTTTCGTTTATACCTCCACGCGGGGATCCCTAAAGACGAGAGTCTACTTCGGCGAGTCCTGCAAGCTTGGGAAACCGTAGTGTGGAAGGACAGAGAAGAGTTAACCAGGAGGACCACTGCTATCTCTTTTTCTCAATGGCTTGAAGGGAGGATTAGTGAAACTCGGTCATCCAACCAAGGAGTACCACTGCCTGAGGAAAAGATACAAGAACCTCACATTCCTACCATTGAAGAATTGGAAGAGGTTAGGTTGGCCATGTCAAAGGTGGGAGAAGAGAAAAGGGCTCTGCAAGATAGATTGAGAAAGATGATGCAAGACAAGAAAAAGCTAGAAAATGAAAATGCTTTCCAAGCTGCAACTATTGAGGAAGTCAATAGAAAACTTGAAATAGAGGGGAAAAGCAAGAGGGAAATGCAAAAGCACTTGAAGGGTGCCAAAGAGGAAGTGAAGAGGTGCACTACCAAGATGAATGAGGCTGTAGCGGAAGCAATTAAATGGAAGAGGCTATATGAGGGTACATAGAAAGAAGAGCAAGCAGTCAGGCACGCACTAGTTAAGTCAAGAAAAGACTCTCGAATAATGAAGCTTGAATTGGAAGATCAATTAAAGAGTGTCAAGCAAGATCGGGAATCTATTGAAGGGATCCTGAGGGATTATCAGCAAGCACTAAGAAGGGAACAAGGGAAGTCGGAAAGCTTGGCCAATCATGTGCAGTACTTGGAAGGGTCTTACCTCCAGCTAAGGGAGAAGAGTGACTATTGGGAGAGTCAATTTGCGGAATTGCTCAGTAAGGTAAAAAGTCAACAAGTCTTTGAGGAATTGAAAAAGGAAGGCTTACATTGGAAAGACAAGTTCGCCAAGTTAGTTTGGTTAGCTAATCAGGCTGTGAGAGACATTCCCAAGAAGCTAAGAAAGGCGGATGCAGAAATGAATCCTTTCAACACCCCTGTCAAGGTGTGTGAGTTTGTTGAGTACTGCAAGATTCTCACAGAAGAACTCCTGGAGAAAGCCCGGGGGGCAGCTGAGAGCAAGAAGAGGAAAAGGAGCGAGGAGTTGAAAGCCATATGCCTTTAAAGTTCCCTTTAGAGTATTGTAGCGATCATTAGGAAATTGTAATTTTCTTTAAGAAGTTGTAACTTTCTTTGGAAAATAGTACTTTGTTTAAAATCATTGTATTGCACTCTTAAGGAATATTGTACTTTGATTTGCTTTCTATTTGTGATACTCCTTCGCATTCCATTTAATTGAAGTACGTTTGTTTTGCCTTGTTGCTTCCAACTTTGTTGCAATCCTAAAAACACCTGAACCTTAACACCTATGACAAGACGAGTTGCACCGCGATTCCCGGCAATAAACATAATAACATGCATATTGCATTGCATTTGTCTTTGTATTCATAAAAAAAAATGTTCCGTCCACAGAAGTAAGACAAGCTGGTTAACCATCGGTATTGGACGCGATCACAGGCAAGAAATATGGCCAACAATCAAGACAACGCGAATCTGGGCAATCATCAACCAATCCAGAATGATGTAGTTCCAGAAGGTCCGAATCCAAATGGTCAGGGTCAGCATGATCAGAATCAAGAGAATCGAGCAATCAGGGCTGAGATGGAAGTTATAAGAGCTAAAATGGCAGAGGTCATAAGAGTGTTAAGTGCCTTAAAGGATGCTGGCATAACTGAAGGTGCTGCTGCCGCAGGAGTGGATCCTCCTAGAGTCTCTCGGGCTCTCCAGAACGTGCAATGGCCTCCTTATGGTCTCCCATTAGGGTACACACCCCCTGCTGCCGGTGCAAACCCAGAAAGTGGTCCTTCGGGAACCACAGGACAGGCCCAGTCTGAATCAGCTGTGAATGAAGTTGGAACGGGGACACCTCAGGTTCAAATTCAGATTCCCACTCCTGCTATTACCCCGGGAACTCCGGTTGGCTTCAATTCTCCAGCAACAATCCATCCACAAGTTCAGGGTCCAATTCCTCAGATTATCGCTCACTCACGTGACCCACACGTGACCCCAGCTGTGGTGTCGATGATAATCTTCACTACGGTGTGAGTGGTTTTCCGCCGAATTACCCTGATGAAGCTAGAAGTCAGTACCAGATGTTAGAAGAAAGATTGAGAGCTGTTGAAGGAACAGGTTCCCAGGCTAGGAACGCCCATGAGTTATGCTTGGTCCCTAATCTAGTCCTGCCACCCAAGTTCAAAGCACCATTTTTCGACAAGTACAAAGGAGCAACCTGCCCGCGCAGCCATGTGACGATGTATTGCCGGAAGATGACTGCCCACGCCCGTGATGATAACCTGATGATACATTGCTTTCAGGAAAGCTTAGCTGGAGCTCCCCTTGAATGGTATATTCAATTGGAGCCAACTAATATCCGTTGTTGGAAGGATCTGGCGGATGCCTTTATCCATCAATACCAGTACAACAGTGATTTAGCCCCGGATAGGACCCAGCTGCAATGTATGTCTAAGAAGGATAATGAGACATTCAAGGAATACGCCCAGAGGTGGAGGAACCTCGCTGCACAAGTAAAACCCTCCCTGCTTGATAAAGAGATGGTCCATATGTTTATGGAAACTCTTCCCCCAGTGTTCTATGATCGTTTGGTCGGCAGCGTGGCTTCGAATTTCTCTGAGATGGTTGTCATTGGAGAAAGAGTGGAGAACGGCATGCGCAGCGGAAGAATAGCCCATGGCCCAACACCTCCTTCCCATCAGAAAAAGCCTTTTTCTGGTTTCCACAAGAAGAAGGAGGGAGAAACTAATGCAATCATCGGAGCTAGCGGTCCATCACACAACAATCCCCCACAAGCCATTCCAGTTCCTGCTCAGACGCCGCCTGCTCAGCCATTCCAGTCCAACAATCAGTACAGAAACTACAATGAAAAAAGCCTGTTGTCTTTGAACCTATCCCCATGTCGTACACGGATTTGTTCAATTATCTCATTGCCAACAAGTTAATCAACACTCGTCAGATGAAACCATATCAGCCTCCCTATCCCAGAGGGTATGATGCAAATGCTACCTGTGCCTTTCATTCTGGGGCAGTAGGTCATGTGGTGGAGGATTGTAAGGCGTTCAAGTACGTTGTGCAAGACCTGCTTGATGCAAAGAGTATATCATTTCAGCAACCTAATGTAACCACCAACCCGTTGCCGGGGCATGGTGGGCCCACTGCAAATGCCATTAATGATCAGGGTGGTCAGTACTTAATTAGGAAGGTGGAGTGCATTCGTACACCCCTGAGTATCATTCATGCTGCACTATGCCGTTGTGGTATCATCGAAGAAGGGTGTGCCAGAAGAGACATCTGCAATGACCCTTATTGTGTTGGGGCCTGTGAGAGCTTCAAACCCATCCTCCAAGAGCTGTTAGACAGACACCTGGTCCAGGTTGGGGTTCAGGAAAAGGAAGAAAGTGTATCTACTCTGCAATCAAACAACAGAGGTTTCAGGAGACCGGTTGAAATCCCTTGCAGTCTGAATTCAAGCTCGGTTGTGGCAAGACCTCTGACTGTTGTTATTCCAGTACCTGCTGCTACCCCTAGTAGAGAGACTAGGGTTATTCCCTGGAGCTGCAACGAGCAAATGCAAGCAGAGGTCCCTCAGGGCGTGTTGGATATAACAAACATTGCTGGGAGTAGTGGAATTACAAGGAGGGGAAAGATCAAGTTCTCAGGGTCTGTTGACTATTAAGCAAGGATAGCAGATTTTGAAGAGGGTTGAAGTGGTGAAAGCGGCATCATCAAAACATTTGTGTCTTTGTCATGCATTTCATAGCATTTACGAGTGATTGTTGATTTTCATGTAGTTTTTCAGTTCAAAACAGTTTTCTGTAATGCCATCCTTTGGCTCTGCCCAAGGCCTTAGGATATTTCAATAAGGGCACACATGTTTCCTTTTAGTATCATCATCAATAAAATGTTATTTTGAATTCCTCAATAAAATTTCTTTCTTTCATGTTGTCATGTGCCTGTTATTTGCTTTTCAATTCCTCCCAACGCGGATCAAAAATAATAATAAATGAAAATAATCTTTGAAAACAACGACGCCAATGGTTCATATTGTGACTCTGATTACCCGATTAACCAAACTGAGAGAGAGGCTGAAGACAACTGGGATGTTTCTTCGGAGTTAATAAGTGAAGAATTGGCTAAGGCTGTAGAAATTCATGATGCCACAACTAGGTTGGGCAATGAAGTCAAAGCACAAGTTCAAGCAAAGTGGAGCAATGCTGAGGAAACCAAACAAATGTTACAAACGAACCTCTTTCGCGACCAAACCCTTTCCCTTCCTCAGATCAACCAACTTTCCCATTTCCCATTACAAGTACCCCATCACAAAAAAAATTTCATAACCAAATGCCTGCCATCGCCACCTTCCTCACTACTAGTGGCCCTTCTACAAAATCAACCCATCTCATTTGCTCCTCCCTCTGAACCTCCTGTCACCCCAGTTAATACCAGAACCCAATCAAGCATCCTCCAACCGCTGTAGGGGTTTCATTGCCATTATCTCTCCAATCACCCCAGACAAGGATCACTTCAAATATCCAAAAATAGTGTATCACTTTTATCAGCTCACTCAACTCAAAAGCAAAAAAGAAAAAAATCAGAAAAAATGAAACAAAAAAGAACAGATTCAAAAAAATGAAAATCCCAAAAATGAAAAAACAAGGGAAAAAGAGACGAAAGAAATATAAGTTGTGAGCTGATACATTTGGCCATAAAGCGTAAGAGATCCTTGTCTCAATGAACCTTCCTACACCTTGTTGTGTATGACCACCCTTTCTTCCATAAACCTTCAAACACTTAATCATTCCTATACATCTCTCCTTTCATAAAACCGCAAACACTACCTCGACCTCGTCATCCCGCCCTCCACAAACCCTCAGTCATTCCTCAGACTCCACCATCAGATTTGCAATCAAGCTGTTGTGCAAGAATAAGAGAACAAAGTGGTCCGTCCTCATGAGGAATCAAGTGACATGATCAATTTGAGCAAAGGAGAGGATTGATGCCATGATAAAGAGCAATGAATCAACAAGTTTGTGTAAATCACCCTTCTGACATAAGACACTTGCCATTATAACAAAGTCTGTAATTACCAAAGTTCGGTCTGTTGCGCAGCTTTCCAAGCTAAGGTAGTCACAAATGACAGTATGAAGACTCCAGGTCAAGCATCATGATCCCTCCCTACGCCACCCTAAAAATGGGGCAGTTAGAGACAATCAACAAAGGATATCAAGGACGATGATGACCTTCATGGAAATCAGGCTTCGTTTTACACTCTAACAGGGGCAAACCCCATATGATGGAAGTAATACTTTCATTGAGCCTTATCAAACCAAAGTACATTTGTCTTATGTCAGAAGAAGATTAAGAGAAAGCTCAAACCGAAGAAAGCTCATCTTCAACAATTTCAAAGAAGACTCAATGCTCAAAAAGATCATGAACCTCCAAAGGGATTCCCATGGAGATGAACCCAGTATCATGAAGACGAAGAACTTATTCTCCGGAGGGGCCTTTAATTCTCGCAAAATGGGATGCAAGAAAAGAAAACCCCAGTTTCCAGTAAATTCAGATACAGTCAGAAAGGAGTATGCCTAAAGAAATAAATGAAAAAAGAGAAAGATGAGCCAAGTAAGAATCAGCTCGCTAGGTTGAAAACCCGCAAAGGGCGGCCTAGGCAAAACCAGAGCGACCCGGTGGATTGAAAACCTGCAAAGGGCGATCCAGGCAAAAATTAGGGTCAGAAAACTTGGACTTGAAATGAAAAAGGCAATCAGCACTCCCAAAAGTTTGGATAAAGGGGTGATCAAGGTCATGAGTATGGACGATTGGCATCGTTACTTCAAAAGAAAAAACACAAGATCTGCTTCCCCTTTTTCTTGTATTTTTCCAGTTTAAAAATTTTTCAATGTACTTTCAATTGGCGTGACCTTCTGCACGTCCAGTTTCCATAACAATAAGAATTCAACTTTTTCTTCCATGTGTTTGCTTTTCGTGTCTTTTATCTTCACTTATTCTGTCTCTTTGTTTTAAAATAAATGTTTTTATGATTGATGATACTGAATTGTGAAACCTGTGCATGAGTCAAAAAGCATTACAATTATTGCGAAATTTCTGAAAATCACAGAAAAGAGGGGATCCCTCAAATAAATGAATTGGCAAAAAACAAACGCGGGCACAATCACTTCAAATGGCAAGCAAACTTATGCGCGGCTCTGGCATTGCTATTACCCTAGATGGTCCTCATGTCTCAGGCCCAAAGGAAAAGATTTGCACCAAAGATTAAAACAAGGTTTAGTGATCACCAAGTGAGGCTTCTTTCATGCCAAAAGTCAAGACATTCATAGAGAACCAAAGATTTGCACTGAGAACACCACTCAGATCCAAAAGTTGGGGCATTCTCTTCACCACCCACCCACCCACCCTGGTCTTGGGAAAGTTTGTTCATTGTCCATCCCATTCATATACCACCCTCAGTTCATAACCAGTACCATAACTTCATCCCCTTTCACAAACCCACTCAAAGAACCCATTTGAAATTGTCATTCTAAAGTGGGGCATTTCCATAACTGTTCACTCCCGCTCAAATGAGCAGAGTTCTCCCTAAAGTCATTCACATCCATAAATTCCTGTCGGGGCAGTCTCTCAACTCACTGTCCTAAACCAATCCCAAGTTAACTGACTCACTCGTCCACATCTGCACTCTTATGCATACTTACTAGTCAATGCTTCAGAGAGAGAGAATACAAATTGATCATGTGGTGTTTAAAGTTCAGTCATCATGGAAATGGAAAGGAAAATAAGTGAGCTTGTTAATAAAAACCTTGAGAACACCAGAGTTTGAATCAAATCTAGTTTTTCCAAAGAATGGTCCATAGCCATCTCAATTCCTTGCATTCAAAGTCTCGCGTCTCATCATCATAAAAATGTTTACAAAAATGTTTAAATACTCCAATCATTCATCCTCCTCATGCATGTAGGCATTTCATGTTATTCAAAGCATTACATTCGCATCATCCACATTCATCACAATAAAAGCAAAAGAACACAGACATTCCATAGCATTTATCATCATCACATCAAACATCAAATCAGTTTTCAAAACAAAAAGAAGCATTCTTAATAAATAGTCATAGTCGTCACGATAGGACGCTTGAATTGATCACTCAAGAATCCTAAAGTCCCTATGCTAAAAGAAAATTAAAAACATTCATTGCATCCATGTGCATCCCAGCATCAAGAGCCTGCATTCCATGCATCATTCAAAGCTTCCCAATTTTCAAAAAGAAACTCAGTTGCTTTGGACTCGTTAGGCCCCAAAATTTTCAAAAAGTCAGTTACTTTGGACCAATGGGTCCCCAAAATCTCATTTTCAGAAAATCATCATGGCACCGAGTTAGTGAACTCCATCAGCACAGAGTTAGTAAACTCCCACAGAGTTAGTGAACTCCTTCCACAGATCACAACGTCGCGTACGAGCGTGCGGCAGATCCTACAGACTTCGTTAAGTCCATCGGATTAATTGTGTCAACCTAAGGCATAGCGTAGATCCATTGATCATATCAGTTCCGGACCTGATATTGATCGGCCGCTCGAAAAGGCCACCCCCAGAGCTTGGACTCGACGAGAGTCCGTTAAAAGGTTTTAGGCAACCTCCGAATTCCCCAATCTACGGCACTTCCCATTTACTGCTTTCATTTACTGCTTTACGCAATTTACTGCTTTCTCGTCGACGCGACAAGTGTTGACTCTCTCTCTCTCAAAAGAAGAGAGATCAAAAAAAAAAGAAGAGAAAAAAGAAAAGGAAAATTCGGGTTTCTCTAAGTAGACAAAATTAGTATTATTTCTGAATTCTTTATTTCTATTTTGCCTCGGAATATGTTTCGGCCAATTCATATTCCTTGGTAAAATCCAAATAAAGAGGGGCAGCTGTCATACCCTAATTTTGTCCGCCTAAGTTTAAAACCCTAATTTTCTGCAAAAATAAATAAATTGAGAAGTGTGGTTTTATTTTGAAGAGTGAAGAGCATTGTGCATGCATTTTTGGGTTTTAAAAGTCATTCTAGGGCTTTTAAATTCATTGTTAGAGTGGAAATGCATTTGTTGTTAAAAAACAAGGTTTTTAGGGCAAAAGGGTATTTTGGTCATTGTCAAAAATAAGATAATTTCTCATCAAGAATCATTGTGCAATTTTAGAGAAATTTATTTGAGGCAAAACATTTTTGGTCATGTATGTATGTATGCGCATGCATGCATACATTGTGCACAAAATTTCAAAAAGAATCAAAAGGGAATATTCTACAAAAAGTTCCAAGATGTGATTTTTATGACATTTTTGGTCATGGTGATCACATAAAATGGCATATTCCTCAAGATACCTTGTATGTGACTCAAATTGGTGTATTTTTGTACAATTATCTTGAAAAGAATAATCAAAAATGAAGGGATAATGGAATGGTCATATAATAGTACAATAGTACAAGATGACAACTAGCAAAACTTGGTCACCAAGGACCCCTCCCAATGTTGTGTCGCCTATCCCTCTCATTCCCTCTCATATTTTCATTTTTTGACCTCAATCCATGTGTGATTCAATCCTCACCCTCCATTCAAATTTTAGATGCAATCCTAGGGTGAGATGAGATGCACAATGACCTAACTACCCTTAAACCTAATTGCTTTCTATATATACCCTATTAACCTCACCTCACAAAAAAGGAGAAAAAAGCTTTTGGCCTCACCATTCACTCATAAACCCTAGCACACAACTCCCTCCTCACCTTCTCTCCATTTTATGCGCCACCCCCTCTCCCTTCTCTCTAACTCACTTCTTCATTTCTCATCTACCCACACACATTCAATCCATCTTCCAAGCCTAAACACTAATTTTCAACCATCAATCCTTCATAAAATCACACAAAAGTTCAAGATCAAGGGTCATTTTTTGGAGATTGGAGACCAAGCTTGAAGATAAGTTGATTTGGTTGATTGTTTCTTCATCTATTGTGTTTATTTGGAGCTCATCTTAAGGTATGTGATTCCTAGACCCCTTCTCTTGTAAATCCTTGCATAAAGTCATCATTTCTTGCATATTTGTGAGATTTCCACTTCCAAAAATGTAGATCCTCTCTTTTAACTTCATTTTTATGCTTGTACATATGTTAATCTCATGAATCTTTGTTTTGATGCTTTGATTTTGGGGTTATATGCATGATTTTGTTGTTTTAAGTGAAATAAAATGTTATTTGCTTTGATAATAATTTCGCATGCTTCAAATAAATATGTGTTTTATGATTTTTGTTGGTTATCATGGTTGAATCTTGTGAATAAATGCATCTATGTTTTGGTTATGTCACTCGCTTGCTTGATTTGGTTGACTTGTTAGAATAAATTGATGATTGGCCATTAAACTTGCAAATATTCAAACCTATGTTGTTAATTGTGAAATTTGTGATTTGAGAAAAATGAATTTGGGTTTTTGGTTCATTTATGATCCACAAATGATCTTGGGTTATGCTAAGTTGGCAAGAGATAGGTTACTTCAACCTTGATGCCTATGCTTGTAAGCATTTAAAAATTCAATTCCCATTTGATGTGTTTGTGAAATGTGAGCAAAAAGGGGTCTATAAACAATTGAATTTGCGCACATGATTGGTCTCCAATGACCTTGATGCATCCTCAAGTTTAATCATGCTTTCTTTGCTCTTTGAGTTTATTGTAAATTGTTGTTTGAAGCTTGTGAAGTTTTTGGCAAAGGATAGGCTCACTTAACCTTGATGCACATGCATTTTGCATATTCATGCATTCTTACCTATTCTTGCATCCTTGCCTACTCATGCATTCTTGAATTGAAGCTTGGTACTCCATGCTTGATATACTTGTTTATGTGTTTGTGGTGCATTAAAATGTTGAATTGGTGTTCACAATTTGCTTGTTTTGATTTCCACCAATTGTTACTCGTTAGTAACTCTCCAAAACTTCAAAACCATGTTGCATACAAAGAACAACTTGTTACTCGTTAGTAACGTTCCAACTTCAAAACATTTTTTTGCATTTACATAATCATTGATAAACAACTTCACTTCTTCTCAAAACAATTCCAAACTATTTTTCACAAATCAAACTTTGTTGAGGATAATGCGAAGCCTTTTCTTGCACGATTGTCAACAACGGGGTGCTAGTGGTGATCACTTGGAGTCTTTGCTCAATTGATTATCATGAACACTCATTTTTCAAAAGAACTCTCATTTCACAAATCAAACTTTGTTGAGGATAATGCGAAGCCTTTGCTTGCACGATTGTCAACAATGGGGTGCTAGTGGTGATCACTTGGAGTCTTTGCTCAATTGATTATCATGAACACTCATTTTTCAAAAGAACTCTCATTTCACAAATTAAAAACTTTGTTGAGGATAATGCGAAGCCTTTGCTTGCACGATCGTCAATAATGGGATGCTAGTGGTGATCACTCGAAACCTTTGTTGTTTGATCACTGTGAACATTCAATTTTCACAATTAAACAACTAAAAAATAAAAACCTTTTCTCGACAACCGAGAACTACGTAAGCTTTGAATTCTCCATCGCACTGGGAGATACGTAGGAGCGGGTCACATTCCCGTCAAGCACGACAAATGAAAACCATTTTCTTTTCAAAAAAAAACAAACCCTTTTCCAAAACAAGGCAATTTCTAAAAACAAAACAATTTTCGAAAACAAGAACTACGTTGCTTTGATTCCCTCCCCAGGATACGTAGGCACGGTGCCCTCCCGTCAAGCGCAAAAGATTAAATTTTCCTTAAGTTTTTCCATAAAGTAAGGAGAGATAAAGAGAGATAAAAACAAAGCATTTCTTAAATCAACCTTTTAAATCACACGTCAAATCGAGGTTCCCTTTCAGTAGAAAGGATGTGTGGGGTGCTCGTACCTTCCCCATGCATAACCGACCCCCGAACTCAAATCTCGTGGTTCCAAGGACCATTGTCTTTCAAGAAAGGTTTTTTCAATGTTTTACCTCTAAAAAAATATTGGTGGCGACTCCAATTCATGTTGTGCGAAGAGAAATCCCTCCAAAGGATTTTTCGGGGTGCAACAGCTGGCGACTCCGCTGGGGACCTTTCTTTAGTGGGTCGAGCCAATCGATTCGGCATGTGATTTATTTCGTTGATTTGAATGCTTTGTTATATCTCTCCTCCTTTCCCTTTCTTCTTTCTTTCCTTTGCCTTTAAAAACATGCTTGCATTATTCTTAGAATTGTCGTGTGCATTCTTGTGATGTTGTGCTTGCGTGCATTGTGTGTTAGCCTTCTTCCTCTTCTATATTTGCTTCTTGAGTAAAATAAGAGTAGTTTCTTCTTCTTCTTCTTCTCCTCTTACTTTCGTCGTTTATATGCTTTTCTCATACATTTCCCCAATCCTAGCATGTTCCCCTCTTCTTTGCTCCCTTTCTTGAGGTAAGCTCATGCATTTCCCCTAATCCTATTATGTCCCCTCCTCTAGGCTCCCTTTCTTAAGGTAAGCAATGCTTGCGATTGTTGTTGGAACCCTAGGTTAGTATACTTATGTTGAAATGATATTGAACCCTAGGGTAGACGACATGCTGTTGCTTGATATTGTCTGGACTGTTTTGGTTTCCCTTTGCAGGTGGGGTTTGGGTAGATTTTTAGGTGTTGTGCCCTCACCACACACTGCACACCTTATATTTGTGAGCATTGAGTGGGGCCTAAAACCCAAGGCCTGCAAAGAACCCTAGGAGAGTGGAAATGAGTAGTGACTGCCATTCGTAGACCGTTGTCTGTCTGGCTCTCATGAAAGTTTCGCCCAAGAGTGCGCTTTCTTCATGATACCTCACAATCGGTGGCTCTCTACGATTGTGGGTGTATTCACGAGAGAGACTTTAGCTCTTGGTTGCCATTGTGAGGCAGTGACCAGAACCCACATGGGAGGATTACCCTTGTCGTTGACTTTAGAGCCTACGATCTTTACCCATTTGTAGGACACGGGGGCACGCAAATTGTGTGTTGCATTAGCTTAGGCATCCTCTTTCGAAACTCTTTTACCAAAAATGTAGAAAGTAATTTCCTTTTTCCCTCATAAACACCTATATGAGGTGGCATATAGCGGGTATTTTCAAAAATGTTTTGAACCGCCACCAATAAACATCATTTTCTTCTCTCTTTTCTATGTAAATAAAAGGTCATAATCATCACATCTGCGTCATTTTGCATCATCATCATTGCATTTGCATCTAACAAAAATTTTGAAAAAAAAAACCCTCCCTTCTTTGCATCCTCCATGCATTAAAGTTGTTTGCCGGAGATCGCAACGTAACACAAAGTCTTGTCATAGGCGTGTAAGAAACGGAATGGAATCAAAAGGCAAAACCGTTTTCAATTCAAGGCTTCCTGTTGTGAAAGAGATTGATATGGCTAGTCTGACAAATGAAAACCATTTTCTTTTCAAAAAAAAACAAACCCTTTTCCAAAACAAGGCAATTTCTAAAAACAAAACAATTTTCGAAAACAAGAACTACGTTGCTTTGATTTCCTCCCCAGGATACGTAGGCACGGTGCCCTCCCGTCAAGCGCAAAAGATTAAATTTTCCTTAAGTTTTTCCATAAAGTAAGGAGAGATAAAGAGAGATAAAAACAAAGCATTTCTTAAATCAACCTTTTAAATCACACGTCAAATCGAGGTTCCCTTTCAGTAGAAAGGATGTGTGGGGTGCTCGTACCTTCCCCATGCATAACCGACCCCCGAACTCAAATCTCGTGGTTCCAAGGACCATTGTCTTTCAAGAAAGGTTTTTTCAATGTTTTACCTCTAAAAAAATATTGGTGGCGACTCCAATTCATGTTGTGCGAAGAGAAATCCCTCCAAAGGATTTTTCGGGGTGCAACAGCTGGCGACTCCGCTGGGGACCTTTCTTTAGTGGGTCGAGCCAATCGATTCGGCATGTGATTTATTTCGTTGATCTGAATGCTTTGTTATATCTCTCCTCCTTTCCCTTTCTTCTTTCTTTCCTTTGCCTTTAAAAACATGCTTGCATTATTCTTTGAATGCTTACCCTGATTTCGCTGATGCCACCTACTTATTAGGTTTTTTTTGACAATGTCTCACAGTACCGTAACAACCACACAAGCCCAAAAGGCCCACTTAACCCAATACCTCCGAGAAAATAATCAATAATCAATAATTTTAAGAAATCTGTCTTCCTGCACGGTAATCTGAACAGTTCTACGGGCATCACAGACAACACCAATCTCAAGATAATTCAAACAACACTTAGATCTATAAACGATTATTAACAAAGCAATTCCCAGAAACCATAAAGGAACGTATAAAAGTCATAAAATTTCAGCATATTCGCGAATCAGAAAGATATAGATTTGCAGAAAAACGCAAAATAGCTTGAAATAAGAACATGATATAATAGATTAAGAAAGAGGGATTTGAATGAAAAAGCAGAAATGAAAAATCGATGTAGGAACAAACGCTTACTCCTTCCCATGGCTCCCTCCTTCTTTTCACGCACGCGTTTCGTTTTGTTGAGGAGGCTGCGCTACCCTGATTTCGCTGATGCCACCTACTTATTAGGTTTTTTTTGACAATGTCTCACGGTACCATAACAACCACACAAGCCCAAAAGGCCCACTTAACCCCATACCTCCGAGAAAATAATCAATAATCAATAATTTTAAGAAATCTGTCTTCCTGCACGGTAATCTGAACAGTTCTACGGGCATCACAGACAACACCAATCTCAAGATAATTCAAACAACACTTAGATCTATAAACGATTATTAACAAAGCAATTCCCAGAAACCATAAAGGAACGTATAAAAGTCATAAAATTTCAGCATATTCGCGAATTAGAAAATATAGATTTGCAGAAAAACGCAAAATAGCTTGAAATAAAAACATGATATAATAGATTAAGAAAGAGGGATTTGAATGAAAAAGCAGAAATGAAAAATCGATGTAGGAACAAGCGCTTACTCCTTCCCATGGCTCCCTCCTTTTCACGCACGCGTTTCCATCTGTTGAGGAGGCTGCGCTACCCTGATTTCGCTAATGCCACCTACTTATTAGGTTTTTTTTGACAATGTCTCACGGTACCATAACAACCACACAAGCCCAAAAGGCCCACTTAACCCCATACCTCCCATTTTACTAGGGGTCCATTTGGATAGAGTTTATTTTGAGCTTGTGCAAAACAACTTATGCAAATAAATAAGCATTTATGTATTATTCATAAGCATGTCAAGGTGGTTTATGGAAAAACAACTTATAAAAATATAATTTTTGTTATTGAGAACTTTTAAATCAATGTAAAAACTTATTTATCTCCAAATATGATGTCGCCCTAGTTGAATTATCTTTGGGAAACACATTTACTTGAGAGGTACTTATTCTTCTACTAGGAGTCGCAACATCATCTCTATTCTTCACGTGAACCACTACCACTAGGTGCATGTTGCGCCCTTGCATGACTGTCTGTTGCCTCCAATTGGTCTTCAATGGGAGCGCTTTACATCTATTGAATCTACTTCATGGTTGGATCTTTATACCGACGTTTTCAACTATGGGTTGCTCAAGTTTCGATCATGCCACCACCCGCTCATCCGCCCATCGTTGTAGACTTAACAGCTTCAGATGATTTAGATTGACGTTTCGTATACTTATTTTTGTACTAGTTTTTTTTAATTATTTTTCCATAAAAAGGAAAGGTGCGAATTGTTGATTGCCTAATGAAAATTGTATTTACCATCTTAATTCACTTCCCATCTTTTTGTACTAGCTTTTGCCATCGTTGTAAACATAAACATAAAAAGGAAAGGTGATCGTATTTACAAAAGCGAAGGGTTTTTGAATTGTCTTTGTTGGAATTATTGCATTTGTTCTATAATTTATAATCCTAATTATTGTATTAATTACTGTTCACCGGGAAAGAAATCCGGTGCACCTAACAGTGGAAATCTTAAAGGGGAAAGCGAAGAGGCTGCTAATACCCCTGCTACTGTTCCATGATGATGGCCATGCCCATGCATATCAATGCATATATGTGGGTGAAAATAATATCATATCAATCTAAATCTATCTATCTATACAAATTACTAAAGGAAGCTTTTTTGGAGCCTCCACAATGCTCCACATTATTTTTATTGAAAATAATATATATTTATAATTTAAATAAAAGACTTTAATTGTAGCTCTTAATTAGATATAGTTAAGACACATAATTCCACACTAACTTATTAAGTGATGCTCTTAGTAGAATATTATTTGACTATTTTTATATTTAAATGAAAATATATTTTCTTATGGAAATATAGAAATTGAAAATAAAATCTAGCAATATATATATATATATATATATATATATATATATATATATATATATATATAAAGCAAGCCCCAAAGGAAGCTCCACAATTTTTCTCAACAATTTCATGTATTAAAATATTGTTTATAATTTAGACATAAGGAAGACTTTAATTTTAATAAAAGCAAGAAATTGCCACTAACTTATTACTATCTTTTAATACTCTATTTTATTGAAATTGAAGCATATGATATTAACTGAAAATTTAAAGTATTACGTACAAATTTATAGACATTTCATATGAAATTTTTTATATCACATGTTAAAAATTAATTTTCTGTTTGACAATAATAAATCAATGCTATGTTATAGTAAAATTGTTGCAACATATTTTATAGTAATTTTCAAGCCAGTTTAACAGTACTTTTTTATATCACATGTTAAAAATTATGTAATAACAGTTTTTGAATTTAAATATTTTAAAGCTTTAATTTTCAAGCCTTTTAAGATTAACTATTAAGATGCCTTTTCTATGTTATGTTACAACAGCTTTTGAATTGAAATATTACTATTTATTTCTCCGCATTGCCAACAATGATTACACATATTACAGCTTTTGAATTGAAATATCACATATTCAGTTTTTACGCTAAAGAAGTTATAAAGGATAATGAGTATAAATTGATTACTATTTTTTCATATTCCCTCAGTTTTAATCCAACTTGGTATCCAATTAATCCAACTTATTAATTATAGAACTCTAAAATTCACATTCTCACTCACTATATAAACCTTACCTACTCACTCACACACTCTACCAACTCACTTTTATTTTCTGTTCTATACTTTGTTTGCTCTCTACGATAAATCCTGGTTGTACTAGACAACATTGTCAATATCCTGAAGTAAGAAAAAACCTTTGTAGTGATGATCAATTTTATTACAATAGTGCTCATTATATACTCCTATTATTATTATGGTCATCTCCAAGAAGAACAAGAACATTGGCGACGGTTTACATACTGTTCTCAACGATCTAACTGACACCCACTGATAATTGCAACATAAAGGTGTGAAATGCATGAATGTGAGACACACTCAATATGTATCAGCAAACATTAGTAGAGACATGATCTTGATCGATGAAAATGTATCAAATTCTATAGTTTTTATAAAAGCATTTATATATATATTCTTTATTCTTTTCAATATATATATATATATATATATATATATATATATATATAACGAAATTGAATATAGATATACATTATACTTCTTTATTGGTTTTTCACTAAAATAAATTAACTTAAAACACCCCTTTGCATACTGTCAAGAATTCTTATTTGCTTAGTTTTAAATGTTACGGTAGTTAAATTTTCATCAACCAATTTTAAGTGCATAATTTATACCAATTTTTCACTTCCTCTAAATAATTATTATGAACAGAAGTAACCGCAATCAATTACAATTTTTTTTTTGACAAGAGCAATCAATTACAATTAATCAATATTCTTATTGCTGCAACTTTTTTTTGACAAAATTATTGCTAAAACATGATCCATACCACAATATTTCTAATACGCTATCATTTTGAAAGATGTATATGGTTCTCGCTAGGTTCTAAATAGAAATCCAAACAGTTAAGTAATGCATTTTCTAATACGCTATCATTCTGAAAGATGTTGTATATGGTTCTCGCTAGGTTCCAAATAGAAATCCAAACAGTTAAGTAATGCATTTTCTATAGCAAATAGTAATTTTATTTTTACTTTACTTATTCATAATGTAATAGAATAGTACGGTCTGACTATCCGGTAAAGTATGAGAATATATATGTTTATAAGAACTCCACATTCAAATATCAAATTACAATTGTTGTGGTATGCTAGACATAAAAATTAAATTATTATTCAAATATAATGGTCTGTCACAGTTTTAATCACGACTTACCAGCCTCTTTATTGTGGTTGAATGATTCGTTTCATTTTTGTACGAAGTTTTTTTTCTTCTTAAAGTTCACTTTTATATTTAATTTAATTTAATTTTAGTTTTCATTTCCATATCAATAATTGGTGATGAAACTAAAAGAAATAAAATAATAAAAAGTAAATTTTTGTTTTCTATGATATATCGCCATAAACATTTATATGTCCCTATTATTAAAATTCATGCAGATAAACTCAACACATTAAATAGTATAATATTTATTATTACTAAAAATATTGAAAATTGTATTAATATAAAATATAGCATGACATCTCATTTACATTCTTTTATCAAATAACAATTTAAATGAATGTTTTAAAATAATTTCTCTTCTGTAAATTATTGAATATTATTTATATTTAAAAAACCCAATAATACATATGAGAATATTGACTAAAATAAATAAATTTTTTTACAAAGTGAGTCAAACTTATTTAATACTATATTTTTAATATACGTGATTTATATTAACAATTAAGAATTGATATATCTTGAATTTATATATAAACTTAAGAGAATTTAATAACAAATATTATAACAATCCGTGCATCGCACGGGTATTCCCCTAATCTATATATGTAAAACAAACTCCTATGGAGCCTCCACAATGAATCTCAATATTTTTGTGTATTAAAATATTTTTATAATTTAGACATGAAGAGAAATTTAATTTTAATGAAACAAATTAATTGCCAATAATTTATTTAATGATTCTCTTAGTGGAATATTAACTAACTATTTTTATATTCTAACTCATCCAAAACCTTTCTTATTCTTTTAGTTTTTTTTACAATAATGTGCAATCATAAGTGTTAAATTTTTAGTTTAATAATAATTGATTATTTTAATCTTTTAAAAATATTATTACTTTAGAAATTTATTTTAAAAATGAGTGGCGCATTTTTGTTCTAACAAATAATGTGAAAATTTTCTTCATCTTCTTATGCTTGCAAAATTTATTTTGTTTTCAGGTGCTATATACTTTACTTATTAATGCTTATTTTGTAAATAAATATTAATATCTTATGTTTCTTTATGCTATGCATTTTTCTAATCAAATATTGGTAAATGAATAACATTGACTTCAAATTTTTATATATTGAATAAATTTATATAAAATTTCATTTGACGTAAAATGTTTGAAAAGCATATTAAATTTTTTTAATTAATAAATAAATTATAATATTATAACTTTTATTATTTATATATATATAAACTCACTATATACGCCATAGAATAATAATAATAATCATACTTGATAAATATAACAGTAGAAAATTATAGTACATCAATATGTATATATATATATATATATATATTCTCATTGAAATTAAACTCTATCTATCTATCTATCTATATATGTAAAGCAAACCCCTATGGAGCCTCCACAATGAATCTCAATATTTTTGTGTATTAAAATATTTTTTTATAATTTAGACATGAAGAGAAATTTAATTTTAATGAAACAAATTAATTGCCACTAATTTATTTAATGATTCTCTTAGTGGAATATTAACTAACTATTTTTATATTCTAACTCATCCAAAACCTTTCTTATTCTTTTAGTTTTTTTTACAATAATGTGCAATCATAAGTGTTAAATTTTCAGTTTAATATTAATTGATTATTTTAATCTTTTAAAAATATTATTACTTTAGAAATTTATTTTAAAAATGAGTGGCGCATTTTTGTTCTAACAAATAATGAGAAAATTTTCTTCATCTTCTTATGCTTGCAAAATTTATTTTGTTTTCAGGTGCTATATACTTTACTTATTAATCTTATTTTGTAAATAAATATTAATATCTTATGTTTCTTTATGCCATGCATTTTTCTAATCAAATATTGGTAAATGAATAACATTGACTTCAAATTTTTATATATTGAATAAATTTATATACAATTTCATTTGACGTAAAATATTTGAAAAGCATATTAAATTTTTTAATTAATAAATAAATTATAATATTATAACTTTTATTATTTATTTATATATATATATATATATATATATATATATATATATAAACTCACTATATACGCTATAGAATAATAATAATAATAATCATACTTGATAAATATAATAGTAGAAAATTATAGTACATCAATATGTATATATCTCATTGAAATTAAGCTAATTATTTTAAAAACTTTCTCCCTTATTGATTATTTTTAATTCTTTACTTGATACTTTTATTTTGGTTACCTTTTGCTGTCTCTAAATTATTATTATAATTAGTACTATAGTTAGTTTTTAATAGAGAGTGGTTACACTCTTTTCATTTTCTATAACTTCAAGTCTTCTTTATGATAAACTATAAATACCTAAAAAATAAAGAAGAGAGGTCACCACTTACCTTTTCCTTTTTTACATCCCTTTTGTTTGGTTGTTATATCACTTATGTAATTTCTCTGGTTTTTACATCACTCATATTCAAGCTTGAAGAAGGACACTGGAGTTCCAAAAATTTTGAATGTAAATTTGTCTTTTATTTGTAAGTTTTTATTGATTGTTGATTAAGTAGTACAGTAATTTCTATAGGTTTCAAGTGTCGTGTATTCATCATAATTTTATAGTATGTAAATAGAAGTACCAATCTCTTCTTGGGTTTGAGTATATCCTCAACTATTATTTGTAATCTTATTAGTTGAACGTGAAACTGTAATTGAGATGCTGTGATGAATTTCATCTATCTCGAAAGGAAGTTCTAATGGAACCTCTAGGACGCTCCTCAATATATATATATATATAGAGCTTTTAATGTATATAATTTAATATTAATTTTCCTGTTATTTTTCTCTCTTTATCAATAAAAAGATTATTATGTTTAATTCTATTATTATTTATTCTGATTTAACACAATTAATACTACAAATTTCATATTAATTTTAAATTATGAATTTCTACCTCTTATTACTATTTCTCTTTGTAACCCAAAAAATAAAACCTTGCCACTATTTACTTGCTTTATTCTAAAGAGATTCATTCTAAATTTATAGCAAGATTTTTTATTTATTGTTACCATTTTTTTAATAGATTTATTATTACCATTTGGATTATATATACATTGAGTTTATATTAATGTCTTTTTAAACATATATATATATATATATATATATATTATATCTATATTTATATTTATATATATAATTGATGTCCATTTTTTATTTGTTACAAAATTATTGTCCATTCTAAGCCTATAAAATGTTTCTTAATTTTAAAAATTTGTATTTGTACTAAATATCAACATTTTTCCATTATAATTCATGTCCATTCTAAATTCATAAGATCTATTTTTAAATTGTTGTTTATTTTCGATTTTGTTAACTAATTTTTAATTATTATTTCTTTTTTTGGTAAATAATTATTATTTCTTTTACTTGATCCTCATTCTTTCTTATTTTATTTCTTTGTAAGTGGGATGAAATTTTAACTTATGGAATTCATTGTTTTGAACCTATTTGAGTATGATTAAGAAAAAATAAACCTACATTATTATTTTATCATCACTTATGAGATAAGTTATTTATTAATTTATTAATTTATCATCACTTATGAGATAAGTTATTTATTATTATTTGATCCTCATTCTTTCTTATTTTATTTCTTTGTAAGTGGGATTAAATTTTAACTTATGGAATTCATTGTTTTGAACCTATTTGAGTATGATTAAGAAAAAATAAACCTACATTATTATTTTATCATCACTTATGATGGTAGTCTTAAATGACAATTGTTACAAGACAGATGACATGTAGGCTCCGTCACAGCCACGTCATCTTTGTTAGTGCGAATTGAGTTTTTTTGTAACAGAAAATGAAAAAATGACTAATGGTGTACAGATTATGTAACTTAAAGGACCAACTTGTTACAATTAAATAACTTAAAGGACCTAAGTGGTACGAAAAAAACTTAAAGGACCAACTTGTTACAATTAAATAACTTAAAGGACCCCTAGTGTAATTTTGCCTTTAATTTAATAACTTAATTTTAGTAATTGTTATTTACAAACCATTTTTACTTACGTCATTCGTTTCTTCTAACTTGGGTCAGATTCCCCAAAGCCCTAGGACTCCAACTTTTTTTGGTTTTACTAAATGCATTCACCATTTTCTCTAATAAACAAAAACCTTTGATTCATTTACTTTCCTCTTACATCTCTCGAACATTTCTTTTTTCCATAACTATTAAAATAATAAAATGATTAAGTCGACTGTACGGTCGAGTTAATCAACTCTTGAGGACCACAAATGAACTGTTACAGATCAGGTTCTAAAATCCCAATTGAAACAAATAATTTCCAAAATAAAAAATACAAACACATCTCTTTCTTTCAAACAAAGAAAACCAATTTTTAAAATAGGGGATTAAGTCGATCACACGATCAGATTAGTCAGTGTTTTATGGCGAATGAACCGTCACGAGTCAAAAGTCCTAGAACCCCTAAAATAAAAGACCCAAACCAACAAACCTTTTTTCCCAAGAACTACGTGGCTTTGATTTCTCCATCGCACCTGGAGATACGTAGGAGCGGGGTGTAACATCCCTAACTTCGTTAAATTCAATTTATGGAATTAACGAGTGATTTATTATTCGAAGTGAAAAATAAATCAAGATATGAATATGGGATAGTCGAGAAAGCATTATATATTGGCTAAGTCACAAGATTAAAATGCCTTAGTATATGAATTATGTGGTAATTTGGAGAGAAATTGGGTTAAAATGAGAGTTTAAGTGAAAAATTGAAATAAGGGTATTTTGGTCAATTTCCTCTCAATTACACTCTCATCTCATTTAACCATGAGACTCATCTCACCTTCTCTCTCAAAATTCAGAAGCAAAGAAAGAAAGAAGAATAGAGAGAGAGAAGAGAAAGAAAACGTGAAGAAGGAGGAGAAGAGGAAGAGAGCAAAAGTTCAATTTCTTCTTGAAGGTGAGACTTCCATAGTCCACTCTCTTCCATTTTTGATTTCCTTTTCACTGATGCAAGTTTGAAAAGCTAATTCCTTCTATTTCCCCTTTGCCCTTTCTGAACCCTAGGAGCTGTAGTTATAGTTTGGAAGCAAGTTCGTGATTACGGGGATCGTTCGAGTAATTTCGGTTGCTTGTTTCGGGTGACAACGAAATTTGTCTCTATTTTGTTGAACCGGTGAGTTTTACTCACGTTTAGGGAATTTATACTTTAAATTGATTGTGTTGAAATTCTGGAATCGATTGATGTGTTGGTTTCGAAATGGTTTTAAAGTCAAAAACCGAATTTTAGACAAATATCGTTTACGGTTTAATTTTCCAAATATACTTTGTTGTGTGATTTGAAACTTGTGTTGAATTGACTTGTATTGTGTGGAAAATCTCTGTTTTGATGCTGGAATTGGATTGGGTTTCGGATTGGACGCGATCGGAGAAACAAAACAAACGAAATGAACGAAATGTGAACCTGCTACAGCAGCACGGGTCGTGCTGATTTCTGCACGGGTCGTGCTGATTTCTGCACGGGTCGTGCAACTTATCAGATTGGCTGGAAAAATAAATTTTCAGCAGCACGGGTCGTGCTGATTTCAGCACGGGTCGTGCCAACTCCTCTGTCTCCGGATGCCAAAAATTTGTTTTGTTGCTCTTTTAGATTCCAAACCACTTCTAATCCTTTTCTCAATCAATTGGGATGATATTTACTTTATAAAAACATGGTTTTAATATGATCAAACTTGGTTTTTAGAAAATGTTTTGAAACTTATAAATGTTTCGAAAAACCGAGTCTAGCCACGTGTGAGAACATATGTTTTTCAAATCAAAACGGAACTTCATGTTCTACTATTGTAGTGGACATGATATATAAATTATATCATATGTGATTGATGGCCCAATGCGGGTATTAAATAAGATTGACGGCCCAATGCGGGTGTGATATATAAATTATATCGAAGTGAGGTGACGACCTCAAGATGTTAGTACACTAGGGAGAGGGAAGTCATGAGCCCTTGAACTAGACCCAAAGATGTAGTCACTGAGATGCATAGGTGATCTGGGTTCATCGCAAACCAAAGAAAAGAAAAAGGGTTTAAGATGTTGTACTAAATTGATGAAAAAAAAATAGTGCATAGTCATCAAGAATTGGACTATGAACTATGGAATATAATTGAACCGAGAGCGGTTAGGCGTAACGGTAGAACTCACTGAGATATGTTATCTCACCCTATCATATGTTGTTGTTTTACAGAGAAACAGGGAAAGAAGAAGACAATAAGGCACGAGTAGATGACGTGCACGAGGAGAGGATTTGAAGACTTAATTATTTCAAGTCTTAGTTTATGTATCTTTCCTTGTTGTCTTTGTACTCGATTAATGACTTGAGCTGTATTAAGTTATTTATCGTTTCCGCTTTCCTTGTGAGGATGTTGAACACTAGGAATTAATGTTGAGGTTATGAACTCATGTATTCGGTTTATTGATGTACCGACAGGTGATAAATGGGAGATATTTTATAATATCGAACAATTTTAGTTGTGTTCAATATCTAAACAGGAATAATGATATCTGATGTATGCTAAAGTTGTGCATTTTAATATTTCTACTTATTAGAGATGTTAGGGTGTTACATTTTGGTATCAGAGCGGTTCCGCCTAATCGGGCCTAGATATTAGGAGTCTTTATTTCTTTTGGATATGATTCTTATCAGTATGCTATTAGATATTGAGCCTGATCAACTTAATACTATGTGCATATTTTGTAGAATTATGTCTGGAAGAGGAAGAGGCAGAGGTAGAGGGCAGGCTCCTGCTGATCCCCATATGGAGTGGATGCAAAATGTCATTGAGACACAACAGAAAATGATGAATGACATGATAATTATACAGCAGCAACAAATGGCCCAGATGGCCCAAATGCAACAGAATGCTCAGGCACAGCCCCAACCACAACCCGTTCCTGAACCACCAGTGAATCCAAGGCAGCTTTATTCTGAATTTCTCAAGATGAAGCCTTCTGAGTTCCAAGGAGGGCCTGATGTTATGAAAGCTCAGCATTGGTTGGACGATGTTGAGAAGATTTTTCTTACTATGCAGATCAATGATGATGAGAAATTGAGATTGGCATCTCATATGCTGAAGGGTGAGGCCAATAACTGGTGGGTTAATGCTCGAGCCATGATGGTAACTATGGGAACTCCTCAGACTTGGGGAAATTTCCGTCGGACTTTTCTGGAGCAATTCTTTCCAACTGCAATGAGAAGTGAAAAAGAAAATGAGTTTCTAAATTTCAAACAAGGAAGTTTAACTGTGGGACAATACACAGCTAAATTTGAAGAATTGTATCAGTTCTTTAGGTTGGCTGGACAAGCTCTTGATGATACGTGGAAGACGGAGAGATACAAGTTTGGGCTTAGGGAGGATATTGCACAGAGCTTATGATTCATGAAATGGTTTTATTGGAATCTTTTAGAGATTTGGATTTAAATGTATCAAGAAAGAAGGATCGATTAATATTAAGGCATATTCGAATTTCAAGTGCATTGAGAAATTTGATTCGTGCAGCTCAAGAGATTGATGTAGAGTTGCAATCTCAGAAGGGGTTACCAGATTATACCGAAGACAGTGATGGTATTATCTGTTTTAACGGTAGAATTTGTGTACCTAATAATGAAGACATCAAGAAGCAGATCTTGGAAGAGGCTCATAGAAGTAAATATTCTATACATCCTGGATCTACGAAGATGTACGGAGAGTTGAAGCAAATGTATTGGTGGCCTAGAATGAAAGTGAATATTGCTGAATTTGTTTCACGTTGTTTAACTTGTCAAAGAGTTAAAGCTGAACACCGGAAGCCCGCTGGTCTGATGCAGCCTTTAAATGTACCGGTATGGAAGTGGGAAGATATCTCAATGGATTTTGTTATGGGCTTGCCGAGATCGCAAGCTGGTAACGATTCCATTTGGGTTGTCGTGGATCGCTTGACTAAGTCTGCTCATTTCATTCCAATTCGATCTAATTTCAAAGTTTCCAAATTGGCAGACGAATATGTGAAAAACATAATCAGATTGCATGGAGTTCCCACAAGTATTGTTTCGGATCGTGATCCAAAGTTTACTTCCAGATTTTGGAAAGCAATGAATGATGCTTTTGGAACTAAGGTATTTGTTAGTACAGCCTGTCACCCACAAACGGATGGTCAAACAGAGAGAACTATTCAAACTCTTGAAGATATGCTTCGGGCATGTGTGCTGGATAGTGGAAGAAATTGGGAGGATCATCTTCCATTAGTTGAATTCGCTTACAATAATAGTTATCATTCCAGTATAGGAATGGCACCATTTGAAGCACTATATGGGAGGAAGTGTAGAACTCCGTTGTGTTGGTGGGAGGTAGGTGAAAACCGACTGTTGGGACCTGAGATGATTGATGAAACTACTGTGAAGGTAAGGCAAATTCGAGACAGAATGAAAGCTGCTCAGAGTCGGCAAAAGAGCTATGCTGACAAAAGAAGGAGGCCTTTAGAATTTGATGTTGGTGATCATGTATTTTTGAGAGTTTCTCCAACTATAGGTACTGGTAGAGCCTTGAGAGCCAAAAAGCTCAGTCCTCGATATATTGGACCTTTCCAAATTATCGAGCGTATTGGGCCAGTTGCGTATCGCCTTGCTTTACCACCAGCCCTATCAAATCTTCATGATGTTTTTCATGTATCTCAATTGAGAAAGTATATTCCCGACCCGGATCAGCCATTGGATTTTGAAGTGATTGACCTCCGACCGGATCTCTCTTTCCAACCTTATCCTAGATATATCTTGGAACACGGTGAAAAAACTTTGCGGACAAGGACAATTCCCATAGTCAAAATCGTTTGGGACGGTTTTTCGACTGATGAAGCTACATGGGAATTGGAAGAAGACATGCGGACTCGATATCCCTATTTATTCCATTAAGGTATGTCTTTTTTTAATTTTGAGGACAAAATTTTAAAAGTTGGGGTGATTGTAACATCCCTAACTTCGTTAAATTCAATTTATGGAATTAACGAGTGATTTATTATTCGAAGTGAAAAATAAATCAAGATATGAATATGGGATAGTCGAGAAAGCATTATATATTGGCTAAGTCACAAGATTAAAATGCCTTAGTATATGAATTATGTGGTAATTTGGAGAGAAATTGGGTTAAAATGAGAGTTTAAGTGAAAAATTGAAATAAGGGTATTTTGGTCAATTTCCTCTCAATTACACTCTCATCTCATTTAACCATGAGACTCATCTCACCTTCTCTCTCAAAATTCAGAAGCAAAGAAAGAAAGAAGAATAGAGAGAGAGAAGAGAAAGAAAACGTGAAGAAGGAGGAGAAGAGGAAGAGAGCAAAAGTTCAATTTCTTCTTGAAGGTGAGACTTCCATAGTCCACTCTCTTCCATTTTTGATTTCCTTTTCACTGATGCAAGTTTGAAAAGCTAATTCCTTCTATTTCCCCTTTGCCCTTTCTGAACCCTAGGAGCTGTAGTTATAGTTTGGAAGCAAGTTCGTGATTACGGGGATCGTTCGAGTAATTTCGGTTGCTTGTTTCGGGTGACAACGAAATTTGTCTCTATTTTGTTGAACCGGTGAGTTTTACTCACGTTTAGGGAATTTATACTTTAAATTGATTGTGTTGAAATTCTGGAATCGATTGATGTGTTGGTTTCGAAATGGTTTTAAAGTCAAAAACCGAATTTTAGACAAATATCGTTTACGGTTTAATTTTCCAAATATACTTTGTTGTGTGATTTGAAACTTGTGTTGAATTGACTTGTATTGTGTGGAAAATCTCTGTTTTGATGCTGGAATTGGATTGGGTTTCGGATTGGACGCGATCGGAGAAACAAAACAAACGAAATGAACGAAATGTGAACCTGCTACAGCAGCACGGGTCGTGCTGATTTCTGCACGGGTCGTGCAACTTATCAGATTGGCTGGAAAAATAAATTTTCAGCAGCACGGGTCGTGCTGATTTCAGCACGGGTCGTGCCAACTCCTCTGTCTCCGGATGCCAAAAATTTGTTTTGTTGCTCTTTTAGATTCCAAACCACTTCTAATCCTTTTCTCAATCAATTGGGATGATATTTACTTTATAAAAACATGGTTTTAATATGATCAAACTTGGTTTTTAGAAAATGTTTTGAAACTTATAAATGTTTCGAAAAACCGAGTCTAGCCACGTGTGAGAACATATGTTTTTCAAATCAAAACGGAACTTCATGTTCTACTATTGTAGTGGACATGATATATAAATTATATCATATGTGATTGATGGCCCAATGCGGGTATTAAATAAGATTGACGGCCCAATGCGGGTGTGATATATAAATTATATCGAAGTGAGGTGACGACCTCAAGATGTTAGTACACTAGGGAGAGGGAAGTCATGAGCCCTTGAACTAGACCCAAAGATGTAGTCACTGAGATGCATAGGTGATCTGGGTTCATCGCAAACCAAAGAAAAGAAAAAGGGTTTAAGATGTTGTACTAAATTGATGAAAAAAAAATAGTGCATAGTCATCAAGAATTGGACTATGAACTATGGAATATAATTGAACCGAGAGCGGTTAGGCGTAACGGTAGAACTCACTGAGATATGTTATCTCACCCTATCATATGTTGTTGTTTTACAGAGAAACAGGGAAAGAAGAAGACAATAAGGCACGAGTAGATGACGTGCACGAGGAGAGGATTTGAAGACTTAATTATTTCAAGTCTTAGTTTATGTATCTTTCCTTGTTGTCTTTGTACTCGATTAATGACTTGAGCTGTATTAAGTTATTTATCGTTTCCGCTTTCCTTGTGAGGATGTTGAACACTAGGAATTAATGTTGAGGTTATGAACTCATGTATTCGGTTTATTGATGTACCGACAGGTGATAAATGGGAGATATTTTATAATATCGAACAATTTTAGTTGTGTTCAATATCTAAACAGGAATAATGATATCTGATGTATGCTAAAGTTGTGCATTTTAATATTTCTACTTATTAGAGATGTTAGGGTGTTACATTTGCGCCTTTTTTTTGTAACACCCTGGGCCCTTTTCTGACTTTGTAGGCTACCCACAAGTGTACATCATGAACTTCTCTACCCCCCATGTAGAGTTTTTGCCTTCCGTGGGAATCGAACCTTGTACCCTAGGGGCTTAAGTACAAGTTCAATGCATTCCCACTACCAATTGAACTACTAGCTCAATTGGTAGTGGGAATGCATTGAACTTGTACTTAAGCCCCTAGGGTACAAGGTTCGATTCCCACGGAAGGCAAAAACTCTACATGGGGGGTAGAGAAGTTCATGATGTACACTTGTGGGTAGCCTACAAAGTCAGAAAAGGGCCCAGGGTGTTACACGGGGGCCCACTCCTATCAAGCACAAAAAACTAAAAATTTTATTAAGTCTTTTAATTCAAAATAAAAAGGGTAAATTAAATATTTTCAAAATTAACTTTCTTTTCTACAACTAATTAGCAGGTAACCTTTTTTAAGAAGGATGTCGTGGGGTGCTAATACCTTCCCCATGCATAATAAACTCCCGAACCCTAGTCTGGTCACAATGACCCTTATCCATTTCAAAGGGATTTTCCAACATTTGCCCTTAAACTAAACATTGGTGGCGGCTTCATTTTCGAACTTCGAAGAACCATTTCCCGGATTTTTCGGTTATCCTGTTTCTGTTTTTGTATATTTTAAACTTTGTTCAGTTCCAATAAGGCCTTAATTTCTATTTTTGGTGCTCTGTTCTTACTGATATTCTTGCTCTGTTCTTACTGATATTTCAATATATATCAGTTTCAGTAATATTTCAATATATTTATCCTATATCAGTAATATTTCAATATATGTATGTATATCCGTTTCAATATTTATCCTATTTGTTCAGTTCCAACAATGCCTTAATATCAGTTAGTATTTATCCTATATTTGTGAATGATATTTGCTTTTATATATATGTTACATGTTACATACAATCTTGTTAAGACTTCTTTCGGACATTTTTGATGTTCTATTTACATGTCCTGCAGTTTCGCTTTTATTTGTGAATGATATTTGCTTTTATTTATAGGTTACATACAATCTTGTTAAGACTTCTTTCTGACATTTTTGATGTTCTATTTACATGTCTTGGAGTTTTGATTGCCAATTTTACAATAGTCTATAATTTATGAATGATATTTGCTATTATTTATATGTTGCATACAATCTTGTTAAGACTTCTTTCCTTTTTTTGATTTTCTATTTACATGTCTTGCAGTTTTGATTGCCAATTTTGCAGTAGTCTATAATTTTGGTTTCATTGCATTTTTTGTGTGACAGGTTCTAAATAAACAAGATGGTTATTCCTGCAGCTAATGCCGGCAATGATTGGACAGAAAACAATAAACTACGTGATGCAGCTAATGCCGGTCAAGATCGGACAAAATGTTGTAGCTTGATAATTGTGGAGGGTGATAGTGCAAAAACAAGTGCTGTAAGTTGACTTTACAAATATTAGAAGTAAAGAAGTGTATAGTGTCACCATTTTGTTTTAATTTTTTTCCTATTTGTAGATTTTTAGGCTCTCAGTTGTTCCCCGCCGAGAAAATTACGGGTTGTTATCTCTTGAGGGGAGATTGTTGAATGTCTCAAAGGCAAGCAAGAAAAGGATATTAAAAAATAAACATATTAAGAAGCTAACGAAGATTCTTGGATTGGTAGAGGGTATAGAGGTCAAAAGCGTAAAGAATTTGAGATATGATAAAGTAATCTTGCTGTCTGATGCGGATGTTGATGGGATACATTTCAGTGCCCTTTTTATAAACTTTATTTTCCAATTTTGGCAAGAGCTTCTAATGGTCAAAGAATTTCCTTGTGCATTTTGTACCCCTTTGATCAAGGTTAGTATAGGCAGACAAGAACAATATTTCTATTCGCAACACATGTTTAGGGTTTAATACATGTTCAACTCACAAAGAGACGAGAACCAAATTGTCCAATTGGTTCAAGAAGGTTGATATTGTTATGGCACCAGAAATCTTGTGTCATTTTGATTATGGCATCAGATAATGAATTTAAACCATGATGGTAAGCCGTGCAATTAGTTACCGAACCATGGTTTAAATTGCACGGCTCACCATCATGGTTTAAATTCATTATCTGATGCCATAATCAAAATGGCACAAGATTTCTGGTGCCATAACGATATCAACATTCTTCAACCAATTCGACAATTTGGTTCTCGTCTCTTTGTGAGTTGAATATGTATTAAACCCTAAACCCTAAACATGTGTTGCGAATAGAAATATTGTTCTTGTCCGTTTATACTAACCTTGATCAAAGGGGTACAAAATGCACAAAGAAATCCTTTGACCTTTAGAAGCTCCGACCAAAATTGGAAAATAAAATTTATAAAAATGGCACTGAAATTTATCCCATCAACATCCGCATCAGACAGCAAGATTACTTTATCATATCTCAAATTCTTTACGCTTTTGACCTCTATACCCTCTACCAATCCAAGAATCTTCATTAGCTTCTTAATATGTTTATTTTTTAATATCCTTTTCTTGTTTGTCTTTGAGACATTCAAGAATCTCCCCTCAAGAGATAACAACCCGTAATTTTCTCGGTGGGGGACAACTGAGAGGCCAAAAATTTACAAATAGGAAAAAAAATTAAGACAAAATGGTGACACCATACACTTCTTAACTTCTAAAATTTGTAAAGTCAACTTACAGCACTTGTTTTTTGCACTATCACCCTCCACAATTATCAAGCTACAACATTTTGTCCGATCTTAACCGACATTAGCTGCATCACGTAGTTTATTGTTTTCTGTCCAATCATTGCCGGCATTAGCTGCAGGAATAACCATCTTGTTTATTCAGAACCTGTCACACAAAAAATGCAATGAAACCAAAATTATAGACTACTATAAATAGTAATATTAAAAACAGAAGTATTAGTAATAACAAATAATTGTTAGTGTTAAAAAAAAGTAAACAAACAAATGGAAGACCAAAAGAATATAAAAAAAATACAAACAGAAAGAATGGGAGTGGGGTTTTTAATGGTAAAAAAATTAGGGTTTGGGATCCTAATCTTTTACCATCAGCCGCAACCCACTTTCAAAAGAGAGAGGGAGAGAGAAAATCGAACAGAGGGAGAGAGAGGGAGAGAGATGCGATGAGAGTGAGAAGAAAAAAACAGTGTAAGAAAGAGAAAAGGGTAGCCTACTAAGTAAGAAAAGGGCCCAGGCTGTTAAAAAAAAAGGCGTCTTCCGTGGGAATCAAACCATGTACTTTGGGGCTCAAGTACATGTTCAATGCATTCTCACTACCAATTGAGCTATTATCGACGAAATCAAGGCTTTGTTTCTTGCGCATGAACAACGTGTGGAGAATCAATGTGTATACGGAGGAGGTTGCGACGCTCAATTTGACTCAAGCGAAGGGTTCGAATGACACAACAAACAATTCTGCATCACAACCACATGCCAATTTCACGAACTCCTCAAACGATTTTGGAAATCCCCAATTTCTCGGTCAAAATCAGAATTACAGAGGCGGCAATGCAGTCATGCATATACCTAAAGTATACATATGCTAATTGAGGAGATGAACGACCGTGTACTATGCAAAGCAAAGGATAAACAACATTTTCAAATTCGCACCTCGTACACAACTATGTATATGTGTGCTAGGATTCATGATCACGTTAACAATCTCATTTTCAAAGCCCTAGATAGTATTTGATTGTCTGTGGTCATGTATTTCGTTAATGTGCTTAGGAAGGGTGATCTCGATTAGAATTAAGTGATATAGAAGAAAATCAATAAATTTTGGGGTTTTGGTCTTTGTGATTTTTCATGGAGGCATGCTAGATCATGGGCACGATCTGATATGGGCTTGGGGGCACTTTACACTTCCAAAGGACACACAATTAATGTTTCAACAACACGTAGCTAGTATATGGATTAAGTATCTGATAACCTCTAGGGGATAGGGACATACTACTGTTACATGAGATACATCTATTGGAATATCTATCGCAATAGAGAGCAAAAACACACCAGAAATTGTAGCAACTCTCTATGATTGAGTGAAATACACGCATGTCCTGCTACTTTGAAAATATATCCCACTAAAGAACACTTCTCACAACGCCAAGACGTTCAAGATATGAAGGGCTACAAGTAAAGAACACATAGCGCAACTTTGGTAATCGAAGGGCTACGTGTACAAAGTGGGGTGATTCTTCAATTCGGATGTGACTAGTTGAGAAAAAAGAGAGATAGGCTATAGTCTTAAAAGAGGAAAGAGCTGAGATTGGATTAAAGAAAGGGTTGGTCAGGAATATCCAGAGTAGGGTGATGAAGAAGAATATCCAAATAGGCGATATAAGCACCAGATACATGTCTTTTTTGTGCTTATATTTTGGGATGGAGGAAGTATATTATTGCTAACACTTCTCAAATATCAAATGCTAAAAAGAAGTAAAAGTAAGCGGATCATATCAAAATATAACATTATCCATTCAAGGTGGTTCATGAAGAGGAAATTAACAAAACAAAGTTTAATATAATGAATAGACAAAATAACATTAAAATTCAGTCTTGCAAAAGAAATCGGATAGAAACTGTGATATTTCATGGTAACCGATAAGCCTAAGCATTGACACTAGCTTCCAAGAAAGCTCTTCCAGGTGCACGGTTAGCCAGTGGTCCATGGCATCCAAGAAGCTGCAAAACCACAAAAAGACTCTTGTAAGTTGAAAGCCCAATTACATACACAAAAAACTAGGAAAGTATTCACCAAACATGATTCATTCTCAAACCAGAAACATGCCCCAATTCATTCCTAACTATTACCACAATCCAAGTTAACAAACAACAAATGTCCTAAATGTGTGTAATGAAGTTTCAATTACAGTACATCGCATATACAAGTTTCGAGTTACCTTAGCATTCACACCATCAGGCAAAATCCTGTTCTCAGACTTGTACCTCAGATAATCAGTACGGTTAAACTTGGTGAAACCCCTGAACAAGCATAAAAAACAACATTAACTAGAATTAAACCACCCATCGAAGTAAAAATCATAATTAACCTGATGCTACAAACCAATAAAGATATAATTCATCATTCAATTTGGGGTATTGTGGAGTATCAAATAGTCATATCAAGGTGTATATAGGTAGCTGCCAATAGAAGTAATACATACCACTTCCTACTGACAATGATCTTTTGTCGACCAGGGAACTTAAATTTAGCACGACGAAGAGCCTCCTGTGCATGATGGCTGTTGCTGTCCTTGCAACGGACTGAAAGAAGGACCTGACCAATAGCTACTCTAGCACAAGTACCTTGTGGCTTTCCAAAAGCACCTCTCATACCAGTCTGAAGCCTATCAGCTCCAGCACATGAAAGCATTTTGTTGATTCTAAGTACATGGAATGGATGTACCCTTACTCTCAAATGGAATGCATCCTTTCCAGCAAATTTAGACATGTATTTATTACATGCAATCCTGGCAGCTTCCAGAGCCTCGCTTGAAACATTCTCCTTCTCCCAACTAACGAGATGAACACAGAAAGGAAACTCATCAACACCCTTCTTCTTCATACCAACATCATAAATCCTAATCTTGGGATCAGGAACACCACGGCAAAACCGTGACTTGGGGTATGGCTTGTTTTTAATTTGCCGATAACACCTTGCGGGTCCTAAATCAAACACCATTAAACAATTAACATCACACGAATAATACAACAGATAAAAACCAAGCCCGTTCATTCAAAACCATAATCCATAATTACAAAGCAGCATGCAAAACAAAACATCAGATTGTGTTTTTGATCCAAATAATACCTATTTAAAAGGGACCTTATAATGGATATGAATATTAGAAAGACGACAACATAAAACATTGCATTCAGCACAACCTACAATGGGATACAAACAAAGAGTGTTTAAAGAACACAGAAAGGCGTGAAGAATGGTAAAGTCCTTGAAATAATCAATAATATTTCGTGCAATCAACACAGAAAATAATCAATGATTTCAACAGCTAAGAAACTAAGAAATAGCTAATGATTAGGGCAACAAAATTAAAAAACAAAGCTTCAAACATCAAAGGGCATCTCAGGCAACACCAATCTCAAAATAATTCAAACAACAATTAGATCTTTAAAAGATTATTCACAAATCAATCCGCAGAAACCACAAAGAAACGCATAAAAATCATAAAATTTCAACATAGTCGTCAGAAAAACATAAATTTGCAGAAACAAGCCAAAATAGCTTGAAATAAAAACACGATAATAGATGAATAATGAGGGATTTGAATGGACAAAGCAGAAATGAAAAATCGATGAAGGGATAACAGCTTACTCCTTCCCATGGCTCTCTCTCCCTTCTTTGCTCGCACGCGATTCGTTCCGTTGAGGATGCTGCGCTGCCCTGATAAGAGCTTACTACTTATTAGGTTTTTTGGACAATGTCTCACAAACCACAGGCCCAAACGGCCCACATCAATGGTCGGGTTCTGGCAGCAAAACAAACAAGGATTTTAAACTTCCACCCCTCATTTAACCCCATACCTCCCATTGGGAGGGGAAGGGATGGGAAGACATGTTTTTCAATTCTAAATATAGGAAGCTATAAAATGTCTCTAAACATAAATCAAATGTGATTAAAAATGTTATATTGATATCTATTATTTTGTTCTTTTAAATTTCCCAAAATTACACTAGAGGTCTTTTAAGTTATTAAATTGTAACCAGTTGGTCCTTTAAGTTTTTTCGTACCACTTAGGTCCTTTAAGTTATATAATGTGTACATCGTTATTTTTTTTTTCATTTTTCGTTACCAAAAATCCAAGCTGGCACTAATGGAGCTGACATGGCCATGACGCAGTCTACGTGTCATCTATCTGGTGATAATTGTAGTAATCTGCTCACCGAGACATCAACAACAGAGAGAACCTGCGAACACAACAAACGTTAGATAAACAACTGGAGGGGTCTTTGGACGCGCCCTGAAGGATTTATCCGCCTCTACAGCGCAAATCCCCCGAGGGTACAACAGGTCTCGTCTCAATCGAAGTAGCGAAGGAGGATTCCGAACTAGCAAGAATGAATTGTTTATGTGACAGAAGATGAACCCAGGAGTATTTCGTTAGAAGAGAGCGTAAAAGAGAAAGTGATTTTTTCGGATGTATGTCAATAGCCACTCGACCAGCTTTTTATAGGCCACGCATATGACTGGTGAAGCAAACGCTCCATCAGATAATTCAAGCCATTAAAACCGAATTCAAGTGTAATGAAAATATCGGTTATAAAATCAAATGGGAATTAATCGGTTTAATAAAATAGCCGTTGAGAAATAAAATGTCATCAAATCTCAGTTACGAAATCAATTAGAAATAAAATAGTGTAATGAATTATCCGTTGGGAAATAGAGCAAAATCAATTTGTTGTTACAAAATTTATTTTCGTGCGCCCAGGGGGATCAGAAGATTTGCACTGAATCAATCCATGTTGGTCCCAGCTTGTGGGCGCGAGGGGGCCCATTCTACTTGCTTGTTTACAAGCTCTCATCTAGTTTTAGTATATAAAGACTTTGGTGAGTCTAAAGCCAAGCAATGTGGGACTTCCCACTTTTGAAATATCTCTTGGTTCAATAAAACACAACAATAATTTGGTAATTTAAGACTAATTTCATGTAACAATTTGGTACTTCCAATTTTTTTTTAAAATGGTTCATTTTTTTCAAAATGCCAATTTCAATCAACTCCAACAAGATGGTGTAGGTCTCTTCCAGCTTAACTACAGTCTTCGGTTCGAATTCAGCATTGGGAATGCAGTAGCATTAAATCTTTTGAGGGAAAGCTTTAGCGCTCATTGTGATCCTTCCCAGCTCGAGGAATTAGTCTCTGCAGTTGCGCGTAGAGGATACCTGGTTTAAAAAAAGTGCATCATGTTTGTCCAAACAATTAATTGGCCCATTTATAAATTAAATATTATATATTGTCCTATGAATTCAGCATTGGTTAATTGACAAGAATATAATGTAATCTACAAAGTATACAATATTAAGTAATTTTGATTTGTACTTACAAATTACGGTATTGAGATTTGGGTTTAAGAAAGTTATAGCTTCAAGTTAAAAATTGCGATGGCAAATACTTGAAGGTTGGGTTGTGTCTGTATGCACAAGTGAAATAATGTTATGCAAGTCTTCCACAACTGCTAACTTTTAATTGGATTCAAAGGTTCTCTTTGATTTGTTCATCTGTAGCATTAAATTTAACTGACTATATATATGAAATATGATAATAAGTAATGCTATATTGTCACCATATTCTCATATTTGTTGAAACAGATTCTATAGTTTTCTATCTATTTCTGTTTCTTCCTTTTACATATTTGAAGGTTAAGGTTAAGGGAATAGAGGAAACACATACATCCCTCCATGGAACAATTGAAGCTACCATCTTCAATGCCTCGCCTCACTCCCCTGTTTTTCCCTTCAATGTAAGCTTGATTTCTCACACACACCTTTGCTTAACTTGGTAGCACCAACACTTTCGATTGAAGACGTGTCCCGCTGTCTGTCACGTGTTGTGTCGCATACCGACACAAATACTTCAATTACTTGCATTTTTAAATATTTTTCAAATCAGAACTAGTGTTTTCGTATCTATGTCGTGTCCGGTATCCATGTCTGTATCGGTGCTTCGCAGACCTCTAAATCCATTTCAAAACAAATTATCAATTTAGTTTCTAAGCTTATATTTCATCTCCTATTTGATCCCTCTTTATGGGACTCCAAAAAATTTCTTCAAATTAACCAATGCTGAATTCATAGGACAATATAATGACCAAACAAGTAAATATACTATGGGAGGATGTCTATAAAGCCATTGAAGATGCAAAATATATAGTTTATATTGCAGGATGGTCCCTCAATCCCAAGATGGTTGTAAATATACTAAACAATGTCATTTCATTCTTAGCTTTTACAATGATGTACATTTTTGAGTTAAATATGTTTTTGGTTCCTTTAAATTTTAAATTTTTGTTTTTAGTCCTTAAAAAAATTTCACTCACTTTTAGTCCCAAGATGGTCCTACATTTAGTAGAATTTAGGAGAGAGATTCTAAAATAAAATAAAAAAGCATATCAAAATGACAAAAAAAACCTTAAAACAATACTAAACGCAAGTAACTACAAGTGAGTGAATTCTTTTAGATTACAATCCCACATTTTCCTCCGCCAATGCTTTTAGTCTTAATGACTTTGAGTAGCACTTTTTTGGGGCCTTTTATAGCGCTTCTAAGCGCTATTAAAAGTCACGATGGACTAAAAGCAATAACAGAGGAAAATGTGAGACTAAAAGTGAGTGAATTTTTTTATAGATACCGAAAACAAAATTAGGAACCAAAAATATATTTAACGTCACTTTTTTTTTAAGAAGCTATGTTTATTGGGCAGGTTAGAAATCCTCATACAGAAATTCAACATGCAAGGGGAATAAGTCTAGGTGAGCTATTAAAAAAGAAGGCAGAAGAAGGAGTAGCTGTGAGAGTTATGCTTTGGGATGATGAAACATCTTTACCCTTTATTAAGAACAAAGGTGCAATGAACACTCATGATGAAGATTCATTTGCTTATTTCAACCATACAAAAGTAATATGTAGAAAGTGTCCTAGACTACACCATAAGTTCCCTACCTCACCATCAAAAAACTATCACAGTGGACATCAAAGCACCAAAATCTATTGGTGATAAAGAACTCATGAGCTTTATTGGTGGTTTAGATTTATGTGATGGAAAATATGATACAGAACAACATTCATTATTTCAAACACTTATTAGAGAATCACATTGCTATGACTTTTACCAAACAAATATTGAAGGAGCTAGTCTCAATAAAGGAGGACCAAGAGTTCCTTGGCATGATGTTCATGCTTGTGTTATTGGTGAAGCTGCTTGGGATGTGTTAACTAATTTTGAACAAAGATGGAAAAAGCAATGTGATCCTTCTCTTTTAATCCCTTCAAGCACATTAGTAACCCTAACGCCTAAAACAAGTACTCAAACACATAGGGATTGGAATGTTCAAGTATATAGGTCAATTGATCATGTTTCTATTGGTGATTTGTGTAGAAAATTCACAGTAGAGAGGAGTATTCATGCTGCTTATGTTGAAGCAATTAGACATGCTGAGAGGTTTATATACATTGAAAATCAGTATTTTATTGGTGGATGTCAATGGTGGGAGAAAAATAAGCATTGTGGATGCACTAATTTAATTCCTATTGAAATTGCACTTAAGGTTGTTAGGAAGATTAAAGCTAAGGAAAGGTTTTCAGTGTATATAGTTATACCAATGTGGCCAGAAGGATTGCCTGAAAGTGAAACTGTTCAAGATATATTGTATTGGACTAGAGAAACAATGACAATGATGTATAAGTTGATTGGTGAGGCAATAAAAGAAAGTGGTGAATTAGCACACCCAAGAGATTACTTGAGTTTCTTCTGTCTTGCAAATAAGGAGCATAAGAGAAATGGAGAGTACCTTCCACCAGATTCTCCTATTCCTGGAACACAATATTGGTGTGCCCAAAAACATAGGAGATTCATGGTTTATGTTCATTCCAAACTCATGATAGGTACTATTCTGTTATTTGTCGATTATTATTTTCTTTTCCACTTTTTGGTCTTTTCATATACCCCTTTTTCGGAATTGGGTTAGGTGCAGTCGAATTTGCATGCAATCAGCAAGATAAGGACCGTTCGATTAAGATCGAAAAATCCATGTTTTAATAACAATATTTGAATTTTGTTGAATATTAAATTATGGATTTAAGTCTGGATCGTCCGATTAACATTGAACGACTTTGAGTTGTTGACTGCCCGACTGCTTGCATTTTGTGGCTGCACACAACCCGAATCCCCCCTTTTTCGCCACAGTATCTAGAGTAAACTCCTAATTTTATATCCAAATTTGCACTCTATTTTCTACCAAGTCCTCCAAGTAAATGAAAATAATATAATATGTAATCTCTAATGTCTTTTTATACCTGTCTTGTTAGTCCCTAACAGTCAGTCTCGTTAGTCTTTTACTGAAACTAATTGAACGGATAGAAAAAAGCGTTAAGGACTATTTATAAAGCGTTAAAGACTACTTATTCTTTTTATTTACTCGAGGAACGAAAGTGGATAGAGTGTAAGTTTTAGGGATAAAATTAAGAGTTTACTCTAGTATTTAACTATTTAAAATTTGCATATTGTTCAATTATGGTAGAATTTTATGGATTCTCTTGCTAGACAACTAACAAGTATTGTTTTGTTGCATGTGTAAACAGTGGACGACCTATACATATTAATAGGTTCAGCTAATTTGAACCAAAGATCAATGGATGGGAAAAGGGACACTGAGATTGCCATAGGATGCTTCCAATCTCAAGAAGAAGAAGAAGCTAATAACCAAATAAAACTTAATGATATTCATGCATATAGAAGCTAATAGTGCTGACCAATTATTCTTAGAGCCAGAAAGTTTGGAATGTGTCAAGAGAATGCAGTCAATTGGAGATAAAATGTGGGAAATATGCAATAGTGAAGAAATTGTTGACATGGAAGGTGTGCACCTTGCTAGTTATCCTATTAGGGTAACACAAGAAGGGTATGTGAAGGACTTGAATAATGGAGTTTATTTTCCTGATACATATTCTTTAGTTAAAGGGAAGAGGTCTAAAGTGTTGCCCCCTAGCTTTACTACTTAGACACAAAGTTGAAATACAAATTAACATACCAAAAATTTAAAATGTTTCCCACCTGCTTGTCTAACTTTTCACCCTTTCCTCATAGGTTTGCTCACATCCATCTTAATCTTAATTCAAATTTCACATATAAGCTCTCACTTGTGGTTTGAGTTTGAAAACGCGGTTCACAGTAAAGAAATCTAGCGGCTTTCTTTTGTTTGAAAATGGAAATAAAGCCAAATAACACAGCAGAGTGTGAATTTGGGTTAAATTAATGTTTTTGGTATTGATTTAGAAATAGAAGAGGTTTGTTATTCTTCTGGTTCTTAGTTATAGCTTCTAAGAAAGTATTATTGTTTCTAAGAAGATGAAGGGAAGTGCTTTGAGAAATCACACTTGTGAAACTTGGGGTCCAGAACTAGACTGAAGAATAGGAGAGCTGAGATTAGGGGGTGTGGTGAAGAGAGCAAGAGAAGACCGCAAATAAGAGAGAAGAAAGGGGGAGGAAGAAAGAAGAAGATAAGATGTTTAAAATTAAATGAAAAAATAATAATAATGATGATGTGTCAAAGTCAAACTGACTGAAATTTGCCACATCAGAATTCCGTCCGCCACGTAAGCTATTTTTGTAACGGAACACTAACAGAAGGGTATATTTAAAAAAAAATTATTTTGTAGGGACTTATTTAAAGAAAATATTTTGCAGGAATTTATTTGAAAAACAGTTATATTTGCAAGGACTAAAAACATATTTAAACCTATATTTTATGAGTAAATTTCCTTTGAGTCTTATGTATATTCAAATATGAGGTATGAAATGAGTTTCCTCATTTACAAGGACTATGGTGAGGTAATATCCTTATTCTTTAATTTCTTTCATGGAATTGGGTACTAGGTGTGTATGTACACCGTAAATGTATTTAACCTCGTATATTGTACATTCTAAAGCGTCATAGAGAGTTAAGCTTTGAATACGATGAAATGTGTCTAAAGAATGTGAAGCACCAGTGGTCTAGTGGTAGAATAGTACCCTGCCACGGTAAAGACCCGGATTCAATTTTCGGCTGGTACATTTTTTTTGCTTACCGAATAGTTTTCTCCCTTTAATGCTTTTCGCAAGTAAACCGTTCATTTAGTTTGTTTTTTACTCAAAAAAACCACACTGTTTGTTTAGTTGTCGGGGCATATTTGAAAAAAAATTCTGCTATCGTGCACTTTTTATTGAAACTTATTTTTGAAAAAATATATTAATAAATCTGTTTCAATATTATGTTTTAAATGCATGTGATTTTAAGAAAGAAAAAGTAAATTTTATCGTAAGTAACCAAGGCAGAATTGACATGAATTTTATGCGGGAACTAAATATGCATGTTTTATTATATTTTTGGTCTCTCAATCGACTTCCATTTGCTTTGGTCTCTTTATTTTACTTGTTAAATAGAACGTTGTTGCATTTTGGAAAGCTCGATGTTGAAATATATCAAACATGTTTTGTGTTAATCTTCTACTATGTCGTGTTTCGTTTCCTTGCGTGTCTGAGTTTTAAAAAAATAGCTTTGGACAATATTATTATTTTAATATAATAATGCTTTAAGATTCATGTTTTTGCTTGAACTAATAATAGATTAATGGACTTAAACTAATAAATTTATCGATGCTCTGTTATCTCTTTGGACTAATAGAACTTGCTTTGGCATAACAAAATTAGTTTTGGCATACATGATAGAAAAATTAGTCTTTTTAATAGAACTTGCTTTGATTTGTCTCATTGTCAAAAATTTAACCGTTCTTATAATTGATCTTAGTTTGAAGCTACCAACATGACCCTGACAAAGTTGCTTGCCACCTCTCAATTCCATAGCAACCTCTCAAGGGTCTTCTTCACCACTTACCACCGAAATTAAAGTACACTTTACGATAGACAATACCAAGAAACATGTTTCAATAAGACAACAACAACACTGGCTAGGAATGTTATTGTTGTTCTTTTGTAGTCAAATATTTCTGTGATACCCTGTTTTCTCTTGAGACATGGGGTGGTGGTGAACCTATCTTTGTCCATAGGCATATATAGTAATTACTCCACTGCCTTCTAATCAAGTAATGATCTATAGCTAAGAGCCATCTTCTTATATAGAAAACTAGTACTATCTAGCCATCTTCTTCTCGTTGCCTTGTAAATCAAAGCAACATCAAAGAGGCTATACGAGAAAAGAAAAGAAAAGATAAGTATATGAAGAATGGAAAACATAGATGATGTAAGGACGATTGATAAATTTTAGATAGCAAAACAGACGGATAGAAAACAGCCTTCAAATGGGCATAACATAAAAGCTTACCTAGATACACATTATCTCCATTTCACAGAAGTCAATCGCTTAGTCATAGGAGCTTAGTTTGTACAAATTTATAGTAGATAGATAGTAGAAAGGAGAGAGGAAACTGAATGCCATAGGAGTGTAAGAAAAAGTAAAAACATGAGAGAAAAAAATGTAAAAGTAAAAGGTGACATATTTTGTCTTTTTATTAGTCAATTACAAATTTAACCCCAAAGTTGGATAGAAGAAAATTTTAATGAATGCATAATATTGTGTTTTCATATGAGGTTAGTTTGTATATATCTACTAATATTTTGTCTCTCTGTTAGTGAATTACAAATTTAACCCCAAAGGTGGATAGGTAGCAAATTTAGTGAAGGCCTAATATTGTATTTTCATATGAGGTTAGTTTGTATAAATCTATCTAATCTAGTCTAATATATAATATAATATCTAATCTAATATAATATATCTAATATAATAAAATCATCTAATATAATATTCACAACTACAACACCAATTGATCAAGATTTTTAGACCATTAACCAACTAACCAAGTTTTTAGCCAATAACCTAAAAAATTGTGAAAAAACAAGTTGATTAATGATCTAAAAAATTTGACTAATTGGTGTTGTAAAGTGATTTTTGTCGATTTGTAAAGTAATCTAATATTTAATATAATATTCTAATAATATATAATATATTAAACCATATTCTAGCGAATTAACCATTTTAGTCATCTTGTAAAGATGCCACCTATCGATTTTTAGGGTAAAAAATATAAAAACTTGCAAAAAGACAAAATTGTCACATCAAATGTAATAAAGTAGTTGTAGGACCCATTTGATTATGTTTACCATTTTTTTAATCAATTCTCTCCCTCTCTCTACAACATCTATTTTAACATTTATTTACTTTTACCAATTATTCTAACTTTTACTTTTTACATTTATTTTAACATTTATTTTTTATTTAAAATAATTATTATTATTTTTGCATTTAGATGTTTTTTTTTTCAAAATAATTATTATTTTTACTTTTGAATATTCGACAACGAGATCGGCAACAGGAGATGTAATACCATTTTTAATATACGAAGATCTTACTTTTATGGATTTGTTATACCCAAATTTTGTCCGCATAATTTAATTATTCCTTTAATCTTCTTTTTAAAAACTAAACAAAAAATTATATTCTCAAGTCCTTTGGTAGTTGTAATTGATTTCATTTATTTTGCTTCCTTCTATTAAGTCCAAACTTTGTTGAAAGTCCAATGGTTTTTTTTTATATATATATAAGGTGGAGTAGCTCTTTTAATTATTATTATTAAGGCAAAATTACATAAGAGGATTTTTAAGTTATTTATTTGTAACAAGTTGGCCCTTTAAAATTTTTTTTGTAACAAATAGGCCCTTTTAGTGATTACTCTAGCTTATGTATTTTGATGTGATACTACTTTATATATTGTGATTACTGTAGCTTATGTATTTTGATGCAACCAAATATATTTTGGTGTATTTTGATGTAATCAACGATATGACATTTTACTAAAAGGGTCAAACGTGTTAACGTTAGGTAACTTAAATGGCTTTTATTTGTTACAAAAAAAACTTAAAGGACCAACTTGTTACAAATAAATAACTTAAAGTCCTCTAGTGTAATTTTCCCTATTATTAATTAATAAAAATACAATTCAAATAAAAAAAGAAAATACATATGATTTGAATCTGTACAAAGGTCTGAATATTAAAAAACAATGCATAATGTATAATAATCAAAAAAACACAAAGGGGAAAGCTAATATACAGGGGTACGTAGGCCATACAAATGCAAAAATAGATGTTACACCTCAGGACAAACAAAACAGGACAAAGGACAGTAATGTGGACAAGAGGAAGAATCCAATTTGTGCCAGCAGCTCCAAAGCTTAAAATAGGAGGTCCTTTTTTCTTTGCATTTTTTCCTACATAATACACACAAAGGAGAATTAGGAATCTTTTCAAAAGTCAACAATGCAGAAGCTAGAAGCCTAGAACATAAGTTGCATACAACAGAAGCGCAGGAAATAAAAACAGTGTTGAATGAGCAAATATTCACAAAGACTGAAATTTCTTGAACAAATACAAGCAAGAAATTGACATTTCATTTCAGCTATCTATGCAATTTTTGACTATAAATTCAGCCACAGCCCAATGAACTGGACACAAAAAAATCCTAAGAGAAAAATCAATCACCAGAAATGCTAGTAGTCTCTAACTGAGAAAACTAGCTCACTGAGAAAAGAAAAGAGTTGTTTGTTTGAGTTTCAAACCAAAGAAGTTCACACAAAGAAAAAATAAAGGAACGAGTGTAGCAGAGTATTGGGGCTAGAATACGCTGGTTTTTGTTCAAAGCTTGGAGTTAAGGTTTGTTTTATATACTGTTAGATCTTAAAGATAGAAAAAATGCTCAAATCAGTATTTTCTTTTTCATAATGCCACTATTAGTCTTCTTGCTCATGCTTAAAGAAATAATCTTGATGAATGTTTAAATCATTTTTTTAGCACTTCATAATGTTGTAAAGAATACCAAAGTAACTCAGAAAACAGAGGTTCTAGAACTAGAAGCACAGATTAGGATAGAAGAAAAATGGATTAAGAGAAGTGAGAATGGCAAGATGATGGACCATAAAATATAAGAAAAAGAAATAGGCTTACCCTCATGGTGGAAGACCACCATACCGGAACCGAATCCGGCCGCCACCAAGCGGCGGTGTCGTTCACCGTTTCCCCACTAATGATGGTCACTCTGAGTTTAATTTGTTTGATCATCGCGCACAACTTCATCTTTTCAATGGACTACTAGTGGAGACCATTGAGTTTACTTGTGTGGTCATTAAGAACGTCTTCAAAATTTCAAAAAACCTTTAAATAATAAAAAACACCAACATACAAATATTTTCTACCCAAGAACTACGTAGCTTTGAATTCTCCATCGCACCCGGAGATACGTAGGAGCGGGGGCACACTCCCGTCAAGCCCAAAAATAAATAAATTTTTATTAAGTCTCTCTTTTTTCAAGTTTGCAAATAACAAAAGGGTAAAATAAATATTTTCAAAATTAACTTTTTTTATACATTTAATTAAAGGGTAACCATTTTTCGAAAGAATGTTGTGGGTGCTAATACCTTCTTCATACATAATCGACCCCCGAACCCAAAATAATTTTTTTTCTTCAATGTTTCCCCTAATAATTAAATATTGATACCGGCTTCTTTTTGAAATTACAAAGAATCCCTCTTTCGGATTTTTCGGTCGCAACAGAATTCGCAACAGGAGCGATAACGGGATCGACAACAGGAATGGCATTGGGAGCGGCAACGCCATTTTTAATATATGAATACGTACTTGTTTCTTTTCAAAGTTTCTACAATTCAACTTTTTTAAGCAAATTGAAATATAATTTTGTTTTGAGTTTGCCTTTTTTTTTTATTAAATTTTACAATTTTCAACATATTTACGGATTCATAGCAAATTATAGCAAAAAATTAATAATTATTTTTATTTTTAAATCTTCGGCAACACGATTAGCAACAGGAGCGGCAACAGGAGCAACAAGGGGAGCAGGAACCCGAACTGCAACGCCATTTTAAATATACAAAGATTGTAATTGCCTTTTTTCAAAGCTTCTACAACTCAGTTGAAATATAACTTTTTTATCGAGTTATTCCTTTTCAAAATATTTATGGATGAATATTAAATTAGATAGTAGATTATATTAGATTAGAGGAATGAAATTAAAAATAATTAAAAAAAATGGGAGAGTAAAGAGAATGTGATTGAAGTGTAAGAAAAAGTAAAATCGACACAAACCACTTTACAATATCAACTGATCAAGTTTTTTAGACCATTAACCAACTAACCAATTTTTTAGCCAATGACCTAAAAAATAGGGAAAATACAGGTTGATTAATGATCTAAAAAATTTGACTATTGGTGTTGTAAAGTGATTTTTGTCGATTTCTAAAGTAATCTAATATCTAATATAATCTTCTAATATATTAAATCATATTCTAGCTAATTCACCATTTTAGTCATCTTATAAAAACGCCACCTATCCATTTTAAGATTCAAAAATATAAAAACTCGCAACAAAAAAATGTCACATCAAATGTAATAAAGTAGTTGTAAGACTCATTTGATTACTTTTATCATTTTTTAATCATTTCTCTCACTCTCTCTACAACCTTTATTTTAACATTTATTTACTTTCACCAATTATTCTAACATTTACTTTTCTACATTTATTTTAACATTTCTCTTTTACTTAAAATTATTAGGTTTAAATACAGTTTTGGTCCCCCAAGTTTCACAAACTCACGATTTTGATCCCCCAAGTTTTAATTTCACGAATTTGATCCCTAAGTTTCCCAATTTGTAAAATCAGGGTCCCCCACTACTCTGGTCAAAATTGATGCTGACCTGTACACCACTTAAACTACGTGGCAGCCACCCTGACATACCAAAGTTGCTTTTTTATATTAAAAATTGTTAATTTTTTTTAACATTTTGTTTATATTTTTAATATAAAAAACAATTTTGGCATTCCAGCGTGGCTGCCACGTAGTTTAGGTGGCGGACAGGTCAGCATCAATTTTAACCAGATTAGTGGGGGACCCAGATTTTACAAATTGGGAAACTTGGGGGATCAAATTCGTGAAATTAAAACTTGGGGATCAAAATCGTGAGTTGGTGAAATTTGGGGGACCAAAATTGTATTTAAGCCAAATTATTATTATTTTTACTTTTATTTTTTTTTTCAAAATAATTATTATTTTTACTTTTATATATTCAGCAACGAGATTGGCAACAGAAGACGCAACAACATTTTTATTTTGTCTGCCACTACTAGAAATCTCGGTATTACCCGCGAAATTTCCTATGGAACTTTTCCACAGGTAATTTCTGAGAAATTTCCTGCCAATTTTTAAATATGCAAAATATTTGCTGGGCATTTGAGTTGGTAGGTAGTTTTTGATTTTCCTGCGGATTTTCTTAAGAACTACAGTTCGCAGAAAATTTCTTTTATTATTATATAATAAATTAAAAAAGTTGGAAAAAATTTCTTTTATTTTTATTTTTTAAACTTTTTTTTTTAAAAAAAACATGTAAAAAGCAAAATAGAATTTCGATACCCATTCTCGTTCACTCTCCAACTATTTCTTCCGTGTTTCCTCTCTCAATCCATCTTCTTCAACCGATCGTCTTCTTCTATCAGAGAAAAAACCCTAACCTTCACTTTCACTCATCATCTTTTTCAACCGATCGAGAAATTGAAGCTTCGAACCTTCAATGAAATCAACAATGTGAACCATCACGCTCACCTCGCGCTCCGTCTCGTCTTCGTGGTTGGTGCTCGTCTTTGTCCTGGTTTGTGCTCTCATCTTCTCTGATCATGCTCTCGGGATCCTGATTTCATCTTCTTCCACAACTTCAAAATCTAACACTATTTCTTCAAAATTCTGAGTGAGTTATCAATCTTGTTTATTAACTTAAATCGTTTGTATCGTGTTTATGAGTTACCAATCTTCTGTGTATACTGATAATGAGCTTGAATCGTGTTTGAGTCACCATCTTCTCTTGTTTTGTTTTATTATTGCTTCTTGATTTGTCTTATTAAGTGTTTAAATGACTACTGTGTAAATATCTTAAATCTGTGAATACTGATTTATTGTGTTATTGATTATGAGATTGAATTTGTTAGATTTTTTACAAATTATACTGACAGAGTGGTATCAACAATATGCAAGGGTGTACTTGACAAAAATACACACAAGCTGGCAGGCCCAATTTCAACACTCCAACTGGGTCCAAACAATTTTGGGCTTGACTTTTAACACAACCCACGCTACTCACCTCACACCCCCTTATCCCATTTATTTCAAAACTACCCCTAATTTAAAAAACACTCTTCTCACTCTCAAACCCCTCACATCCCCTCACAAACACCCCCAAACACCCCATAACCGAATCCTTAAACCTCACCCTCTTCGATTTTCCCTCTCCCAAACCCACGCAATCTTCAATTTGAAGCTTCAATATCGTCTTCAACACGTAAGGTACATGATTCGCGACCTTCTTTTAGTTGCATTTCGTTTTTCTCGTTTACATTCGGTTGAGGTTAACCGTATTTATAACCGTATGTATTCGGTTTAGGTCAACCGAAGGTTCAAAATTTTGAACAGAGGGGTGTGTGGCAAAAATAACACGTTCAGTTGCTCGTAACCGAATCGATGAAAAATGCGCGTTTCATTAATGACCTTTTGGTCATTTCACAGGGTTAGGGAGTGTGAGGTGAGTAGGAGGAGATGTATTAAAAGCCAAGCCCACAATTTTTTGCGGAACCCGGTGGATCACAAGATGGATAACACGCGGGTTAAACAACCCCTTTCAGTACCCGTGGTATATAAGTTGAAACTCACGTTCAAACGCCTCAGAACCCTATTTTCTTTCTCTCTCTCTTCTTCTTGCTTCGTCTCTTTTTTCTCTCTGCTTCTCTCAACCCTCTCTGCTAGGGTTTGTCAAAATCACACTTGGATGCAACGATTAAAGCCTGTTTCTGCTTTAATCTTGCAGTCAATCAACATGGGCAAAGGTATTTAGCAAAACCCCTTTGTTTTGTGCTACTGATTTTTACCCAAGATTCAAACCCTAACTTCGCTGTTTCAATGTGCAGGTGAGACGAAGATTGCTTTCTTTTACTGTTTTGTTTACAAGATTCACAAATCTCAGAAACCCTAACTTGGTTCCTGTGATTTCCTGTACCAAAATGAAGATACGAAGATTTAAAGAACTCACATAGGTAAACCCTCAACCAAATTGATGATTTACACTTTGTTTTAGGTTTCCTCAACGAAACCCTAATTGATTTTGTTTCCTGTTGTCCGTATGCAAGGATTTCTGGAAGCACTAGGTTTTGACACCTTCAAAACCTACCCAGACAAACCAAGAAGGTATATATTATTATATATTCACTGTGTGATTTTGCTTTTGTTTTTGCAAATCTAGCTTCATTTTCGGATCTGATTTCGATTTTGATTTCGTTGTTGCAATTGAATTATTCTCAAGTTGATCGCATGATCGTTTCACTTGAACTGTGTGATATATGATTAGGTGTATCTAGCGTCATAGCCTAAAGTCTTTATCTCCCATGATATATGTTTAGCTGTATTTTTAGTTCTTATCCGTGTTACTGTTTTATTTAAAACTACGTGGGTATGAATCTGGTATGATTTGATTTGTTTCAGATTTTTCCTTTGTTTTTTCCTCTGTTTTTTTTCCAGTTTGCTTCTCTGTACAGTTTTTTTTTCAGTTTGCTTCTTCTCTCTTTTTTATTCTTGCCCTGTACCCTAATTTTGTCCGACTAATTCGAGAATTATTAGAAAAAAAAATCAAAAAGCATTGCTTATTGTGCTTTTTGAGATTTTTGTCGTTTACACGTGCTGTTTGGTGCTCGTTACGATTTGATGTCATTTCTGTTGTTATTAGTAGAACTTATTTTCTTTTTTTTGCAAGAATTTAATTAAAAAAGATTGTTATTAATATTTGATGTTAACCTTTTTATTTATTTATTATAATATATAAACAAAAAAATAGAAAAAAAGATAAAAACAACAAAGGAAAAGCTGAGGCTATGTGCGCCTCAGGCACAAGCCAAACTTCCCTTATTTTGGTCTCTTTGTCTTCTCTTTTGTGGTATAAACAAAGCAGTTGTGTAAACACCTATTGCAAGCAATTGATGCCCTTGTCTCCCACGCCTCTGCACATATTGGCCCTCTCGCTTTCAGAGATATAGTACTGCTCCACCAAGCTATGCCTACATGTCCAAACTAGAAAAATAGCAGAGCATAGTAGAAAAACAGGATGAGCAGAAATGCAGGATCATAGATTGGGAAAATTGAAAGAGACCATTGAGAGGTCCTTAGCTGGCTAGAACAACATGACAAATTGGAGGCCTCTATAAATACCACAATACTGAATGAGATCAAGGGGAACGATTTTAGAGCAAGAGTATACAAGGTAGAAAATAGGATAGGATAGGAAGAAGCAGATTCTCAGAAAAACAGAAAAATAGAAAATTTTAGAGCAAGAAGAAAAGAGAGATCAATGTATAGGCAGGGAGAGTTTCTTTTCAATTCCATAATCATAGCCATTTTTCCTTCAAAACATCATCTTCATCACAAACATACAACAACCCACACAATACCCATTCAAAACAAGAGAAAGAGAAACAGAGAAAAAAAACATAGAAAGAAGAGAATAAGCTCATCATTATTGTCGTCTCTGGCGTACCACCGCCGTTCGGCGAAGCCTTCATCGTGACCACCACTGTCTCCGTCACTGGCGTACCACTGCACCTTCACCGCTCACACCACCACCGTCTTGCATGTTGTCGCCGCACCGCCGTTCACATCCGCCGCTGGCTCCTCTCTTTCCCTCAGCGCATCTCTAAGTTGGTTCTCTCTCTCTACCTTGCGGCTGTGATTTTTTCCAAAGAAAGCAATTTATGGAACCCACGATTTGTTTAAAGTCTCAGCCTTTTTTATTCATTCATTTGTTTATTTATTTAATTTAATTTAGGCAAAACTAGGGGTCTTTTAAGTTTTTTCGTATCACTCAAGTCCTTTAAATTACATAATGTGTACACCGTTAGTCCTTTTTTCATTTTTTATTACAAAACGGCTCAATTTGCACTAACTGAGTTGATGTGGCTGTGACGGAAGCTACCTATCATCTATCTCGTAAGAATTTGGTCCTTTAAGTTGAGAGGACCAAATTGATACATGATGATAGTCTTAAATGACAAAATTGTTAAGAGACAGACGACATGTAGGCTCCGTCACAGCCACGTCATCTTTGTTAGTGCGAATTGAGTTTTTTTGTAATAGCAAATGAAAAAATGACTAATGGTGTACAGATTATGTAACTTAAAGGACCAACTTGTTACAATTAAATAACTTAAAGGACCTAAGTGGTACGAAAAAAACTTAAAGGGCCAACTTGTTACAATTAAATAACTTAAAGGACCCCTAGTGTAATTTTGCCTTTAATTTATAACTTAATTTTAGTAATTGTTATTTACAAACCATTTTTACTTATGTCATTCCTTTCTTCTAACTTGGGTCAGATTCCCCAAAGCCTTAGGGCTCCATCTTTTTTTTCGTTTTACTAAATGCATTCACCATTTTCTCTAATAAACAAAAACCTTTGATTCATTTGCTTTCCTCTTGCACCTCTTGAACATTTCTTTTTTCCATAACTATTAAAATAATAAAATGATTAAGTCGACTGTATGGTCGAGTTAATCAACTCTTTAGGACCACAAATGAACTGTTACAGATTAGGTTCTAAAATCCCAATTTGAAACAAACAATTTCCAAAAATAAAAAATACAGACGCATCTTTGTCTTTCAAACAAAGAAAACCAATTTTTAAAATAGGGGATTAAGTCGATCGCACGATCAGATTAGTCAGTGTTCTATGGCGAATGAACCGTCACGGGTCAAAAGTCCTAGAACCCTTAAACCCTAAACCAACAAACTTTTTTTCCCAAGAACTACGTGGCTTTGATTTCTCCATCGCACCTGGAGATACGTAGGAGCCGGGGCCCACTCCTGTCAAGCACAAAAAACTAAAAATTTTATCAAGTCTTTTAATTCAAAATAAAAAGGGTAAATTAAATATTTTCAAAATTAACTTTCTTTTCTACAACTAATTAGCAGGTAACCTTCTTTAAGAAGGATGCCGTGGGGTGCTAATACCTTCCCTATGCATAATAGACTCCCGAACCCTTAATCTGGTCTCAATGACCCTTGTCCATTTCAAATGGATTTTCCAACATTTGCCCTTAAACTAAACATTGGTGGTGGCTTCATTTTCGAACTTCGAAGAATCATTTTTCGGATTTTTCGGTTGCCTTGTTTCTGTTTGTTTTTGTATATTTTGAACTTTGTTCAGTTCCAATAAGGCCTTAATTTCTTACTGATATTCTTGCTCTGTTCTTACTGATATTTCAATATATATCAGTTTCGGTAATATTTCAATATATTTATCCTATATCAGTAACATTTCAATATATGTATGTATATCCGTTTCAATATTTATCTCATTTGTTCAGTTCCAACAATGCCTTAATATTAGTTAGTATTTATCCTATATTTGTGAATGATATTTGCTTTTATATATATGTTACATGTTACATACAATCTTGTTAAGACTTCTTTCTGACATTTTTGATGTTCTATTTACATGTCTTGCAGTTTCGCTTTTATTTGTGAATGATATTTGCTTTTATTTATATGTTACATACAATCTTGTTAAGACTTCTTTCTGACATTTTTGATGTTCTATTTTACATGTCTTGGAGTTTTGATTACCAATTTTACAGTAGTCTATAATTTGTGAATGATATTTGCTATTATTTATATGTTGCATACAATCTTGTTAAGACTTCTTTCCTTTTTTTGATGTTCTATTTACATGTTTTGCAGTTTTGATTGCCAATTTTGCAGTAGTCTATAATTTTGGTTTCATTGCATTTTTTGTGTGACAGGTTCTGAATAAACAAGATGGTTATTCCTGCAGCTAATGCCGGCAATGATTGGACAGAAAACAATAAACTACGTGATGCAGCTAATGCCGATCAAGATCGGATAAAATGTTGTAGCTTGATAATTGTTGAGGGTGATAGTGTAAAAACAAGTGCTGTAAGTTGATTTTACAAATTTTAGAAGTTAAGAAGTGTATAGTGTCACCATTTTGTCTTAATTTTTTTCTTATTTATAGATTTTTAGGCTCTCAGTTGTCCCCATCGAGAAAATTACGGGTTGTTATCTCTTGAGGGGAGATGGTTGAATGTCTCAAAGGCAAGCAAGAAAATGATATTAAAAAATAAACATATTAAGAAGCTAATGAAGATTCTTGGATTGGTAGAGGGTATAGAGGTCAAAACCGTAAAGAATTTGAGATATGATAAATTAATCTTGCTGTTTGATGCGGATGTTGATGGGATACATTTCAGTGCCCTTTTTATAAACTTTATTTTCCAATTTTGCAAGAGCTCCTGAAGGTCAAAGGATTTCTTTGTGAATTTTGTACCCTTTTGATCAAGGTTAGTATAGGCAGACAAGAACAATATTTCTATTCGCAACACATGTTTAGGGTTTAATACATATTCAACTCACAGAGACGAGAACCAAATTGTTCAATTGGTTCAAGAAGGTTGATATTGTTATGGCACCAGAAATCTTGTGTCATTTTGATTATGGCATCAGATAATGAATTTAAACCATAATGGTAAGCCGTGCTATTAGTTACCGAACCATGGTTTAAATTGCACGGCTCACCATCATGGTTTAAATTCATTATCTGATTACAAATCAAAATGGCACAAGATTTCTGGTGCCATAACGATATCAACATTTTCAAGCAATTGGACAATTTGGTTCTCGTCTTTTTGTGAGTTGAATATGTATTAAACCCCAAACATGTGTTCCGAATAGAAATATTGTTATTGTCCGTTTATACTAACCTTGATCAAAGGGGTACAACACAAAGAAATCTTTTGACCATTAGAAGCTCCGGCCAAAATTGGAAAATAAAGTTTATAAAAATGGCACTGAAATGTATCCCTCCGCATCAGACAGCAAGATTACTTTATCATATCTCAAATTCTTTACGTTTTTGACCTCTATACCCTCTACCAATTCAAGAATCTTCATTAGCTTCTTAATATGTTTGTTTTTTAATTAATATCCTTTTCTTGTTTGTCTTTGAGACATTCATCAATCTCCCCTCAAGAGATAACAACCTGTAATTTTTTCGTTGGGTGACAAATGAGAGCCCAAAAATCTACAAATAGGAAAAAAAAATTAAGACAAAATGGTGACACTATACACTTCTTAACTTCTAAAATTTGTAAAGTCAACTTACAGCACTTGTTTTTGCATTATCACCCTCCACAATTATCAAGCTACATTTTGTACGATCTTGACCGGCATTAGCTGCATCACGTAGTTTATTGTTTTCTATCCAATCATTGCTGGCATTAGCTGCAGGAATAACCATCTTGTTTATTCAGAACTTGTCACACAAAAATGCAATGAAACCAAAATTATTGACTACTTTAAATAGTAATATTAAAAACAGAAGTATTAGTAATAACAAATAATTGTTAGTGTTAAAAAAAAGTAAACAAACAAATGGAAGACCAAAAGAATATAAAAAAATACAAACAGAAAGAATGGGAGTGGGGTTTTTAATGGTAAAAAAAATTAGGGTTTGGGATCCTAATCTTTTACCATCAGTCGCAACCCACTTTCAAAAGAGAGAGGAGAGAGAAAATCGAAAAGAGGGAGAGAGATGAGAGTGACAAGAAAAAAACAGTGGAAGAAAGAAAAGAGAGGTCGAAGGTGAGGGAGATGAGGGTGGTTTTGATGGTTGACGGCGGTGGAGTGGGGGTTTGCGGCGGAGGTTTGCCGGAGAGAGGGAGGTTGACGAAAATATGAGGTCGTGGTGGTGATGAAGGACGTGGTTGAGAGAGAGATGTATGCTGACGACGGTGGTTCGCCGGATTTAGTGGTGGGAGAAGGTAATGGTGTTCCCTCTGTTACTATTTCTTTCACTCTTTTCTCTCTTTTTTTATTTTTCATTTCTTCACTAATTCTGCTCATAGATTCCATTTTTCTCTCTCTTTTTTGCTTCTCAGATTTTTCCTCAAAACCCTCTCCCCCAATTCTGATTTTGGCTTCCTTTTTTATAGATGGAGAAAACTTCAATTTTGTTTTTTATAAATAGAAATGTCTCTTTCAATTTCCCATCTCATGATTCTACTTTTTCTGGAATAGCTGATGCCTCTTGTTTGTTTCCTAATTTGTTTTGCTGGCCGAAGTTGTAATAGAGAAACATGAGAGGGAGCAGGCGCAGAGGCTGGCTGATGTGCAGTGCAGTGCAGTGCATTAGTCAAGAGCTTGAATTGGGTATTAGCCACAAACAAGTATAAAGAGCCCTTGGTTGCAAGTTGAAATTGTTTGTTGCTTTGGGAAAACAATCAGAATCAAGATAATAGGCTCGTGACCCTCTAATTTGTGACCTTATTGTAAACACAAATATGTAAATGCCAAATCCGTTTATATTTTTTTGTATTTTATAAAGTGCAAAAAGGAAAAATAATAATATTTAATATTAAAACGTTTTTTTAATTCGTCTTTTCTCAAAATAAATTCTACTAATACTAATAGAAACGACTTGAAACCGCTAACGAGTACCAAATGAAACATGTCGACAGTTAAAATCTCAAAATGCACAATAACTAATATTTTTGATTTTTCTAAGAGAATTTGAATTAGTCAGACAAAATTAGGGTACAACACTATTCTCACGCCCTCCTACCTGCCACGTAGGCTACCTGCTAACAGAAGAATCATGGTGAGTGAGGTGTGTGAGCTAGTGGTCCCCAAGTAATTGGTTTCCACTTCTTTCTTTCATAAACGTTATGATATTTCCTATTCTATCCTTTATGATATTTCCTATTCTATCCTTCATGATGATTCTGGTTATAAAATCAGCTGATTCTGTTTGTTATGAAGTCGCTGATTCTGATGATTCTCATGACAATGGATGATTCTCTGATTCTGATTTTGAATAAGATTAAGACTCTTAGACTATTGCTGGTTATGATGATTCTCATGACAATGCAGAATTCTCAGTTTCTGATTTTGAAGAAGACTAAGACTATTGCTTCAATTCTAGTTGGAATTAGTTTGACTATATAACACATGCTTTATTAATAGTACTTGTATGTATGTCTTATTCTATTTTTATGTTAGGATTTGGTCTAAATTGACATTTTGTGTGGTGTTATTAGAAGAATCTAGTGAAATACATTAGAGGTGGAGGTGTAAGTATGAGTTAGAGTTTACTAAACCAGCCCATATTGGGAGCTGATCAGGGATGCTCTTTCTGCTTCTTTTGTTTTTCTGTGTTTAGCTAAGCCCCAGACCTGAATGAGAATAAGCAGTACTGCTACTCTACTTTGGCAATAAGAAAAGAAAAAAAATTGTCCAATACTCGTTTACCTCAACAAATAGATTCAAATAGATACATTTGTTAGGTTCAATCACCATTCTGAGTTGCGTTGGTTGATAATTTTTATCTGGCAGCACGCATCTTTCAATAAGGAACTACACCTTAACTAACCTCCTCTCCTTTGTCAACGTGAGCAATAAATAACAACCAGCCTTTGTGTTAGGCAAGATGTTCTCTCCCTCTTTATCATACTCGCTCATTTGCTTTTTCGCTTTGAAGCATAGATACATGAAACAACACAGGTAGGATATTGAATTAAAGAAAAGATGATTACTTAAAAGTTTATAAGACACATGTAGTTTATATTGAATTTAAAATTATGATTAAAAAATTATAAAAGTTCATGTTTCTTGTGTGCCAATCAAAATATGATAAATCATCCTATCTTTGAGAAATAAAAAACAACATTAATTGATAATTTGATTATACTAGTATGTATGACCCGTATACTGCACGAGTATACATCTATTTTATATGTAATGTGAAATTAGTTTATTGTAAATATATTTTGTGTTATATATATATATATATGTATTGTAGATGTTTATGATTAAGTACTCCCCCACCCTGGGCTGTCCAATGCAAATAACGGATGATGCTCAAATGCAGGAATTTTTGGAAACGCTTGCATTTAATATCCTTGTTTTTTGGACTGTTTTTGAATTTTACCATTTCAGTCTTATTTTGTAGCAGTTACTTGATGGTTTTTATTCAAACTTTTGACAATCTAGCATATCCTTGGATCAGCTACGACATTTAATATAGGAGTATTTCAAAATTAAAAACGGCCAGCATTCTCCCTAAAATCATGTTTTGTACACATATTGTTGGATTGGCTGTTGATTATGAGTAGCTGGCAGGCCACATATTTTTGAGTAATTTTTGAGTAAATGTGCGTGGCTTTTTTCTGATGGTGATGTGGATTGCTTGTGTGGACAACTCTTAGATTGTATATACTTATGATTATGATATGATTATGATTTCGAAAAGATGATAACTGATGTGCATCATATCATGATTATATATATATATATATATATATTGGTAATTAGATGAACACAATTTATATGGGAAACCAAGGTTAAGAAAAAACGACCTCGTTTCATCTTCTCTCCCAAACATTCTTTTCTACTCTCACTCAATCTCAAAATCTCTTCACCTACTCTATCACAAGATCCAATTCCCTCACAATTTTCCCTTTCTTTCTCGAGAAAATCATAACAGAAAATTCCAATTTCAATTTTCCAAAACTAAACCTCAAAACCACAATCGATCGCTCCCATGGCTGCGGCGACGGCGGCGAAACCTCAATGAACTCCACAACAAGTGGAAGACATAATCATCCGAAAAATCTTCCTCGTTACAATCACTGATGATAACACCACCGTCACCGATAAGAGAATCGTGTATCTTGAACAAACCGCCGCTGAGATTCTCCGCGAAGGTAAAGAACTTCTCCTATCACGTGATTATATGGAGAGAATCCTAATCGATCGTTTGTACGGCGATTTCACCGCCGTTAGTGACGGTGAATCACCGTTTCAGTATCTCGTTGGTTGTTTCCAACATGCTCATGATAAAGCGAAGAAACTCGCTAATATGAAGGATAAAAACATGAAATCGGAGATGGAAATTGTTGTTAAACAAGCGAAGAAATTATGCGTTTCGTATAGTTCAATTGGTAGTGGGAATGCATTGAGCATGTACTTGAGCCCCAGAGTACATGGTTCGACTCCCACGGAAGGCAAAAACTCTACATGCGGGTAGAGAAGATCATGATGTGTAGTGCTGGGTAGCCTACTAAGTAAGAAAAGGGCCCAGGCTGTTAAAAAAAAAGGCGTCTTCCGTGGGAATCGAACCATGTACTTTGGGGCTCAAGTACATGTTCAATGCATTCTCACTACCAATTGAGCTATTATCGACGAAATCAAGGCTTTGTTTCTTGCGCATGAACAACGTGTGGAGAATCAATGTGTATACGGAGGAGGTTGCGACGCTCAATTTGACTCAAGCGAAGGGTTCGAATGACACAACAAACAATTCTGCATCACAACCACATGCCAATTTCACGAACTCCTCAAACGATTTTGGAAATCCCCAATTTCTCGGTCAAAATCAGAATTACAGAGGCGGCAATGCAGTCATGCATATACCTAAAGTATACATATGCTAATTGAGGAGATGAACGACCGTGTACTATGCAAAGCAAAGGATAAACAACATTTTCAAATTCGCACCTCGTACACAACTATGTATATGTGTGCTAAGATTCATGATCACGTTAACAATCTCATTTTCAAAGCCCTAGATAGTATTTGATTGTCTGTGGTCATGTATTTCGTTAATGTGCTTAGGAAGGGTGATCTCGATTAGAATTAAGTGATATAGAAGAAAATCAATAAATTTTGGGGTTTTGGTCTGTGATTTTTCATGGAGGCATGCTAGATCATGGGCACGATCTGATATGGGCTTGGGGGCACTTTACACTTCCAAAGGACACACAATTAATGTTTCAACAACACGTAGCTAGTATATGGATTAAGTATCTGATAACCTCTAGGGGATAGGGACATACTACTGTTACATGAGATACATCTATTGGAATATCTATCGCAATAGAGAGCAAAAACACACCAGAAATTGTAGCAACTCTCTATGATTGAGTGAAATACACGCATGTCCTGCTACTTTGAAAATATATCCCACTAAAGAACACTTCTCACAACGCCAAGACGTTCAAGATATGAAGGGCTACAAGTAAAGAACACATAGCGCAACTTTGGTAATCGAAGGGCTACGTGTACAAAGTGGGGTGATTCTTCAATTCGGATGTGACTAGTTGAGAAAAAAGAGAGATAGGCTATAGTCTTAAAAGAGGAAAGAGCTGAGATTGGATTAAAGAAAGGGTTGGTCAGGAATATCCAGAGTAGGGTGATGAAGAAGAATATCCAAATAGGCGATATAAGCACCAGATACATGTCTTTTTTGTGCTTATATTTTGGGATGGAGGAAGTATATTATTGCTAACACTTCTCAAATATCAAATGCTAAAAAGAAGTAAAAGTAAGCGGATCATATCAAAATATAACATTATCCATTCAAGGTGGTTCATGAAGAGGAAATTAACAAAACAAAGTTTAATATAATGAATAGACAAAATAACATTAAAATTCAGTCTTGCAAAAGAAATCGGATAGAAACTGTGATATTTCATGGTAACCGATAAGCCTAAGCATTGACACTAGCTTCCAAGAAAGCTCTTCCAGGTGCACGGTTAGCCAGTGGTCCATGGCATCCAAGAAGCTGCAAAACCACAAAAAGACTCTTGTAAGTTGAAAGCCCAATTACATACACAAAAAACTAGGAAAGTATTCACCAAACATGATTCATTCTCAAACCAGAAACATGCCCCAATTCATTCCTAACTATTACCACAATCCAAGTTAACAAACAACAAATGTCCTAAATGTGTGTAATGAAGTTTCAATTACAGTACATCGCATATACAAGTTTCGAGTTACCTTAGCATTCACACCATCAGGCAAAATCCTGTTCTCAGACTTGTACCTCAGATAATCAGTACGGTTAAACTTGGTGAAACCCCTGAACAAGCATAAAAAACAACATTAACTAGAATTAAACCACCCATCGAAGTAAAAATCATAATTAACCTGATGCTACAAACCAATAAAGATATAATTCATCATTCAATTTGGGGTATTGTGGAGTATCAAATAGTCATATCAAGGTGTATATAGGTAGCTGCCAATAGAAGTAATACATACCACTTCCTACTGACAATGATCTTTTGTCGACCAGGGAACTTAAATTTAGCACGACGAAGAGCCTCCTGTGCATGATGGCTGTTGCTGTCCTTGCAACGGACTGAAAGAAGGACCTGACCAATAGCTACTCTAGCACAAGTACCTTGTGGCTTTCCAAAAGCACCTCTCATACCAGTCTGAAGCCTATCAGCTCCAGCACATGAAAGCATTTTGTTGATTCTAAGTACATGGAATGGATGTACCCTTACTCTCAAATGGAATGCATCCTTTCCAGCAAATTTAGACATGTATTTATTACATGCAATCCTGGCAGCTTCCAGAGCCTCGCTTGAAACATTCTCCTTCTCCCAACTAACGAGATGAACACAGAAAGGAAACTCATCAACACCCTTCTTCTTCATACCAACATCATAAATCCTAATCTTGGGATCAGGAACACCACGGCAAAACCGTGACTTGGGGTATGGCTTGTTTTTAATTTGCCGATAACACCTTGCGGGTCCTAAATCAAACACCATTAAACAATTAACATCACACGAATAATACAACAGATAAAAACCAAGCCCGTTCATTCAAAACCATAATCCATAATTACAAAGCAGCATGCAAAACAAAACATCAGATTGTGTTTTTGATCCAAATAATACCTATTTAAAAGGGACCTTATAATGGATATGAATATTAGAAAGACGACAACATAAAACATTGCATTCAGCACAACCTACAATGGGATACAAACAAAGAGTGTTTAAAGAACACAGAAAGGCGTGAAGAATGGTAAAGTCCTTGAAATAATCAATAATATTTCGTGCAATCAACACAGAAAATAATCAATGATTTCAACAGCTAAGAAACTAAGAAATAGCTAATGATTAGGGCAACAAAATTAAAAAACAAAGCTTCAAACATCAAAGGGCATCTCAGGCAACACCAATCTCAAAATAATTCAAACAACAATTAGATCTTTAAAAGATTATTCACAAATCAATCCGCAGAAACCACAAAGAAACGCATAAAAATCATAAAATTTCAACATAGTCGTCAGAAAAACATAAATTTGCAGAAACAAGCCAAAATAGCTTGAAATAAAAACACGATAATAGATGAATAATGAGGGATTTGAATGGACAAAGCAGAAATGAAAAATCGATGAAGGGATAACAGCTTACTCCTTCCCATGGCTCTCTCTCCCTTCTTTGCTCGCACGCGATTCGTTCCGTTGAGGATGCTGCGCTGCCCTGATAAGAGCTTACTACTTATTAGGTTTTTTGGACAATGTCTCACAAACCACAGGCCCAAACGGCCCACATCAATGGTCGGGTTCTGGCAGCAAAACAAACAAGGATTTTAAACTTCCACCCCTCATTTAACCCCATACCTCCCATTGGGAGGGGAAGGGATGGGAAGACATGTTTTTCAATTCTAAATATAGGAAGCTATAAAATGTCTCTAAACATAAATCAAATGTGATTAAAAATGTTATATTGATATCTATTATTTTGTTCTTTTAAATTTCCCAAAATTACACTAGAGGTCTTTTAAGTTATTAAATTGTAACCAGTTGGTCCTTTAAGTTTTTTCGTACCACTTAGGTCCTTTAAGTTATATAATGTGTACATCGTTATTTTTTTTTTCATTTTTCGTTACCAAAAATCCAAGCTGGCACTAATGGAGCTGACATGGCCATGACGCAGTCTACGTGTCATCTATCTGGTGATAATTGTAGTAATCTGCTCACCGAGACATCAACAACAGAGAGAACCTGCGAACACAACAAACGTTAGATAAACAACTGGAGGGGTCTTTGGACGCGCCCTGAAGGATTTATCCGCCTCTACAGCGCAAATCCCCCGAGGGTACAACAGGTCTCGTCTCAATCGAAGTAGCGAAGGAGGATTCCGAACTAGCAAGAATGAATTGTTTATGTGACAGAAGATGAACCCAGGAGTATTTCGTTAGAAGAGAGCGTAAAAGAGAAAGTGATTTTTTCGGATGTATGTCAATAGCCACTCGACCAGCTTTTTATAGGCCACGCATATGACTGGTGAAGCAAACGCTCCATCAGATAATTCAAGCCATTAAAACCGAATTCAAGTGTAATGAAAATATCGGTTATAAAATCAAATGGGAATTAATCGGTTTAATAAAATAGCCGTTGAGAAATAAAATGTCATCAAATCTCAGTTACGAAATCAATTAGAAATAAAATAGTGTAATGAATTATCCGTTGGGAAATAGAGCAAAATCAATTTGTTGTTACAAAATTTATTTTCATGCGCCCAGGGGGATCAGAAGATTTGCACTGAACCAATCCATGTTGGTCCCAGCTTGTGGGCGCGAGGGGGCCCCTTCTACTTGCTTGTTTACAAGCTCTCATCTAGTTTTAGTATATAAAGACTTTGGTGAGTCTAAAGCCAAGCAATGTGGGACTTCCCACTTTTGAAATATCTCTTGGTTTAATAAAACACAACAATAATTTGGTAATTTAAGACTAATGTCATGTAACAATTTGGTACTTCCAATTTTTTTTTAAAATGGTTCATTTTTTCAAAATGCCAATTTCAATCAACTCCAACAAGATGGTGTAGGTCTCTTCCAGCTTAACTACAGTCTTCGGTTCGAATTCAGCATTGGGAATGCAGTAGCATTAAATCTTTTGAGGGAAAGCTTTAGCGCTCATTATGATCCTTCCCAGCTCGAGGAATTAGTCTCTGCAGTTGCGCGTAGAGGATACCTGGTTTAAAAAAAGTGCATCATGTTTGTCCAAACAATTAATTGGCCCATTTATAAATTAAATATTATATATTGTCCTATGAATTCAGCATTGGTTAATTGACAAGAATATAATGTAATCTACAAAGTATACAATATTAAGTAATTTTGATTTGTACTTACAAATTACGGTATTGAGATTTGGGTTTAAGAAAGTTATAGCTTCAAGTTAAAAATTGCGATGGCAAATACTTGAAGGTTGGGTTGTGTCTGTATGCACAAGTGAAATAATGTTATGCAAGTCTTCCACAACTGCTAACTTTTAATTGGATTCAAAGGTTCTCTTTGATTTGTTCATCTGTAGCATTAAATTTAACTGACTATATATATGAAATATGATAATAAGTAATGCTATATTGTCACCATATTCTCATATTTGTTGAAACAGATTCTATAGTTTTCTATCTATTTCTGTTTCTTCCTTTTACATATTTGAAGGTTAAGGTTAAGGGAATGGAGGAAACACATACATCCCTCCATGGAACAATTGAAGCTACCATCTTCAATGCCTCGCCTCACTCCCCTGTTTTTCCCTTCAATGTAAGCTTGATTTCTCACACACACCTTTGCTTAACTTGGTAGCACCAACACTTTCGATTGAAGACGTGTCCCGCTGTCTGTCACGTGTTGTGTCGCATACCGACACAAATACTTCAATTACTTGCATTTTTAAATATTTTTCAAATCAGAACTAGTGTTTTCGTATCTATGTCGTGTCCGGTATCCATGTCTGTATCGGTGCTTCGCAGACCTCTAAATCCATTTCAAAACAAATTATCAATTTAGTTTCTAAGCTTATATTTCATCTCCTATTTGATCCCTCTTTATGGGACTCCAAAAAATTTCTTCAAATTAACCAATGCTGAATTCATAGGACAATATAATGACCAAACAAGTAAATATACTATGGGAGGATGTCTATAAAGCCATTGAAGATGCAAAATATATAGTTTATATTGCAGGATGGTCCCTCAATCCCAAGATGGTTGTAAATATACTAAACAATGTCATTTCATTCTTAGCTTTTACAATGATGTACATTTTTGAGTTAAATATGTTTTTGGTCCCTTTAAATTTTAAATTTTTGTTTTTAGTCCTTAAAAAAATTTCACTCACTTTTAGTCCCAAGATGGTCCTACATTTAGTAGAATTTAGGAGAGAGATTCTAAAATAAAATAAAAAAGCATATCAAAATGACAAAAAAACCCTTAAAACAATACTAAACGCAAGTAACTACAAGTGAGTGAATTCTTTTAGATTACAATCCCACATTTTCCTCCGCCAATGCTTTTAGTCTTAATGACTTTGAGTAGCACTTTTTTGGGGCCTTTTATAGCGCTTCTAAGCGCTATTAAAAGTCACGATGGACTAAAAGCAATAACAGAGGAAAATGTGAGACTAAAAGTGAGTGAATTTTTTTATAGATACCGAAAACAAAATTAGGAACCAAAAATATATTTAACGTCACTTTTTTTTTAAGAAGCTATGTTTATTGGGCAGGTTAGAAATCCTCATACAGAAATTCAACATGCAAGGGGAATAAGTCTAGGTGAGCTATTAAAAAAGAAGGCAGAAGAAGGAGTAGCTGTGAGAGTTATGCTTTGGGATGATGAAACATCTTTACCCTTTATTAAGAACAAAGGTGCAATGAACACTCATGATGAAGATTCATTTGCTTATTTCAACCATACAAAAGTAATATGTAGAAAGTGTCCTAGACTACACCATAAGTTCCCTACCTCACCATCAAAAAACTATCACAGTGGACATCAAAGCACCAAAATCTATTGGTGATAAAGAACTCATGAGCTTTATTGGTGGTTTAGATTTATGTGATGGAAAATATGATACAGAACAACATTCATTATTTCAAACACTTATTAGAGAATCACATTGCTATGACTTTTACCAAACAAATATTGAAGGAGCTAGTCTCAATAAAGGAGGACCAAGAGTTCCTTGGCATGATGTTCATGCTTGTGTTATTGGTGAAGCTGCTTGGGATGTGTTAACTAATTTTGAACAAAGATGGAAAAAGCAATGTGATCCTTCTCTTTTAATCCCTTCAAGCACATTAGTAACCCTAACGCCTAAAACAAGTACTCAAACACATAGGGATTGGAATGTTCAAGTATATAGGTCAATTGATCATGTTTCTATTGGTGATTTGTGTAGAAAATTCACAGTAGAGAGGAGTATTCATGCTGCTTATGTTGAAGCAATTAGACATGCTGAGAGGTTTATATACATTGAAAATCAGTATTTTATTGGTGGATGTCAATGGTGGGAGAAAAATAAGCATTGTGGATGCACTAATTTAATTCCTATTGAAATTGCACTTAAGGTTGTTAGGAAGATTAAAGCTAAGGAAAGGTTTTCAGTGTATATAGTTATACCAATGTGGCCAGAAGGATTGCCTGAAAGTGAAACTGTTCAAGATATATTGTATTGGACTAGAGAAACAATGACAATGATGTATAAGTTGATTGGTGAGGCAATAAAAGAAAGTGGTGAATTAGCACACCCAAGAGATTACTTGAGTTTCTTCTGTCTTGCAAATAAGGAGCATAAGAGAAATGGAGAGTACCTTCCACCAGATTCTCCTATTCCTGGAACACAATATTGGTGTGCCCAAAAACATAGGAGATTCATGGTTTATGTTCATTCCAAACTCATGATAGGTACTATTCTGTTATTTGTCGATTATTATTTTCTTTTCCACTTTTTGGTCTTTTCATATACCCCTTTTTCGGAATTGGGTTAGGTGCAGTCGAATTTGCATGCAATCAGCGAGATAAGGACCGTTCGATTAAGATCGAAAAATCCATGTTTTAATAACAATATTTGAATTTTGTTGAATATTAAATTATGGATTTAAGTCTGGATCGTCCGATTAACATTGAACGACTTTGAGTTGTTGACTGCCCGACTGCTTGCATTTTGTGGCTGCACACAACCCGAATCCCCCCTTTTTCGCCACAGTATCTAGAGTAAACTCCTAATTTTATATCCAAATTTGCACTCTATTTTCTACCAAGTCCTCCAAGTAAATGAAAATAATATAATATGTAATCTCTAATGTCTTTTTATACTTGTCTTGTTAGTCCCTAACAGTCAGTCTCGTTAGTCTTTTACTGAAACTAATTGAACGGATAGAAAAAAGCGTTAAGGACTACTTATAAAGCGTTAAAGACTACTTATTCTTTTTATTTACTCGAGGAACGAAAGTGGATAGAGTGTAAGTTTTAGGGATAAAATTAAGAGTTTACTCTAGTATTTAACTATTTAAAATTTGCATATTGTTCAATTATGGTAGAATTTTATGGATTCTCTTGCTAGACAACTAACAAGTATTGTTTTGTTGCATGTGTAAACAGTGGACGACCTATACATATTAATAGGTTCAGCTAATTTGAACCAAAGATCAATGGATGGGAAAAGGGACACTGAGATTGCCATAGGATGCTTCCAATCTCAAGAAGAAGAAGAAGCTAATAACCAAATAAAACTTAATGATATTCATGCATATAGAAGCTAATAGTGCTGACCAATTATTCTTAGAGCCAGAAAGTTTGGAATGTGTCAAGAGAATGCAGTCAATTGGAGATAAAATGTGGGAAATATGCAATAGTGAAGAAATTGTTGACATGGAAGGTGTGCACCTTGCTAGTTATCCTATTAGGGTAACACAAGAAGGGTATGTGAAGGACTTGAATAATGGAGTTTATTTTCCTGATACATATTCTTTAGTTAAAGGGAAGAGGTCTAAAGTGTTGCCCCCTAGCTTTACTACTTAGACACAAAGTTGAAATACAAATTAACATACCAAAAATTTAAAATGTTTCCCACCTGCTTGTCTAACTTTTCACCCTTTCCTCATAGGTTTGCTCACATCCATCTTAATCTTAATTCAAATTTCACATATAAGCTCTCACTTGTGGTTTGAGTTTGAAAACGCGGTTCACAGTAAAGAAATCTAGCGGCTTTCTTTTGTTTGAAAATGGAAATAAAGCCAAATAACACAGCAGAGTGTGAATTTGGGTTAAATTAATGTTTTTGGTATTGATTTAGAAATAGAAGAGGTTTGTTATTCTTCTGGTTCTTAGTTATAGCTTCTAAGAAAGTATTATTGTTTCTAAGAAGATGAAGGGAAGTGCTTTGAGAAATCACACTTGTGAAACTTGGGGTCCAGAACTAGACTGAAGAATAGGAGAGCTGAGATTAGGGGGTGTGGTGAAGAGAGCAAGAGAAGACCGCAAATAAGAGAGAAGAAAGGGGGAGGAAGAAAGAAGAAGATAAGATGTTTAAAATTAAATGAAAAAATAATAATAATGATGATGTGTCAAAGTCAAACTGACTGAAATTTGCCACATCAGAATTCCGTCCGCCACGTAAGCTATTTTTGTAACGGAACACTAACAGAAGGGTATATTTAAAAAAAAAATTATTTTGTAGAGACTTATTTAAAGAAAATATTTTGCAGGAATTTATTTGAAAAACAGTTATATTTGCAAGGACTAAAAACATATTTAAACCTATATTTTATGAGTAAATTTCCTTTGAGTCTTATGTATATTCAAATATGAGGTATGAAATGAGTTTCATCATTTACAAGGACTATGGTGAGGTAATATCCTTATTCTTTAATTTCTTTCATGGAATTGGGTACTAGGTGTGTATGTACACCGTAAATGTATTTAACCTCGTATATTGTACATTCTAAAGCGTCATAGAGAGTTAAGCTTTGAATACGATGAAATGTGTCTAAAGAATGTGAAGCACCAGTGGTCTAGTGGTAGAATAGTACCCTGCCACGGTAAAGACCCGAATTCAATTTTCGGCTGGTACATTTTTTTTGCTTACCGAATAGTTTTCTCCCTTTAATGCTTTTCGCAAGTAAACCGTTCATTTAGTTTGTTTTTTACTCAAAAAAACCACACTGTTTGTTTAGTTGTCGGGGCATATTTGAAAAAAAATTCTGCTATCGTGCACTTTTTATTGAAACTTATTTTTGAAAAAATATATTAATAAATCTGTTTCAATATTATGTTTTAAATGCATGTGATTTTAAGAAAGAAAAAGTAAATTTTATCGTAAGTAACCAAGGCAGAATTGACATGAATTTTATGCGGGAACTAAATATGCATGTTTTATTATATTTTTGGTCTCTCAATCGACTTCCATTTGCTTTGGTCTCTTTATTTTACTTGTTAAATAGAACGTTGTTGCATTTTGGAAAGCTCGATGTTGAAATATATCAAACATGTTTTGTGTTAATCTTCTACTATGTCGTGTTTCGTTTCCTTGCGTGTCTGAGTTTTAAAAAAATAGCTTTGGACAATATTATTATTTTAATATAATAATGCTTTAAGATTCATGTTTTTGCTTGAACTAATAATAGATTAATGGACTTAAACTAATAAATTTATCGATGCTCTGTTATCTCTTTGGACTAATAGAACTTGCTTTGGCATAACAAAATTAGTTTTGGCATACATGATAGAAAAATTAGTCTTTTTAATAGAACTTGCTTTGATTTGTCTCATTGTCAAAAATTTAACCGTTCTTATAATTGATCTTAGTTTGAAGCTACCAACATGACCCTGACAAAGTTGCTTGCCACCTCTCAATTCCATAGCAACCTCTCAAGGGTCTTCTTCACCACTTACCACCGAAATTAAAGTACACTTTACGATAGACAATACCAAGAAACATGTTTCAATAAGACAACAACAACACTGGCTAGGAATGTTATTGTTGTTCTTTTGTAGTCAAATATTTCTGTGATACCCTGTTTTCTCTTGAGACATGGGGTGGTGGTGAACCTATCTTTGTCCATAGGCATATATAGTAATTACTCCACTGCCTTCTAATCAAGTAATGATCTATAGCTAAGAGCCATCTTCTTATATAGAAAACTAGTACTATCTAGCCATCTTCTTCTCGTTGCCTTGTAAATCAAAGCAACATCAAAGAGGCTATACGAGAAAAGAAAAGAAAAGATAAGTATATGAAGAATGGAAAACATAGATGATGTAAGGACGATTGATAAATTTTAGATAGCAAAACAGACGGATAGAAAACAGCCTTCAAATGGGCATAACATAAAAGCTTACCTAGATACACATTATCTCCATTTCACAGAAGTCAATCGCTTAGTCATAGGAGCTTAGTTTGTACAAATTTATAGTAGATAGATAGTAGAAAGGAGAGAGGAAACTGAATGCCATAGGAGTGTAAGAAAAAGTAAAAACATGAGAGAAAAAAATGTAAAAGTAAAAGGTGACATATTTTGTCTTTTTATTAGTCAATTACAAATTTAACCCCAAAGTTGGATAGAAGAAAATTTTAATGAATGCATAATATTGTGTTTTCATATGAGGTTAGTTTGTATATATCTACTAATATTTTGTCTCTCTGTTAGTGAATTACAAATTTAACCCCAAAGGTGGATAGGTAGCAAATTTAGTGAAGGCCTAATATTGTATTTTCATATGAGGTTAGTTTGTATAAATCTATCTAATCTAGTCTAATATATAATATAATATCTAATCTAATATAATATATCTAATATAATAAAATCATCTAATATAATATTCACAACTACAACACCAATTGATCAAGATTTTTAGACCATTAACCAACTAACCAAGTTTTTAGCCAATAACCTAAAAAATTGTGAAAAAACAAGTTGATTAATGATCTAAAAAATTTGACTAATTGGTGTTGTAAAGTGATTTTTGTCGATTTGTAAAGTAATCTAATATTTAATATAATCTTCTAATAATATATAATATATTAAACCATATTCTAGCGAATTAACCATTTTAGTCATCTTGTAAAGATGCCACCTATCGATTTTTAGGGTAAAAAATATAAAAACTTGCAAAAAGACAAAATTGTCACATCAAATGTAATAAAGTAGTTGTAGGACCCATTTGATTATGTTTACCATTTTTTTAATCAATTCTCTCCCTCTCTCTACAACATCTATTTTAACATTTATTTACTTTTACCAATTATTCTAACTTTTACTTTTTACATTTATTTTAACATTTATTTTTTATTTAAAATAATTATTATTATTTTTGCATTTAGATGTTTTTTTTTTCAAAATAATTATTATTTTTACTTTTGAATATTCGACAACGAGATCGGCAACAGGAGATGTAATACCATTTTTAATATACGAAGATCTTACTTTTATGGATTTGTTATACCCAAATTTTGTCCGCATAATTTAATTATTCCTTTAATCTTCTTTTTAAAAACTAAACAAAAAATTATATTCTCAAGTCCTTTGGTAGTTGTAATTGATTTCATTTATTTTGCTTCCTTCTATTAAGTCCAAACTTTGTTGAAAGTCCAATGGTTTTTTTTTATATATATATAAGGTGGAGTAGCTCTTTTAATTATTATTATTAAGGCAAAATTACATAAGAGGATTTTTAAGTTATTTATTTGTAACAAGTTGGCCCTTTAAAATTTTTTTTGTAACAAATAGGCCCTTTTAGTGATTACTCTAGCTTATGTATTTTGATGTGATACTACTTTATATATTGTGATTACTGTAGCTTATGTATTTTGATGCAACCAAATATATTTTGGTGTATTTTGATGTAATCAACGATATGACATTTTACTAAAAGGGTCAAACGTGTTAACGTTAGGTAACTTAAATGGCTTTTATTTGTTACAAAAAAAACTTAAAGGACCAACTTGTTACAAATAAATAACTTAAAGTCCTCTAGTGTAATTTTCCCTATTATTAATTAATAAAAATACAATTCAAATAAAAAAAGAAAATACATATGATTTGAATCTGTACAAAGGTCTGAATATTAAAAAACAATGCATAATGTATAATAATCAAAAAAACACAAAGGGGAAAGCTAATATACAGGGGTACGTAGGCCATACAAATGCAAAAATAGATGTTACACCTCAGGACAAACAAAACAGGACAAAGGACAGTAATGTGGACAAGAGGAAGAATCCAATTTGTGCCAGCAGCTCCAAAGCTTAAAATAGGAGGTCCTTTTTTCTTTGCATTTTTTCCTACATAATACACACAAAGGAGAATTAGGAATCTTTTCAAAAGTCAACAATGCAGAAGCTAGAAGCCTAGAACATAAGTTGCATACAACAGAAGCGCAGGAAATAAAAACAGTGTTGAATGAGCAAATATTCACAAAGACTGAAATTTCTTGAACAAATACAAGCAAGAAATTGACATTTCATTTCAGCTATCTATGCAATTTTTGACTATAAATTCAGCCACAGCCCAATGAACTGGACACAAAAAAATCCTAAGAGAAAAATCAATCACCAGAAATGCTAGTAGTCTCTAACTGAGAAAACTAGCTCACTGAGAAAAGAAAAGAGTTGTTTGTTTGAGTTTCAAACCAAAGAAGTTCACACAAAGAAAAAATAAAGGAACGAGTGTAGCAGAGTATTGGGGCTAGAATACGCTGGTTTTTGTTCAAAGCTTGGAGTTAAGGTTTGTTTTATATACTGTTAGATCTTAAAGATAGAAAAAATGCTCAAATCAGTATTTTCTTTTTCATAATGCCACTATTAGTCTTCTTGCTCATGCTTAAAGAAATAATCTTGATGAATGTTTAAATCATTTTTTTAGCACTTCATAATGTTGTAAAGAATACCAAAGTAACTCAGAAAACAGAGGTTCTAGAACTAGAAGCACAGATTAGGATAGAAGAAAAATGGATTAAGAGAAGTGAGAATGGCAAGATGATGGACCATAAAATATAAGAAAAAGAAATAGGCTTACCCTCATGGTGGAAGACCACCATACCGGAACCGAATCCGGCCGCCACCAAGCGGCGGTGTCGTTCACCGTTTCCCCACTAATGATAGTCACTCTGAGTTTAATTTGTTTGATCATCGCGCACAACTTCATCTTTTCAATGGACTACAAGTGGCGACCATTGAGTTTACTTGTGTGGTCATTAAGAACGTCTTCAAAATTTCAAAAAACCTTTAAATAATAAAAAACACCAACATACAAATATTTTCTACCCAAGAACTACGTAGCTTTGAATTCTCCATCGCACCCGGAGATACGTAGGAGCGGGGGCACACTCCCGTCAAGCCCAAAAATAAATAAATTTTTATTAAGTCTCTCTTTTTTCAAGTTTGCAAATAACAAAAGGGTAAAATAAATATTTTCAAAATTAACTTTTTTTATACATTTAATTAAAGGGTAACCATTTTTCGAAAGAATGTTGTGGGTGTTAATACCTTCTTCATACATAATCGACCCCCGAACCCAAAATAATTTTTTTTCTTCAATGTTTCCCCTAATAATTAAATATTGATACCGGCTTCTTTTTGAAATTACAAAGAATCCCTCTTTCGGATTTTTCGGTCGCAACAGAATTCGCAACAGGAGCGATAACGGGATCGACAACAGGAATGGCATTGGGAGCGGCAACGCCATTTTTAATATATGAATACGTACTTGTTTCTTTTCAAAGTTTCTACAATTCAACTTTTTTAAGCAAATTGAAATATAATTTTGTTTTGAGTTTGCCTTTTTTTTTTATTAAATTTTACAATTTTCAACATATTTACGGATTCATAGCAAATTATAGCAAAAAATTAATAATTATTTTTATTTTTAAATCTTCGGCAACACGATTAGCAACAGGAGCGGCAACAGGAGCAACAAGGGGAGCAGGAACCCGAACTGCAACGCCATTTTAAATATACAAAGATTGTAATTGCCTTTTTTCAAAGCTTCTACAACTCAGTTGAAATATAACTTTTTTATCGAGTTATTCCTTTTCAAAATATTTATGGATGAATATTAAATTAGATAGTAGATTATATTAGATTAGAGGAATGAAATTAAAAATAATTAAAAAAAAATGGGAGAGTAAAGAGAATGTGATTGAAGTGTAAGAAAAAGTAAAATCGACACAAACCACTTTACAATATCAACTGATCAAGTTTTTTAGACCATTAACCAACTAACCAATTTTTTAGCCAATGACCTAAAAAATAGGGAAAATACAGGTTGATTAATGATCTAAAAAATTTGACTATTGGTGTTGTAAAGTGATTTTTGTCGATTTCTAAAGTAATCTAATATCTAATATAATCTTCTAATATATTAAATCATATTCTAGCTAATTCACCATTTTAGTCATCTTATAAAAACGCCACCTATCCATTTTAAGATTCAAAAATATAAAAACTCGCAACAAAAAAATGTCACATCAAATGTAATAAAGTAGTTGTAAGACTCATTTGATTACTTTTATCATTTTTTAATCATTTCTCTCACTCTCTCTACAACCTTTATTTTAACATTTATTTACTTTCACCAATTATTCTAACATTTACTTTTTTACATTTATTTTAACATTTCTTTTTTACTTAAAATTATTAGGTTTAAATACAGTTTTGGTCCCCCAAGTTTCACAAACTCACGATTTTGATCCCCCAAGTTTTAATTTCACGAATTTGATCCCTAAGTTTCCCAATTTGTAAAATCAGGGTCCCCCACTACTCTGGTCAAAATTGATGCTGACCTGTACGCCACTTAAACTACGTGGCAGCCACCCTGACATACCAAAGTTGCTTTTTTATATTAAAAATTGTTAATTTTTTTTTAACATTTTGTTTATATTTTTAATATAAAAAACAATTTTGGCATTCCAGCGTGGCTGCCACGTAGTTTAGGTGGCGGACAGGTCAGCATCAATTTTAACCAGATTAGTGGGGGACCCAGATTAGTTGGTAGGTAGTTTTTGATTTATAGGCCACGCATATGACTGGTGAAGCAAACGCTCCATCAGATAATTCAAGCCATTAAAACCGAATTCAAGTGTAATGAAAATATCGGTTATAAAATCAAATGAGAATTAATCGGTTTAATAAAATAGCCGTTGAGAAATAAAATGTCATCAAATCTCAGTTACGAAATCAATTAGAAATAAAACGGTGTAATGAATTATCCGTTGGGAAATAAAGCAAAATCAATTTGTTGTTTCAAAATTTATTTTGCAAATTGGTTTGACCAAAAGTAGCTTAAAATTTAGCGCAAGGCTAATCGTGCGCCCAGGAGCCCCTTCTACTTGCTTGTTTACAAGCTCTCATTAAGTTTTAGTATATAAAGACTTTGGCGAGTCTAAAGCCAAGCAATGTGGGACTTCCCACTTTTGAAATATCTCTTGGTTTAATAAAACACAACAATAATTTGGTCATTTAAGACTACTGTCATGTAACAATTTGGTACTTCCAATTTTTTTTTTAAAATGGTTCATTTTTTTCATTTAAGTTAAAATGACCAAATTATTACATGACGGTAGCCTTAAATGACCAAATGTTACGAGACAGATGACATGTAGGCTCCGTCACGACCACGTCAGTCTATTAGTGCAAACTTGAATTTTTTGTAACGAAAAATGAAAAAGGACCAACGGTGTACACATTATATAACTTAAAGGATCTAAGTGGTACGAAAAAACTTAAAGGACCAACTTGTTACAATTAAATAACTTAAAGGACCTCTAGTGTAATTTTACCTTTAAATTTTTAAAATCTCAAATACATATTAAAATATAGACAAATCTTTTTCAAACTCTCCCCTCCCTTTCCCTCGCAAAATCCCCTCCCAAACATACCCTAAATCTTCTTAAAAAAGAATACAACACGATTAGAAAGTGAAACATGTGGGGGTATCATGTAGGGTTGCATCAAAAGCACTAATAAAATAGAAGTAATGCGGCACTTGAAGATAGAAAGTTGAAAGAATATGATAGGAGGTTCTTTCGTAAGTGCGACTAAAGTTCCCGTGAATAAAACTTAAATTATAACTATAAAACATTTTACTTATTTTGTCACGACCTTTTTAACCAAACCGGTTATCGAGGAACAAACTTTGTGTATTTGAACAATTAAAATTTATTCTAAACCATAAAGTACACCAAATCACACTGTTTAGCATCTCACTTTACGTATTTTGTCATAAAATGAAAAAAATTCACCAAATTGATTATTGAAGAATAAACTTAATATATTTAAACATCTTAAATTTTTCAATACCGTAAAGTACTATGTAAAATATAAAAAAGAAAAAAATCAGAACCTTAAAACATAAAAGAAGCAAAAAAAGGAAAAAAGAAAAAAAACCCGAAAAAGGGTAAAGAAGAAAAAAACACTGTAAGATTAACATCACTATCAACGAAAGATTAACATCTGCTCGTGCTTATGAGCAATTTTCATACTGACCAATACCGATTTTTTTACTGTGGGAATCGAGTTCGAGAGCACCGGGTCGACACTCGTGTTCTAGGGTAGCCTATGCTTGTGGGCCAACAATGTTGGTTTGTATAATATTTAGTCTGATAATATGAAATAAAAATTAAATTATAACTACAAATCAAATAAATTATACTGTTAAAAGGAACATTAACAAATACATTGAAATTTAACATCCATGGATAATAAGAAGAAAAAGTCTAATTTTTTTTAATAATATAATCCATATTCATCAAATGTAAATATTAAAACTCAGACCGTAATTAGAAAGAAAATAAGTCAACACAATTAGAAAGCGAAAAACAGGGGTTTTATTGTAAATGTTGTTTAAGTTTCCATGATAGTAAATGTTGCAACACGATACTCAAAAGTAAAAGAAAGATAGAAATATAAACACCAATTTAAATATACTTCTAATACATTTTTGAACGAAATGACCAAAATAAAGAAGACAACACAAATAGAAACTGAAACAATGGGTTCTATTGTAAGTATGAAATACCATAAACAATATGGGGTTCTACTGTAAAACCACCAATAAAATAGAAGCACCCATACAAATTTGAAAGAAGATGGTGCGGGGTTCTATTGTAAGTATGACTGAACATCCATAAACAATATGAAGAAAAAGTATAAAGAATTTTATCAACATAATCAATATTCATCAAACATAAACATAAAAACTTAACCAGTAATTAGAAAGAAAAGAAGACAACATAATTAAAAAGTGAAACATGTGCGTATCACGCAGAGTTAGATGAAAACCACCACCAAATTAGAAGCAGATATTCAATGTTGAAAGAAAGTGATGGGGTTCTATTGTAAATGTGGCTAAAGTTTCCGTAGGAGTAAATGTTGTAACGTGGTGCTCGAATATAAAAGAAAGATAAAAATATAAACACCAATTTAAGTATCATTCTAGTACATGGTTGTGTGAAATGACCACAATATTTAAGACAACACAGATAGACAGTGAAACATGTGGGTATCATGCAAAGTTGAATCAAAATCACCAATAAAATAGAAACACTTATACAGTGTTGAGAGAATATGATAGAAGGTTCAGTTGTAAATGTGGCAGCAGTTACCGCGGGAACAAGTATCTATGACATATTGTATATTGCAAGTCAAACACGATGAGAAAAGTTACTCCTATAAACCGTAAATCCTAAAAAATTAAAAAATATATATTTGTGATTTGGTAGTAGCCGAACAAAATGGATTCAATAGATATTTCAGGTTCAAAAATATAAGGAGAAGAAGTATAAAAATAAATTATTTTTGTAAAGGTTTAGGAAAATATGGTTCTAAAAATATAAAGAGAAGAAATATAAAAAGAAATTGATAATTTAAAGTAATGAAATCAATAAAAAGGTGACTTGCACATGTTATTGTCACGAAATTATTATTTTTTTACCAAACCAGTTATTGGGGAAAGAAGTTTGAATATTTGAATGTATTTTTAACAAAATTGAATAAACACCATTACTTTTATTAAATTCTTCCCGAATTTAGCTATTAAAGTTCATTATCAAATTTAAAATATTTAAACCCAGGGGTGTGGTTGAGCGGTTGGGGATCATCCTCCCTTAACCAAGTGTTGAAGATTCGATCCTCGTCTTGGGTAGAGAGCAACTTTAAATCTCTGGACCAGTTGGCCTACCCTTCGAGGTGCCTCCAATCCAGCGAGGGGATTAGTCACTGCGTTTGGCGGTGGATACCCTGGTCTCGACAAAAAAAATTTTAAATATTTAATTTCAATAGTAGCAACATATTTAAAAATTACATTATCTATTTTTTGAGACAACCTAATCTCATCTTAATTAAACTCAGTCTTAAATTGATCCGCAACTTATCGAATTTGTTCGGATTTAAGAATAAATCAGGGTCTATAAAGTGGTCCGGTAGGTCTCATTAAATTAAATTAATTAGTATGACTCACATGATTTTTACCAAATTATAAAGAGAGTGTTGAGAGGAGGGTGCTATAAAGAATGGCCCCAACACTCCTCATTGACTATAATAATTTTAATATACATACATCTCATTTCTATGATTGAAGTTGATTCGTGTTTAAGAACGTGATTGATTCGCAAACTTTGACTAATTTCGTATAGTGTAGTTCGATTTGGTTCTTACTTTTGGCCAATCCTACTTCTATTATTGAGATGGTCGTAAATCTTTTAGGGAGATTGCTGACTGTTGCGAAAATAATTTTGTACAAAAAAACACTAATTGGTTTTTCACCTTCTTCTCAGACAGCTCCTATCTTTCCTTTAAGCGAATGCATGCACCCTTCACTTTGGTGTGTTACCCAAGCCATTCGCTTTTGCCTTACTAAGTCTGTCGGTCTTGAAGTAACAATGGCTTATTATCATTCTATTTATTCTGATGCAAATTTGTGGAAGTACCCAACATCATTTAAATATAGTGTTCACGAGTTTTCATATAAATAAAATTGGGTTTGTCATTAGAAAGGTAATGTAAGAACAATAATAAATTAATTTATTTTAAATTTATAAGTTGATTTAACAGCTAATTGTATCAAACACTTCAAATTTAATTTGTTGATGTATTCGCTGTTAGAACTTCACACAGTGTTTCAATGGAACAGTTAGCACTCTAATTGTATTTCGAATAGAATCACAGAATTGAATGATTCTATTAGATTGCATTATTGAGTTTGACTTACAAATGGGTTTTAAAGGTTAACCCAGCAACCTGCTAAACCAGTCACAACCTGGTGACATGGCAGTAAACATGAAAGGGAAAAACACTTGTTTGACTAATTACAATTTTATTCTCTAGCTTGAATTACCACTAATACACCTCCTAATTCATGCTAGATAAGCTCTTCATTCTAATGCTGCTCCTTAGGCTTTCAAACCTCTTGATCTTCAGTGACTTAGTCAATAAATCTGCAATGTTTTCCTCTGAAGTGCAGTGCTCAAGCTTCAGCTTCAGTTTTGATACTTGGTCTCTTAGAAAATGAAATTTAGTCTCAATGTGCTTGCTCCTTCCATGAGCAATTGGGTACTTGGCAAGATCAATTGCTGATTTATTGTCAATCAACAACCTCATTGCACCACTTGGTCTTATTCTCAATTCATCTAGCAACATGTCAAGCCATTGAGCTTGACAAGCAGCCATGGCAGCAGCTATATACTCAGATTCACAAGAGGATAGTGCCACTCCACTTTCCTTCTTTGAACTCCAAGCAATTGGTGCATTTCCACACATAAAGACATATGCTGCAGTACTCTTCCTGCCACCTTTGTCTCCACACCAGTCAGCATCAGTAAAACCATAGACTTGCAAATTAGAATTCACCTCCTACCTGGGATACCACACTCCAAAATCCACAGTGCCCTTTATATATCTAAGTATGCGTCTGACTGCAAGTAAATGTGAAGCCATTGGCTTTTCCATGTACCTGCTAACCAGACCAACACCATAAGCAATATCAGGTCGTGTGTGACACAAATACCTGAGAGATCCAACCAATTGTTTGTACAATTTTGAGTCTACAGGTTTCCCTTCAACATCTGGAACCAACTTTACTGATGTATCAGTTGGGGTAGCTGCAGGATTGCAATTCCACATGTCATATCTTCTTAGTATATCACTGGCATACTTTTCTGATGCAGTAACATTCCACCCTCTGTAGCACTGAATTCTATTCCCAGAAAGTAGGAGAGAACATCTAAGTCTGACATCTCAAACTCTGTCATCATGTTCTTCTTGAACTCCTCCATCTTGTCTTCACTGGTTCCTGTCAGGAGCATGTCATCAACATACAAACAGACTATCAGATATTCACCATCATTTGAGCCTTTGGAATAGATTCCATGCTCATTTGTGCACTTGATAAACTGATGCTGCAGCAGGAACTGGTCAATTCTCTTGTTTCAAGCTCGTGGAGCTTGTTTTAGGCCATATAAAGCCTTACTCAACTTATACACCTTATTCTCTTCTCCTTTGATCTCAAATCCTGGTGGCTGACTTACATAGACTTCCTCCTCCAAATATCCATTTAAGAATGCAGCCTTAACATCCAATTGGTACATAGACCAACCTTTATAGCTTGCAACTGCCACAATTGTCCTGATGGTTTCCATTCTGGCTACTGGAGCAAACACATCAGTGTAGTCAAATCCAGGTCTCTGCAAGAATCCTCTTGCTACTAGTCTGGCCTTATATTTTCCCAATTCACCATTAGGCTTCATTTTGGTTTTATAAACCCACTTCACATCAATTTTCTTTCTACCTTCAGGCATATCTACCAGTTGCCAAGTATCATTTCTTTCTATGGAATTCAGTTCCTCAGTCATTGCTTGTTTCCGGTGATCTTTCTCAAGTGCTTCTTCAACTGTCAAAGGTTCTGCTTCTGCCATAAAAGCTTCTTCTACCAAGTCACCTGTTTCTGTGATTGCAGAGTCAGACACTATAATGAAGTCACTAAGTTTCTGTGGTGGTTGTCTCTCCCTCCTAGGTCTTTCAGAGTTGGTGTTATCACTGGTGGTGGCTACTGGTTGTGCCACTCCTTCTTCTATTTCTTCTGCAGGCTCAAGTACAACTATGACAGGCTCTACTTCTTCATCAGTATTGTTCCAATTCCAACCCCCTTGCTTCAGCAAATCTTACATCCTTGCTTATAACAACTTTTGATCTTTTAGGATCATATAAGTTAGGATCATATAACTTATATGATCCAGTGGAGTGGTAGCCCAGTAATACCATTGCTTGTGTTTTTCATCAAGCTTCTTTCTCAATTGATCAGGCACATGCCTGTAGCACAGGGCACCAAACACTCTGAGATGCTTCACACTTGGTCTTTCACCAGACCATGCCTCCTCTGGTGTGATTCCTTCTAGTCTCTTAGTAGGACTTCTGTTGAGAATGTATACTGCAGTGGTCACAGCTTCTCCCCATAAGTAATTTGGCATTCTCCTACTCTTTAACATGCTTCTAACCATGTTAAGAATAGTCCTGTTCTTCCTTTCTGTAGTACCATTGTGTTGAGGGGTTTATGGTGCAGTTATCTCATGTCTTATCCCTTCCTTTTCACAAAATTCTCTGAAATCAGTGGAGGTGTATTCACCACCTCCATCAGTTCTCAACCTGCTAATTTTGCAGTCACTCTCCTTCTCCACCATCACTTTGAACAACTTGAATGAGTTGAACACTTCACTCTTCTTGTCAATTACATAGACCCATGTCTTCCTGGTGAACTCATCTATGAAAGAAACAAAGTAATTGTTCCCACCTAGAGTCTTCACTTCAAATGGTCCACACACATCTGAGTGGATTGCTTTAAGTTTCCTTGAAGCCTTGGCCTTCAAATCAGAGTTGTATGAGTTCCTGCTTGTTTGGATTCACAACATTGTTCACACACCTTATCAATCACCTTGATCACTGGCATGCCATGTCCAACTCTCACTATCTGTTACAGCACTGAGACAATCATCTTTCACTATGTTCATGCCAATTTTTAAAGTTCTATGTTTGTTCAACATAGCCTTCAATACTTCATTTACCTTAGGGTCAAACAATACAAGTTCCCTATTCTCCATTATGACTGAGTAATCCTTTTCTAGCAACTGCCCAATGCTAATCAGATTGCTCTTCATTGATGGAACATACAAGACTTCTGTAACGGTGCACAACTTCCCATTACTCTTGCAGATTCTCACACTTCCAATCCCTTCACTTCTCACCACTCTGTCAACACCAAAGCGAATTGATTTCTTGACAGATTCATCTAAGTCAACAAACCAAGCCTTGGTACCACTCATATGGTTTGAGCAACCCGTATCCAAGTACCACATTGCTTCCTTGTCAACTTCATCTACTTCTCCTGCCATGAAAGCACTTTCTTCACTATCTTCCTTATCAACAATCTCTGTTACCTCAGCCATGAGCACAACTTCATCATCATCAGTTTCATCATCTGCAAGTTGTGCTTCTTCTTGTGTCTCTTTTGATTTACATTCATCTGCAAAGTGCCCGAATTTGTCACAGTTGTAGCATTGTATTTCCTTTCTATTAATCTTTTTCTTCTGTCCTCTATTTTTCCAAGCTTCTTTTTTTCTCTAGAAATCACTCATACCAGAATCCAGTTTATTGCTTGAGCCTTCACCACTATTTTTATTTCCTTTTCCCTTTTGAAACCTAGCTTGCAAGACTTGCTCAGTAGGTTTCTCCACCAATTTATCTTTATTAACAGATCTCACCCTAATCCTAGCCTCATTCGCCTCTAGTGAACCTAGCAGTTCTTCAATCTTCATTGTTTCTAGGTTTTTAGATTGTTCAATTGCAGTAACTACATAGTCAAATTTAGGAGTTAGAGTCATTAATACCTTTTCAATTTTCTGTAGATCTGTCAATTTCTCGCCATTCGTTCGCATTTGATTAGCCACGAGTGTCATTCTGTTGAAATACTCTGAGATTGTCTCCTTTTCCCCCATTTGAAGCAATTCAAACTCCCTACGCAGTGTTTGAAGCCTCACTTTCTTCAACGACGCGTCGCCGGAGTAAGCAATTGCCAATGCATCCCACGCCTCCTTCGCCGTTTCATATTGAGAAATCTTCTCAAACGCTTATGTGTCAACGCACTGATGGATTAGAAATAGCGCTTTACCGTCTTTCTTCTGCTGCTCACGGAGGACTGCTTCTGTGCCGGTGGTCGCCACACCGTTGCGCACAACTTCAAGAACTTCTTGATAGCGAAACACTACCTTCATTTGGATTATCCAACGATCGTAGTTCTTGCTATCTAGAATCGGAAGCTTCGCCGGAAATTGTCCATTGCTGCCACTGTTGCTCGCCATCTCCGCCGTGGATCGCCGTGCTTTGAGGCCAATTCTGTTAGAACTTCACACAGTGTTTCAATGGAACAGTTAGCACTCTAACTGTATTTCGAATAGAATCACAGAATTGAATGATTCTATTAGATTGCATTATTGAGTTTGACTTACAAATGGGTTTTAAAGGTTAACCCAGCAACCTGCTAAACCAGTCACAACCTGGTGACATGGCAGTAAACATGAAAGGGAAAAACACTTGTTTGACTAATTACAATTTTATTCTCTAGCTTGAATTACCACTAATATTCGCTATCTGCTACTAGCTTATGCGTTATAAACTAGTTTATCCACTATTTACTATTTTGGACTAGATATAGAGCCAAAAATATTTAAAACAAGGTCGGGGTTGAAACAAAAACAATTACAATTCTATTATTACATAATTACTAATTATGAGTAAAAGTTAAAAATGAAAGAATGAATGTTATAAAAAAATTAACAGTATACAAGGTTAAATATAATTCTTAAAAGAATATTTTACTCCGTAAAAAAAGAATATTTTGATACAAAATTATTATTATTATTACTATTATTATTATTATTATTATTATTATTATTATTACAAACTAAACAAAGATAGATGTCCCTTCGGGGACATCCGAACAAAACAAAGATAGATGAATGTCAAATAAAATTATGTTTTGTTTATACAAAGCCCAAAAAAAGATATTCAAAAATAAAACTTTTGGACAAGAATATCCCCGAGGAGTTCGGAATATCACAAACAAATCCTCCCTTGGTCCGTTGACCGTTTCTTCTCTCTTTCGCTCGCCGCCGACGTGGAACTCGATGGTGAACTCGATGGAGGGGCAGAAGCAGCGGTGGCCTCAGAACTTGAACGCTGAGACGATGTACGTGAAAGTCATGACCGACGAACAACTCGAGACTCTCCGCAAACAAATCGCCGTTTACACAACCATCTGTGAACAACTCATCCAAATGCACAAAACCCTCTCTGCTCACCAAGATCTCACAGGTACTTAGTTACTTTCTCTTCGTACCGGAATTCTGTATGTTTAATACCAGAAGTAAGTTACTCTTATACTATTATTGGATTGGATTAGTATTATTAGTTCTGATATATAAGTGGAAGAGCACTTGGATGATGAGATGATAAGAGTCTCTTCCAGCTTAACGAATGTCATTAGATTAACCAAGGTCTCTAGTTCGAATTCAGTCTGTGTTAAATATCTTGAGGAAGAGCTTTGCCGTCCATTCTGGTTCTACCCGACTGAAGTGATTATTAGTCTTTGCAGTTTTGCGCAGATGATACCTAATTGATACCAAAAAAAATTCAAATTTATTATAAGCCGTGTTTTATTCGAACAAATCTACGCCAAATTTTACTTACCTCTGAACCCTAAATTAGTCCTTGGACCGAAGACGCAACGCATCAGTATTTAATTTTAAATTAATAATACTAAGAGTTTAATTGGTGTAGTTTGCACCGACAATGCAAAATATTGTCCACCATCAACCAATTGAAAATCATAGTATGTGTGACTTTCGAAATGATTAAGATAAAAGTCAAACATTTTTACGATGCGTCAATTTTTGATGACTTTCAAGTTTCAAAAATTCAAAATAATTAAGATAAAATTTAAATATTTTTATGACCTGTCAATCTCGGATTACTCGACCGCGTAAAATATTGGTCGACCAACAGTGCATACTAATTAGGAAAATGTTTAAACTTACACACCACAAGAATCAATATGACTCACGAATATGATTGATTAGTCAACTTGTGAATTAACCTTCTTGTTTGTTTAGAAAAACATGTTTTAGTTCATTTCCTACATAAATTGCTTTGTAGGATTTAGCATTGCTATACAAATTAATAGATTTGATTTGAATTGTGTCACTCAGGGGTTAGGTTGGGAGGTATGTATTGTGAACCATTGATGGGTCACAAAATAAGTTCGAGGCAGCGATGGACACCGACACCTGTGCAGCTTCAAATGCTGGAGCGAATATTTGAAGTGGAGAAAGGGACTCCAAGCAAGGAAAAGATAAAGGAGATAACCGTTGAGTTAACCCAACACGGTCCAATAACTGAGACCAATGTATGTAATTGGTTTCAGAATAGGCGTGCTAGGTCCAAGAGGAAACAAAAGGGTGTCACCCCCGTTAATGCTGAATCCGAAGTGGAGACTGAGGTTGATTCCAGAGATAAGAAGACCAAACCGGACCAAAATTTGTGCTTCCAAAACCCTCAACAAGTGTCCTCTGATTTGCAGTACTTAAATTCGGAGTCAGATGGCAGTTTAAGATCCACTAGAAGCTTTGATCACTTTCCTGGTTTTGATGGGATTCTATCAAACTCAAGTATGTTATACCTTCCTTTACCAGTCTCTATAATTAGTAAGATTAGTATTTATGACTTCAAATAATTTTGTCATGAGATAAGATACCCCTTAAGGTTTAGGTTGGACTAGTTACTAGCTTATGGGACCTTTTCAATTAATTTTTTACTTAGCAGAAGTTCTAAGCTGATTTCAACTGATATTGTCTAAAAAACTCAGTTATTGTAAGGTTTGTTTAGTATCTCTTTCACTTCCTGATTTTTATTCCGTCTCCTTACTCTCTGCTACGGTTTTGGAAAAGCATAAAAACTAACATTTGCAGAAAAAATTGGTACTCATTCTATCTAAGCACTAAAGCTAGACTAGAAATGTTGTTTAGTTCCTGCAGAGGATGGCCAATCCCTTTGGTTCTGTTTGAGAAATATATAACATCATTCTTCAACATGCTTAACTACTTTTGCAATATACTTTCATGCATTTGAGCATTTTGTTTTCCATGTATTGTATCATTATGTATAGCCTCCCTTTTGCGAATACTTTGCAAAGTGTGTGCATGTGTATCTCTTTGACTTGCTACATTTTGATGAATATATTTTCTTCTTCTTTTGGTGGTTCATTTTAACTAGATTTTGGACTCTAGGCTATCTAGACTAGTAATGGAGCTTTGGCATTTGACTATTTAAGCCTCTTTTCGTTGTACAATTTGAGAATTGCGACTTTTGTTTAAATTGCATGTTAATTTTTGCAGGGAGTGACTATCTTACTGGAAAAATGGAAGCACCTCGGAGCTACAATTTATACCAGACAGGAGGTGACTTCAACATGGTAGGTCGACCATTCAGTGGGACTTCTGACGACTGTGATTAGCTGTGAAGAGAAAAAAATTGAAAACAAATTGAAACCTGTCGACTTATAAGATATTGTATTATATTTTGGGTAGAATATATAGTATTATATATAGTGATATTTCAGGATGATAGTTGCATATTTTACAATATATAGTATATTTCAGGATGTAGCTTGTTTCTTTTGGCTTTTGAGAGGTCTCCGAAACCATTCTAGTGGAAGCAAGAAAAAATTGCTTTGAAGCATAATTTTCTTGGTTTGCGATTAATACAATCTTGCATTCTAGTTTAAGGACATGACTAAGAGCCTTTTCGAAATCTCTTTTTAAAAACAGTTTTTAATTTTTAAAATTTTAAATGAACAAATTTGTTCTTTGTTAAGTTTTAAAAGCTAGTTTTTAAAACTCCATTCAAATAGGCTCTAAGTTTCATCATGTGTGCATTTCACACTAAAAAGTTATTCTAATAACTAACTAATTTGAAGTATATCATAAGTTGATTCACAGTACAATTTGCTCTATTGATTAACTAATTAATTGACTAAGAATAAACTACTGCAGAAAAAGAAAAACCAATGTTTTGAAAACCAGATTGGTGACACTTTTGGGTTTGATTCAACTAGTTTAAAAGGCTTGAATTACGGTGAAACTGCGGTCGAATCGCTCAAATAATCTAACTGTAGATGGTTTCGATTCTTGTTTTAATTGGTTAAATTGTTCGATTGGTTCAGTTTTTAAAACATCGAGAAAAATCTAATAATGTTACTTGTAGCTGCTGAATATACTGGCTGAAAAGCATATTTTGCTATTATTGTCAACTGGCTATTCTGTTTTTTATTAATAGCAGCATTGAGGATTTAAGAATCGATACATTGAGGATTTTTAGAAAGTAAAATAAAAAAAATAACTTAATTACGTAAAAAAATGACTACATGAGATGCTTTACAGTAAATATTTATGCTTTCTACTCATTTAAGATTTTTCCTCTCATCCCAAAAGTAAAGTTCCATGTATGGTTTCTCGTCTTTTATATATCATATACTAAGCAACTTGGAATGCGACATACATACACTAAGCAACTTGGAGTAATTTTCATGTGAGAGTGATGGGATAAATCTCAACCATTGATTCTATTAAGAAGTAGTCAAAATTAAACAATAAAAGTGTCGCTTTAGGATACATGTAAGTCCCATAATTTTGAAAATAGGTCTCATTAAATTAAATTAATTAGTATGACTCACATGATTTTTACCTAATTATAAAGGGAGTGTTGAGAGGAGAGTGCTATAGAGAAAGTCCCTAGCACTCCTCATAGACTATAGTAATTTTAATATTCATACATCTCATTTCCATGGTTGAAGTTGATTTGTGTTTAAGAACATGATTGATTCAGAAACTTTGACTAGTTTTGTTATAGCGTAGTTTGATTTGGTTCTTACTTTTGGCCATTCGTACTTCTATTATTGAGATGGTCGTAAATCTTTTAGGGAAAATGCTGATTGTTACGAAGATAATTTCGTACAAAAAAACACGAGTTGGTTTTTCACCTTCTTCTCAACTCCTATCTTACCTTTAAGCGAATGGCTGCGCGCTTGCACCCTTCACTTTGGTGTGTTACCCAAACCATTCACTTTTGCCTTACTAAGTCCGTCCGTCATGAAGTAACAGTAGCTTATTATCATTCTACTCTTATGCAAATTTGTGGAAGTACAATTGCAAGTTTTTAATCAGTTGGATTGGTTTTAAATCAAAGATATATTGTGGATTAAGCCACCCTGTAGTGTGATCCATGGTTATTTTGAGAAAAAATAAAACGTTGGAAAGTCCTGAAGCCATTCTTGCCTTTTGTGCATTGTTCCCCTTCGTAATATATAGCATTACTCATCTTTTAGTCATGGATGTACTAGTGGGATGAGTGAACTTCTGGGAAGCTTCCTAGAAAGCATGCAAGTGAGGACAACACATGCTGAAAAGACACGTGGTGGTTTGTGGGGGCAGTCGACAGTTCTCAAAGAAGTCTGGGATCTTACAAATGATATCAGAGCAGCAGACCTCTCCCAGTACGGTGTGGTTCAAGGACGAACCAAGCGGAAGCTGGTGGGCATGTGACATTCGGGGTTGACGAGGGCGGGGAGTGATTGTCGGTGCCCAAAAGGTGGCACGGACAAAGACTGACAGCTTCCAGTGAAGGGACACGTGAATGAACCGAATATGCACTGGAATGAGAGGGATCCTGAGGTCGTGCAGGTATGATACTGTACAGTTGAAGAAAAGCTTAAAAACATTGATTTAGATTACCTATACCAACAAGATGCACCTTCCTTTCAGGAGTCATTCCTATAAGAACTCCATAGTTACGAACATGTAAATTTTTTGGTGTTGCTTCTGTCATAAGCTGCTAGGTGACCAGCAGGAGGTTGTCGGGAAATTGTGTCTGTTCTGATCCTGAGAAATACGCATTTTAATGCTTAAAATGACTCCCTTTGACCTTATAATTGTTATGCTCTATATGTGTAAAATCAAATGCGTGATTATAATTGTCATGCTCAATATATGGATTTTATGAGATATTTTAATTCCAAATGTTGTCATAATAAATGTATGATTATATAATGTATATGAATCTGAAGGTATTCAAAGGGAAATTATTGTAAACTCCTTGAATCAAAAGGTTGATATTCACATTCAAATGTGACGTAAAAGAGAGTGTATAACTTAAGCTTAAAACACGGTCGATCCAGGCTAAGTCGTATGATACTTATCGAACTTAACGGCATGGATCTCAGTTCGAAAGTGCCAAGAACCCATGGAATAAAGAGATTAACAACACGATTTTAAAGTACGAGAAAAGCTTTAATGAACATATATTGTTTTATTTTAGAGTCCTCGAGAACTCATTGAGACTTTTATATCTCACCCCTCTAGGTCTACTTTAAGATAAGTAGAAAGGAAAAGATGCTCGGGCTGGTTAAGGGGTTTAGTTTCATGGTTGTAGTTGTTTTAAATTTTATTGTTTACGTAAGATGTTGATTATAGACATCTTGTTAGCACAACCTATGTGATGTTTGTATAACCAAAACTTCTGAAGTTGTTATTCCATGTGGTTTTGTGTATTATGAATGTTGCGTGTTAATCTCAACTAGTCACACACTTAAGGTGTTAGCTCAGTGGTAAGAGTTTAGCCTTATATCCTCAAGGTGATGAGTTCAAATCCCCTTGGGGACAGATGTAAAATGGTCATTAGTGCCACTTTTATTAATAAAATTTCCCCTTCCCCAATTTTTTGTACAACATGTTTTATGGGAAAATATTTTATTTAACCCATGAATGAATGAATATGCACATGTTTGGTGTTTATTTATTTATGATTTAATAACATGAATGTTATTTATCTAATTAATATTTATGTTTGTTTTAATATCCAAATGATATTTAATTTGACCCATGTTTGTTTTTCCTTGTTTAAACAAACATTATGGATGATTCAAGCAACCTTCCACCAAAAAGAAAGAGTACGACAGTTCACTTTAAGACATAAGTCGGGGAACATATATCCATAAAGTTTGATCCTACATATAGTCAGCCTATTGGTCCTTTAGTTGACCAGTTGAAGAGCTATATAAGGATGCTTTAATTTCTCAAAACATACTAAGCATCTTACCAATGACTTTGAAGCAGGATGCATGAGTTTATTTGGCAGAATGTTGAGATGAATGGTACCATTGGTACGACATGAGTTGCGGAAGATGGCCCAACTAAAGCCTTCAGAATCGTATGTGTTCGATAAGTCAACTTCGATTGCAACTAAGATATAAGAAAAGGTTTTTCCATTAATCAATTCAAACATGTGCACATGATTCGTGTTGTAGGATGAACTGGTTGAGCAAAGCATGCATGTTTCTTTTTGTTCCGCAGGGATGCCAAGATATAGTGACTGTTGTTGACGGATCACCAAAACACCGTGGTCGTGCTCAGGCAAAACTGCTTGAATTTCATGCAATAATAAATCATGCAGGAGGTTGTATCGACATTCGAACAACATATCCAAGGTATGTGTTATTTATGTGTAGAAAATCTCAACTATATAGGCTGCTTAGGTCAAATGCCACCATCCATCTCATCAAACTATTTTTGTATCTAAGGTTAGTTTCTCCATCTCACGTCGAAGAGCAGGAACCAACAAAAAATAAGTTGATAAAAGATATGTTATTGGTTGCATATGATGAACGAAGTGTCAAGTTAGTATTGGAGCAGGAATCCCATCATTGTTTCATCGCATTCAAGGAACTCTTAGCGATTTGCCACTGGTAATCAATGGCTTGAGTTACCCCACTTGGCCATATGATCGATGCACATAAGTATACATTAATTATTAGAAGTGTATTGCATAATCAATGCATTGAATTGGGTATTAATGATTTGTTTCATTTTGTGTGGTATAAAATGGGGGCTAAGCCCGAAAATAAAAACAGAAACTAAACATCAACAAGTTTGGGAATTCCCTACAACATAAAAAAGCAATAAGAGTCCTAAAGTAGTAGGATAGTGCTCGTAAAAAAAATCAAATCATCAGCTTGACAACACTCAATATTTGTCAATGCATTCGCACAACGGTTAGCCTCTCTGAAAATGCTAACAAAACAGACCTCTCAAGGTAACTCCAAGATCTTGTGGATCTCTCTAACAATACTCCACCCCGAAATGCGTCCACTCTCCATACCCAAGATTACATGACAAGCCACCCTGACATCTAACTCTACCACCACCCTGCTCCAACCCTTAGCGCGAACAAGCTGTAAGCAAATGAAAACACCCCAAAGCTCAACAACGAAAGGGTCACAGAAACCAATATATTTAGAGAAACATGCGAGCCAATCACCATTAGAGTTTCTCACGAGCCCACCACAACAACAACCTTAGAAGAGACTTTCACGACACCATCACGGTTGAGACACAATCAACCATCATCAGGGGATCCCATTTAACACAAACATTCTCCATGACATGATCTGGCATCGTCCCAGAAGCAACCATTAGTATGACGCTCCTTCACACAATTAGTAAATACAACCCAACGGGTGAATATGTGACAAATCATGTTCTTGTTTGTTCTTCCACCTCTAAAGAAAATGACATCCCATAGCCCAAAAGGATGCCCACTCAACACCATCTCTACTTCAACTGACTTCCATCAAATTAAAGTGATGCCATTGCACAGATCACCGCCAAAGAAAGCATTTCGATCTTCAACTTTAATTAAAGCCAACCACAAATTCAAAACATGAGGTCAATCACAAAGGGCATACATAGTTGATTTTATAATATCGCCGCAATGCAAACAAAAGGAATTGCCCAACCCCATAACATTCTTCCTTGAATTAGTTAAAAGTCTGTCATGCACCAAAAGTCAACCAAAGTCTCTACCTCTCTTAGGAGCTTGAATCTTCCAAACTTTAGTCCAAAGAGGATTAATTTGAGTTGTATCATAATTTGAAAAAAAATATGAAAACCACTAGTGATAGTGAACTCACAGGCTGTTACCCGACCACAAACTCAAATCATTGCCATAATCCAATTTTGGAGGAAGTAAGGCATGAATTATGGAGACAACATCGAATGAGATATAAGCTTCTAAACCTAGGAGATCTCATGAGACATATGTCCCAACACTATCACAGACTCTAAGGTCAACAAGCTTATTAGGAATATGAGCCACAAAATCATAAAGCTTGATGCCTAGGGGGATCCACGAATCATTCATGTGTCTATAGACCAGAAACAATTATTATCCATACTCGACACGGAGAAATTGACGCCACAAATTATTATCTCCCTGTCTCAAAGACCAACTAAGTTTTGTCACAGAAGCTGAATTAACATTTATGAGGTTGCGAATTCCCAAACTTTTTTGGTTGAGTAATCATAGACCAACTCATAGCATGAAAGAGATGGTCCTCATTAGTATCTCCCTAAAAGAAGCTTCTCTAGAGCAGCTGAATATTCCGGATGCAAGTTTTGAGAATCATCGAAGTCATCATAGAATAGAGAGAAAGAGCGTCAATAACCGCCTTTGACAAAGTTATACGCCCAACCAATGAAAGTTGTGAAGCTTTCCAACTTGACAACTTATTTTTAATCATATCAACGAGATAAGCAGAATCATTCCTTTTTAGACTTCTACCAATAAGAGGAATCGCCAGGTACTTTCCCAAGGTAGTAACTTCTTTGTAACCAGAGTGGAACGCAATATTTCTTCTAATATATATGCAAAATAAGATGACATAACTAAAAAGGATTTGTTATTTAGCTCCATATATTATGGAGTAATATGGATTTTTCTTTCGCTTGTCTGCTTTTGATACAATATTATTGTTGTCCAACATGGATCATTGGAAATTGATTGTAATTTTTTTCTCGCAATTTTGGTCTCCCAAATTAATTATCAAATTTGTAATTTTAGTCCACCGTTAAATTACTATTTAAATTTTGACGGAAATACTAATGTGGCAATAATGTTGTAGTGTTAGTCGCATGTCATTCAATTCTTAATATATTAGTTTAATTAATTCACAATGATTATTATTTTAAATCATAATGATTATTTTTTAAAATACTATTTTCTAAAATCATTTTTAATTGAATTGGAACGTTTCATAATATATTATTATCATTAAGATTTGATATAAATAAAATACTAATAAGCGTTAAATGAATTAATTACATTTTTTTGACGGAAAATTAATTACATTTTAAAAGATATATATTTTATAAGTTGTTTCTAATTGTAGTAGTAGAATATGAATTAATATATTTAATAAAATATGGCCGCTTTTAAAATAAAATTATAGATTTTAGTTATAGTAAAATTAAGACATTTTATCGATTTTTCTCCTAACAAACTAAATTTTTAAAAAATTGAAAACATATTTGTCTAATAATAACACAATTTTTTCTCATAATTTTCTACTTAAATACTTTTGTAACCAAAGTGTAAAGACGGAAGAGCACTTGGATGAGATGGTTGGGGGTCTCTTCCAGCTTAACCAAGGTCTTGGATTCGAATCCAGCCTTAGACATATAGCAGTGTTAAATCTCACAAAGGTCCTGGATTCGAATCCAGCCTTAGACATACAGCAGTGTAAATCTCTTGAGGGAGAGCTTTGGCTCGAGGGATCCGTCTTTGCAGTTTGTACACAGAGGATATCCAATAAACCTACTTTTAGTTTAATCTAATAAAATGCAAAAGATATAAATTAAAATATAAACATGGGAAAACTTATAAACTATAAATATGTGAAAATTTAGAAATTAAAATATAAGTACAAATGGTTTAGTATATTAATATACAAAATATATAAATGAAAGTATAAACCAAAAACGCTAGCCCTGTGGCATACACTATTTTGGGACGCAGAGGTCGACTTAGTGCTCTTAGGTTGGATTCTTGCAATGGGCAAACTCGATGTTGGCTAGTGCGAAATTTGCTCATAAGCACAAGCTAGCAGAGAGTCTTTCGTCGAAAGCATTGGGACACTTCGTTTATTCGCCAATAATGGTCCGAACAAAAAAAAATATAAACAAAAATGTAAATTTGTAAAAGCTTGTTTTATTCATAAAATATGTGAAAACTCATTTCATTGTCAACCCAATGATACGTCGGAATGACATGCACGATTGCCATGTCAGCATTTTCGTCATACATTGGAACTCAATTTAACGGGTGACTAAAATATTGAAAAAATGGGGGGAACAAAATTGCACGAATAAACAATTGCGCATTTGATAAAATTTGAGGACCAAATTTGCGAGAAAAAAAGGAAGTGACTAAAATTGTGGATCTAATAAAAATAAGAGGACCAAAACTACAGTTAAGACTAACATATTTCAAATCCTACCCCTTTTAATTACTGACACATATTGATCTCAAATTATAAATATAAGTTATATATTATAATTATTTATTAGTTTATCTTAAATATATAATAGTATAACATATGTTATCTGTGTACCTATGAAAATTAACAATACATATTATCTAATTTCTTATCAAGTGTGACACATCAAACCCATGATATGATAGTTTCATCATGTCTCTATTTCTATCTTGCTTCATATTCTATCATGTCTCTATCCTATCCTAATACATCAAACGGGTCCTAAAAATATTTTCTACATTTTAGTTAAGTGGAGGAAAAAATCTCATAGAGTTAATAATTTTCCTATTAATTTCTCCATGCAATTATAGTGATTAATATATTTTAAGAAAGTTACAAGAAATTTCATCATTTTTAGTGACCATGTAGTATTTATAATCGGTTGGCGTATTTTTTTGAGGATTTAATTTATTGTTGTAAGAGATTTTTTTATAACTTCAGCTAATCACAAAACGACATGTGATAAAAATGGTTTGACTTTATCTCAATTAGGGGTGGCAAATATGTTGTATGTGTTAGTATTAAAGTGTCTGTAAATAGCAATTTGTATGTTTGGGCCCTTGTATTTTAGCCCAACTCAGTATCTCAGTAATGTGGTGCACTTAGTAAAAGCCCACATGTGTAACTCTCACTATCTGATGTATATATCAACTCTCATTGAATGAAATCAGTTAGTTGGTTGTTGCCATTTCACCATTTCTGTTATTTTGCTTCTAACAGTTGGTACCAGAGCCCCAACCGGGGCCTGAGAGTGAAATTGATTATTGTTTGTGCAAATCTGAGTGAAGGATTTGAAGAATTGCGTGCAACAACAATGGCGGAAAAGGAGGCGAATTACATGCAACCTGCAGTGCCCAAATTCGATGGCCATTACAGTCATTGGGCCATGTTGATGGAGAACCTGCTCCGTTCAAAGAGTACTGGAATCTTGTGGAGAAAGGCGTGTTCGTCACACCGGAGAACCCGACGGCGGACCAGATGAAAATGGCGGAAGAGAGCAAATTGAAAGACCTCAAAACAAAAAACTATTTGTTCCAAGCGATTGACAGAAGTATCTTGGAAACAATCCTCAACAAGGATTCGTCAAAGCACATATGGGAATCCATGAAGAAGAAATACGAAGGCTCATCAAAGGTGAAGCGAGCCCAATTGAACACGACACAACAAGAATTTGAGATACTGAGCATGAAGGATGGAGAGACAATCGATGAGTATTTCGCAAGAACGCTCGCGATTGTTAACAAAATGAAGATGTTTGGGGAAAAGATTGAACAAGAGACCGTGGTGGAGAAGATTCTCAGGTCTTTAACGGAAAAATTCAATTACATAGTGTGCTCAATTGAGCACTCGAATGATGTCACGAAGCTCAGCATTGATGATCTTTAGAGCAGTCTTCTAGTTGAAGAGCAAAGAATGAAGGGTCAGAAAGAAGAAGAGCAGGTGTTGAAAGTCTCAAATTCGAATCCAAAAGCTGGCAGAGAGGGCAGAACAAAGGAAAGAAAGTCACCAAACAGATAATGAAAAAGGTATGGTTCCCAGACTCAGGCTGTAGCAATCATATGTGTGCATTTAAGGAGTGGTTCCATGACTTAGATGAAACTTACAAGACTAGTGTTAAGCTAGGAGATGACTCAAAAATGTTAGTAATGGGAAAAGGTACTGTGAAGCTTGAAATAGGTGGGATAATTCATGTAATTACTTAAGTATATTGGATCCCAGAATTAAAGAACAATCTTTTGAGTGTTGGACAACTCCAACAAAAGGGGTTGAAAGTTGAATTTGAGGATGACTTTTGCAGAGTAATTCATAAGAAGAAGGGATTATTGTTTAAGTCTAAAATGATATCTAACAGGATATTTCCTATTATGCCTTCTGTTGTAGAACCTGTCTATTTCAAAGTAACTGTTGATGATGCAGCACATCTCTGGCACTGTAGATATGGCCATTTAGGCCATAGTGGCTTGTGTCAACTCAGTCAAAAGAACCTTGTCAAGGGATTTCCTGAGATAGGAAGCAGTAGCAAGGTATGTGATGATTGTATGGCTGGCAAACAACATAGGGAACCATTCCCAAAGACATCCTCATGGAGAGCAGAGAGGAAGCTTCAATTGATACATGCTGATATATGTGGTCCTTTGAAGCCTGAGTCTAACACAAAGAGAAGGTATTTCATCACCTTCATATATGATTTTACAAGAAAATGCTGAGTATATAATTTTGGTTGAGAAGTCTGCAGCTTTGGAAACTTTCAAGGTGTTCAAATCTGCTGTAGAAAATGAATCTGGTGTAAAAATTGGTTGTTTGAGAACAGACAGAGGAGGAGAATTCACCTCCACAGAATTCAATGAATACTGCTTTGCAAATGGAATAAAAAGACAGCTTACAGCTGCCTACACACCCCAGCAGAATGGAGTGGCAGACAGAAAGAACAGGATAATACTCAACATGGTAAGGGCTATGATGAATGAGAAGGATCTTCCAAAGGGATATTGGGCAGAGGCAGTGAGATGGAGTGTATTCCTTCAAAATAGAAGTCCTACAGCAGCAGTTGAAGGCATGACACCAGAAGAAAAATGGAGTGGTGTAAAACCCTCAGTGCAATTTCTTAGAGTTTTTGGGTGCATTGGTCATTTGCATGTACCTGAAAATCTAAGAAAGAAGCTTGATAGAAGAAGTATTAAATGTGTGCTACTTGGCATAAGTGAAGAATCAAAGGCATATAGGTTAGTTGATCCCACAACTAACAAGATTTACATCAGCAGAGATGTTGTGTTCAGTGAAGAAGAGAAGTGGAATTGGAATGCAGATAAAGAGAAAGAGAAGGAAAACCTAGTTGACTTGGGGGAAGATGATCAGAAGACAACTGAGACTGATAATATAACTACTGGTGTAGACAATAATCCCTCTGCGAATGAGAATGTGGAAAGTAATGATGACCATAATACAAACACTCCTAGTAATGACTCTGCAGAGCTGCCAATCACAGTGCCTACCACAAAAAATGAGACACCAGAAGAATTCCTTCAAGGGAGAGCAAAGAAAAGGCCATCTTACTTGACTGACTTCTACACTAAAGAAGAACTAACTGATGAATTTAACTTAGCAGTTATGAGTCACATAGAGGATCCTGTTACATTTGAAGAGGCGGTGAAAAGTGAAAAATGGAGGAAGGCTATGGATTTAGAAATTGAATCCATTGAGAAAAATTAGACTTGGGAGTTAGTTGAACTTCCACAAGGTGCCAAGAAAATTGGTGTGAAATGGTTGTTCAAAACTAAGTTGAATGAGAAAGGAGAGATAGAGAAGTTCAAGGCACGATTAGTTGCAAGAGGATTTACTCAAAGACATGGAGTTGACTATAGGGAAGTGTTTGCTCCTTTAGCCAGATGGGACACCATCAGAACTGTGGTTGCTATTGCTGCTCTTAAAGGTTGGAAGATTTACCAACTAGATGTGAAAAGTGCATTCCTTCATGGTGAAATCCAAGAAACAGTTTATGTGGATCAACCTCTAGGATACAAAAAGAAAGGGCATGAGGATAAAGGTTACAAGTTGAAGAAGGCTCTATATGGGTTGAAGTAGGCACCCAGGGCATGGTATAACAAAATTGAGGGATACTTTACAAGAGAAGGATTCAACAAATGCTCCTCAGAACACACACTGTTTGTCAAAAACAGTGAATCAGGATCCATTCTCATTGTAAGTTTGTATGTGGATGATCTCATATTCACTGGTCATAGCAACAAAATGTTTGAGGAATTTAAGAACTCTATGAAAGAAAGTTTTGACATGTCTGACCTGAGATTGATGAACTACTTTCTAGGAGTTGAAGTGAAGCAATATGATGGTGGAATAACTATTAGTCAGGCCAAGTATGTTGCTGAAATATTGGAAAAATTTGGAATGCAGGATTGTAAACCAGTGCATAGTCCTATTGTGCCTGGCACCAAATTATCCAAGGAAGAAAGTGGAGGCAAAGTTGATAGCAGCAACTTCAAAAGGCTAGTTGGCAGTTTAATGTATTTAACTGCAACTAGGCCAGATCTCACCTTTGTTGTCTCATTGCTAAGTAGATACATGGATAGCCTTTCTGAGATTCATCTTCAAGCTGCCAAACGTATCCTAAGATACTTGAAGGGTACTGTGGAGTATGGCATACAATACAAAAGCTCTGGAAATGTTGAATTCACTGCATACACTGATAGTGACTATGCAGGTGATGTTGATGATAGGAGAAGCACATCTGGATATGTATTCTTACTTGCTTCTGGTGCAATTTGCTGGTCTGCCAAGAAGCAACCAGTGGTGACTCTCTCCACCACTAAATCAGAGTTTATTGCCGCAGCTAGTTGTGCCTGCCGAGCTATTTGGTTGAGAAGAATCCTCAATGATTTGAGCCTGCCACAGAAGAAGACTACTGTTATCCACTGTGATAATAGTTCAACAATAAAATTGTCTAAAAATCTTGTCCTCCATGGGAGGAGCAAGCACATTGACATAAGATTTCACTTTCTTTGTGACTTGGCTAAGAAAGAAGTAATTGAACTGATATATTGTAACACAAAGGAGCAGGTTGCAGATGTTATGACCAAGGCTCTGAAGACTGAAAGCTTTGAGAAATTGAGGAAAGCCCTAGGAATGATTAAAGACTGAAGTTTGAAGTTCCGCTGATTTGTAGTTCCTCTGATGTGTGCCTGATCTGTCTCATATGATTGTGTGTGAATGTTTCTGTGTAATCTCATCTGTCAAATTGTTCATGACAGTTGAGATTAAGGGAGGATATGTTGTATGTGTTAGTATTAAAGTGTCTGTAAATAGCAATTTGTATGTTTGGGTCCTTGTATTTTAGCCCAACTCAGTATCTCAGTAATGTGGTGCACTTAGTAAAAGCCCACATGTGTAACTCTCACTGTCTGATGTATATATCAACTCTCATTGAATGAAATCAGTTAATTGGTTGTTGCCATTTCACCATTTTTGTTATTTTTCTTCTAACAAAATATTCAACTTGTAAGTGGGGATTTTTGTGGGGACTGCCCATTCAGAGCCCTATGGGCAGAAATTTTCCCCCGTGGGGATGGGGATGAGGCAGAAAATCCATCTGTAGTCAATTTTTGGAGATGTGGATGGGGATTATACCTCCTCTCTACATGGACCCCACACCTAATATATTACATAAATAATATATATATATATATTATGGATTTAATTTATATACACAGTAGTTGTATAAGGTTTTTTACACTATCTACAAATTAGATGCTGACACATCATCAAAAGGAAATTGGTCAATTGGTAACCAACAATTATTCAATTAGTAACCAACCACTCCATGTATTATGATTGTTGGTGGTTGTAAAAGCCTATACACAATTTTTTTTTTGGTCGAGACCAGAGTATCCACTGCCGAACGTAATGACTAATCCCCTTGCTGGATTGGAGACACCTCGAAGGGTGGGACAGCTGGCCCAGAGATTTAAAGCTGCTCCAACCTATACACAATTAAATAACGTGTATAGAAATTAAACTCATATACTATATTATAAGTAATTAATTTTTAGCCTTTTATACTTATTAAAAAAATAAATTGTTTCAATTTTTATACTTTTTAAATATTAAAATATAAAAGTATGATTGACTTTTATATTTTTTATATTAAAATGTAAAAATTTTGTTTTTTAGTCTTATTTTATATATTTTTCCTATTTTAATATATTTTTGAAAACTTTTAATAAATTTTTAAGGTCCTGGGGGATCCATGGGACGGGGAAGAAAGCTACCTGAGGCAGCTATCTGGGATGGGGATGAGGGACATTTTGAGAGGCGGGGACGAGGAGCACTCCTCGACCCCACCCCCGCACCGCCCCATTGCCATCATAATATCAACTATCTTAGAAGTTATTCATACTATAAATTTTTATTGATTTTTTTTGGTTGATGACACACAAAAACATTCAGAAAATATATACACCAATTAAACCATTTTCTTGACGAATAAAAATCTCCTGTAGTTAATAATTTTCCTATTTTCCCATTCCAATATAAGGGTGCTTCTAGGGTGAAAGAGCAAATCAAATCTCTCACCAGTGAACCATTAAATATGACCGTAGTATAAAAGTTCATCAGCGGTTGAGATTTAGTACGAGTTGATTCAATCTTATCCACTTATAGCATCTTATAAAATATCCTACGTACAGTCAATTTTAGTGGTTCACCGGTGAAGGATTAATAAATTTCAAGAAAATTCAAAAAGAAATTTGTCAAACAAAAAAGAAAATTCAAAAAAAAAAACTGATCATTTTTAATGACATGTCAACTTGTAATTGGTTGAAGTTGCAAAACAGTTTTACATTAATTGTGTATATTAATTAAATCTTAAAAATATTGAATACAATTTAGTTAAGTGAAGACAAAAAATCTTAAATAATTAATAATTTACCTATTTCTCCATATAAATACATATAGTGATTAATAAATGCATTTATGAAAAATTTCAATTCATTAATACCGTGGCTTTCCCCCCAAAAGTCACCGCCTGAATTGCATGTTCATATCACCTGGCAACGCAAAACGCACTTATAGTAGTAATCAAGCATTAATGACAAGTTTAATGTTTACTAAAATATCTGGATTCTACCACCTTTTCCCTCCAAAGCTACCATTTCAATATACGATCGCATCGTTTGGCAACCCAAAAGGGCTCTTTCTCACACCATAAATACAGCACATTACATTCGAACAAAATCACACCAAACGCACTCATCACAATTCACAAACTCTCTTTCATTTTCGAGATGGAAAACAACTCAAGCCCTTCCAAGAACTCCCCCACCAAGTCCTCTTCTCCTCCTCCCTCTGATCACGAAACTCCAATGGAAACCAACCCTCCTCCCTCTGATCACGATACTCCAATGGAAACCAACCCAGATATTCCAATGGAAATCATCCCTGATTCTCCAATGGAAGCCAACCCTGATGAGGCTGAGAGGACTCCTCCTCCACCTGAACCAGCCATCAAAACTGCCCTAGAAGTGTTGGCAGAATTGAGTGCTGGTGATGAGGAGTTAGGTGGTAATAATGAGGGGGGAAATGATGCTGGAAATGATGCTGCTGGAGGGCAAAGTGGTGGATCTGGGGCTGTGGCGATTGGATGCTGTGGTTCCATGGTGATAGAGGGAGGATCAGGAGGGATGATGAGTAATGAAGGGCAGATAAGAAAGCGGAGGAATGTCCAAGTTAGGGATCCTCCAGCTGGAACCCCTCGTTGTCCAGAATGTGGAAGGGAGTTCTTGACATGGAAGGCCGCCTTCGGCCATATGCGATCACACCCGGAGCGTACCCATCGGGGATTTTATCCCCCTCCCGTTTTCAATTGTCAGACAAACACTTTCATACCAGAATTTGATGATGGTATAGTATATATACATGACTAAAAACATAATTAAATACTACTTTACTTTGTCTCTAAATATAAATAAAATTAGGGCAGCGAAAGTTGATGAATTTGATTCAATTAGATCCAATACATCAACTTTCGTTTGACCTAATTTTACTTATATATAGGGACAGAGGGAGTAACTTGCTCACAACTCATGTTTTTTATTATTAGGGTTGATCATTGTTTTTGTTACCATTGTGGATTGTCTGTGTTTCATTTTAATTAGTAAAGTATAATAATAATATGAGAGTATAAAGGATAATTCAACTAATTTATGTGACCAAATTTGTTTGTTTGATTTTTTGGCCATTACTTTTAGGTCCTGCTGGTGTAAACAATGAAGTGGTGTCTGTTGTTCGAAAGCTTGTAGCTGAGTTGAACCAATCTTTGGTGAAAGAAGGTGGATCCTCTCATGTTGCTGCTGGATCATCCCAGGGTGGTGCTGGATCCTCTCATGGTGCTGCTGGATCCTCTCAGGGTGGTGCTGGATCTTACCTTTGTGCTGCTGGATCCTCTCAGGGTGCTGCTGGATCGTCCGATGGTGGTGCCGGATCCTCCCAGGGTGCTGCAGGACAAAATGCATCCAAGGATGATAAGAAAGGAAAGAGCGTTGTGATTGATTTGAACCTTCCACCACCACCGGAAGATGATGACGAGGAGATGGGTGAAAACTAAGCTTGATGTTGGGCTATACAAAGTTATATGCTGCTGGAGTGCTGGTTGAAGTCATTGTGTGTGTGGTTTTTAATTTAGTTATGTTTCTTTATTATGGTTTTATGTTTTGAAACCCTAAACTTGATGTTGGGCTTATGCTGCTTTGTTCATTTTGTGTTTTCTTTTTTATGTTTCTTTGTTAAGTTTGGTGTTTTGGATTGTTATGTTTCATCGGTTGGTTTATGAATGTTGATTTTAAGGAATTTCCGATGAATATTTGTATGCATTTCCTATTTTCATTTGAAGCTTCACATATCACCAATTAACCTTTATTTTCAGTTTAATATGTAGTCATATATTTGGATATTTTAATCCATTTTTTGTAGTACTTGTGATTATCAGGGACCTTTAGTAATAAAAATTAACGTAAGTTAGTGGATGTGTAAGATCTTGTCCATGAAAATGTTGTTCAGTTGTTGAGATAGATATGGTACGAGAATAATGAAAGTAGCGTGGAGGCTAGAGCGGAGCTGAAACAAAGTTACTAGCTAGGAAACTAAAATGTTAGAATTTGGTAAAGCGAATATATAGGGTATAGGTTATAAAGATACGATAAAATGCATCAATTTAAATTTATAAAAAAAATTATAAAGTAATTGTATAGTAATTGAGCATCACTTATCTTATTATCTATTTGAATACAATTCTCATAACAAATGGAGAATTATTTTTAGTTATGTCTAGTTATTCTTTTCTGTCACTTAGGTATCTTAGTCTTTGGAAAGTTTGGTGCTTGAACAACTTTGTGCAGGAGCAACTTAGGAGTTTGAGGTACACCTTTTTGTTCAATGTTTTTGTTTTACTAGGGTGCGGGAAATTAAGGGTCCAAAATAGGCTAGCAATGATTCGGTATTCCATGGTCCACGCTATTAGAAATGAGGTTATTGTTTTGTAATTTATAATGGTCTTGGTTCTTGGCTAGGTCAACATCGGGTCATTGTCCCTTCTTTGAATGGTCGATAGATTCTTTGGAGTGTGTATTTGTAGGAAGTAGTCACTGGGAAATTTTAAGCTAAAATTTCTAAGAATGTTTTTGTTCTGATTTCTTTTTTCTTTTAGCATTTCTCCTTCGATTTAATATTAGCATGTTGGTTAAATGGAAATTGATGTTTTCTTGCGGATTCTAATGTTTCTAATGTTGTTTGGTCTCCACTTTTATTTTATAAGTATGATAATATAATATTGCTTGTGTAAAACTATTAAACTTATATTAGAGAGTTTTGATCCCATATGCCTTTGATGTGGTTTTCTCATTGTGTGCATAGAGAAATTATAGGTGGGATTATAGAGTCCATTTTTGCAAGGTAAAATGATAGTCTTAAACAATTTTTTCAACATTTATAAAATCATTTGCAAGTGCCTCTTGATAAGGATGCTGCTTCTAAGGCTGATATATAAGAAGTGAGTTAATAATCATTGGAGTTAGCTTTGGAGGTGGCCAAAGAGTCTTTTTTGTTTGGGAAGGATTATTTTTGAATTTGTAGAATCTATTGAGTTCCTTGTCTTGGTTTAAAGGTACTTCGACCTATGGAAGGAACATCCTAATGGTATCTTTTTTTGTTGAATTTTCTTATTCTTTTTTACAATCTCCAATGTTACCATTGACTTATCACTTATGTCTCTTTTTCTGTATGCATGGTGTATCTTGTGTGTTATGATTCTTTGTGGATAAAGATAATTTATAATTTATTTTGGTTCTGCTCAATATAGAATTAATTGAGAAATTTATCTTTGCTTTGGTTCAATTTTTTAGTAGTGCTTGTGTTAAATTTTCTTTTTTATCGGTGCCATGTTACTTGTATTTATGGTTTCCGAGTTGGTTAATTACCCTTTGTGTGACCATAATCTTGCCATACCTAGCTAGCTTTGTTTGTAACATCCATTATTTTCGCACTTATTAGAGCCATTTTCCAAGCTAGGCTACGCCAATTGCGCCTTTTATATCTACATCAGTATTGCTTCATTGATGCCTACTATCTGATTGAGATTTGACTGCTTCCTATCTTAATGATAGTATATCTGTCTTTTTTTTTTAAAGTACTACTTCATTGATAAGGAATATATAATCACTACTTCATTGTGCCATCGATTTAGATTACATGCAAATTAAAATTAATTAGTATTAATTGGAGTGCAATGTGTGGTTGCTGTATTTTAAATTTTCTAACCAACCTATTTTTTTTTTTGACATGCATGGATCGAATATATTTTATAAGCAATTAATTTATGAAAATGGATGATGGTATATCTCCAGTGGTTTAAGCAGTCACTTTAGTTCTCACACTAATTACAAGGTTCGATCATGGCGCAAAATTTGTTCCCAGAGTTTAAGATAGGAAGCCCACTAGTCGAGGTTTTGCATGCATTCTAAAAATGCTACTGATATTTTCCTAATTGTGGAGGCATCAGTGCAAAATCTTTTGAGGCTAAAGAATATTCCTTGAACCTTTGAACTGGTCTCATGTCTTAAGGTTAACATTTGGAAGAGAATGGTGATGTGCATGAACATCAGAACTCATTTTATACTATGGTAGCAGCTTTCATTCACTGTAGAGCAGAGGTTGTGCCTTTCAAATACTTTGGTTTACTAGTGGGGGGTAAACTCAGGGAATTTGGTTATATGGCAACCAATGATTGATCACACTAGGTTAGAGAAATATGTATGTTAGCATTGTGGTTGGATGCATCAAGCAACAAGAAGTGGAAGATGAACAATGACGATCGATATCTTACTTTTTCACGAAAATTCCTGATGACTTCGGTGCAAAGGAGATGTTTGATATGTCTTCAAGAAATATGGGGGGATCGTGGACGTGGTAATACCAGTAAAAAGAAACAAACTAGCTAGGAAGGAGGTTCGACTTCGCAAGATTCAAAGACGTAACAGATCCGAAGATGTTTGGCATTCTGGTTGATATATAACATCAATCCTCCTCGCCATGAAAGGGAGAAAAAGGTACGAAGCGCTCCTAAGACATTTGCGACAAACACCCTCAAGCGACCCCAACAGCTTTTGACGAAGGATATACATGCAGGCCCCCAAAAGCAATAGTAGTGGGTCGTATAGAGCATGGGAACAGAAGAGCGAACAAGAGATATATAGCGTGCACACCAGAAGGGACCACAGAAACATCACAAAACTAAGAAAAAGAAACAACCATTGGAGATCCATCAAACGGGTAGGGAATAACCCTTGGAGACCTGCGAAATAGGAAGGGCACATATATAGAATTTAAAACTGGTGATGAAATACTACTGCATAAGTTCTTAAAGATGTACATCGGTAGAGTACGCACCCCGAAATAACCTATCAACTTCAAGAAAAATTCTTGATGCAAGGGGTGTTCAATATCAAGGTTACTCCCATGGGGGAAACTTGGCTTTGCTCTCATCGTAACCTGAAGATGAAGTTGAATCACTAGTGAAAGAAGGCGGTGATTGGCTTGGGGAATGGTTCGACGAAAGGAAACCCAATGATATTGATAATGAAAGTCTCACCCGATTAAAAATTTAAGGGGCGCCTCTTCACACATGGAGTCCTGAGTTCCTCAGAAAGTTAGCAATCTCTGTGGGCACTTATGTTGGATTGAATGAAAGTAGCAACAATGTGGCTCGTATTTTGGTTCGAACTAGACATTTGGACATTGTAAACAAGGTAGTGCATGTTAAGATCAACGGTGAGGTCTATTCCGTGAAAGTATTAGAGGATTTGTATGATCTATTCCAATGGCAGGTGGTGGAGACTCACCCATTGGCGGCGTCAGATAGTGAGGAAGAGTCGAGAGCTGATACGTCAGTCCTAGGCGGAGATGATGATGACATGGCATTGTTTATTTTAAATGATGAGAGTGAGGTGGGCTACCTGTAGAGGCGGTTGTGCTATCCCCAAGGCGTGAAAATGAGGAGGGAGGGGTGCAAAAAATACATCTTCTTCCTAAAGAACCTGACCCATTACCGAGAGTTTGTAGAGGGCTTGTACCAAACATTTCCGAGTCTCTCTCTTGCTCACTTCTTAGGGTAGTCTTGGAACAATACTTCTTCTTGGACCCTCTCTCTCTCTCTCCATCTCGTGGTGCCGCTCCATCGTCCCATCCATGGCGGAGCCATCATCTCTAGTGTGCATTTATCAGGGGGATCAATGCTGAAGCTCCGTTAACAACTTAGACATTAGGCAATGCAACCTCAAGGCCGTAAAGAGTTGTGGCGGAGAAGGTACGGTGTTTGACAAAATATTTGGGTGTATCCGATGGTGAAGATGAGATGGTCTCAAAGATTAAAATGATTGAGAATGGATACCAGGACTCAAAGGCAAAGTAGGAGAAAAAATTCATTCTCCATGAAGATCTTAACATTCGACGTGAGAGGGTTTGTGGAAAGGGTGAAGAGAAATAAAATTCGGTCCCTTATCCTAAATGGAAAATTCCATGTCTGTTTGATTCAAAAAACGAAATGCCAACAAATTGAAAAGAGTTTGGTTCGAAGTCTAATTGGAAACACTGATTGGGGGTGGGAGGAGTCTACATATGTAGGCCAATCCGGAGGTCTTCTAACTTTGTGGCGGGCTAAGTCCTTCTCTTTGGAAAGAACTATTATAGGCAATGGATTCCTAAGCTGAAGGGTGTTTTGGGTAAGCTTATTTCCTCAAGCCATAATGTTTTTCTTCCCAGCAGGAAGATTATGGATGGGGTTGTTGTCATTAAATATTTGTTCGATATGGCAAAGCGAAACAAGGAAAGTTGCATGCTTATGAAGGTAGATTTTGAACGAGCGTATGATTTGCGGGCTACTTAGAGTATATGTTGAGAAGAATGGGGTTTTGTGACAAGTGGAGGGAGTAGATGAGATCGTGTATTTTCACCGACAACATATTTGTTCTGGTCAATAGGAGTCCTACTGAAGAGTTTTAGGCAAAGAAAGGGCGACCTGTTTGCCCCATTCCTATTCCTTGTAGCGACTTAAGGTCTTGCAGGACTCGTCAAGAATGCAGTTGATCTAGGCCTGTACATACCCGTTTATGGTTGACAACACAATATCCTTCTACTTGCTCATATTCTCAGATGATACCATTTTGGTGGGTGAGAATTCTCGAGAGAACCTCTGGAGTATAAAAGCAATCCTAAGGGTCTTTTAGTTGGCATCAGGACTGCGCATCAATTTTGCAGAAAGTAATGTCTTTGGAATTAATTCACCTGATAATTTCTTAGATGTTGCTTCTCTTTTCTTATCTTGTAGCATTGGAGTGATACCTTTAAAGTTCTTGGGAATCCCGATGGGTGCCAATCCAAGAAGAGATGATACTTGGAAGCTCGTGATCGACGAGGTTAGAACTGGACTTGCCCTGTGGAAGGGAAGGATGATGTCAATTAGGGGGAGAGTAACTCTATTCAAAATAGTTATGTCCTCTCTTCCACTCTATTTTTCTCCTTCTACAAGGCACCTAGGAAGGTGTTGGAAAAAATAACGAGGTTATAAAGACAATTCCTATGGAATGGGGTGATTGAAAGGAAGTCAGTGTTGTGGGAAAAATCAAACACTGTGTGCAAACCAAAAAATTGTGGAGGTTTGGGAGAAAAGAACGATTAAATTGACATCTTCCCCCCGAAACACACCCATTTCGAGCTAACCAAATATACCAACAAGATGACAATCAGTATTTGACCTTATTCGCTTTAGTGCCTTTGCATAAGTCTCCAAAAGCTAAAAATATTACACTATGTCATTCGAAAGAGGAACCTGAATATCTAACCATCTGTTAATCTTTGACTGCACCCTCCTAACAAATATGCAATCAAGAAAAAGATGTTGCAAATTTTCACGCCGGTTTCTACAAAAAACACAAATTATTTCCTCCTCTGAGTTAATAACATTATGCCTTAGGAGCAAGTCACGAAAATGAAGAGAGTTGGTGAGAATTATCCACCCAAAAACAATTATTTTCGAAGGGATAACATACTTCCATAATCCCTTCAAAGCCAAGTTGAGACTGCTGTCCTCACTATATATGAACCACTCACGCTTTAACCAAATGGTTATAACATGATCGCACTGTGAGGGTTTTACTTGATTCCAAAATCCAAATCCAATTATCATCGCAACCAGCCTTCAACGCGACATTCTGCAAAATAGAGTTAAGGATGTTCTCCTCCTCAACCAAAGGTGGATCATCGAAATGACTCCATGGGAAATTCCAACACCAAACATTATTACCTCAGTTGCCCAAATCACCCACCTGCCCATGATTATTCCTGCATCCAGCAAATAATGTAGAAAATCCAGATATAAAGGCTTTTGTCCAATCCAATGATTCTATCAAAAATCCACTCCTCGACCGTCCCCCAAAGCCTATAATACACGCCTCAAACCAGCCTTCAAAAACACAATCATTACCCAAACAAACAAGATCACGCCACCACAAAGAATCAAATCTATTACCCGTTGATGTATGACCACACAACAAGCTTGATAAATGAGCGCCATATCATACATTATGATATCTCTCCAGCTAGCATCCTCGTTAGTCAATAAGCTCCATTTCCACTTGGTCAACAAAGCAACATTGAACAATTCAAGATTTTTGATTCCAATGCCACCCTCATCCTTGGGTTTGCACACCTTATCCCACGACACCCAAAACATACCCTTGGTCTCCTCTTTAATACCCCACAAAAAATCCCTTTTTATATTTATCATTGAATTAATCACTACCTTTGGAGCCTTGTAAAACGAAAAGAAATACAAGAGAATGCTATTTAAAACTGAATTGATAAGAGTTACCCGGCCGCCAATAGAGAAGGATCGGCCCTTCCAAGAAGCAAGCCTTTTGTGGAGCATGTTTAACATCGGCTTCCACATTGCTTCACGCATTGGATTGACACCCATTGGAATCCCAAAAAACTTAAAAGGTAAGTGCGAGTTGTTTATGAATAGAGTACGAATAGAGAATGAGGGTCAAGGTAAGTGCTACATGCAATTCTGTTGGTGAGTGGAAGAGAGGGGGATTCGAGTATGCGTGAGATGAGTGTGTGGGTGAAGTTTTCTCCTAATTGCTTAACTAGACTTCCTAGTTCTCACTATTTATTAATCCCTCTAAGTGAATTATGACTCTTTGCCCTTAATTTCTATTAATGCAACATACTTAACCATACAATCTATAAGAATATAATTCTTAGTAGACAAATATGTTTTTCTTATAGAGTGTGTGCACACTCTAAGTGAATTATGACTCTTACTCCCTTTTGACGCCAAACCTCACCCCCCCCTCCCCCCATATTTTTCTTCTTATTTTTATTTTTAAGAGTACATTAAAATTTAGGAAAAAAATTAGATCTATAAATACATGAAGTTCGTTTCTTAATAATCGGATTGGTGAAAAATGAAAATTAATTTCGTGATAAATTATGTAAAGTGTGATGCTAGCCAGTGTGTTTTGAGGTACTTTAGAGTCCGAACAAAATTTTAGTTGTTCTAATACACAAAGATTATTCCTCAATAACTGGTTTGTTGAAAGGAAATAATAATTTTGTAATAAAATATGTAAAGTGTGATGCTAAGCAGCGTGTTTTGAGATAGTTTAGTGTTTGAAAAAAAACTAATCGTTCAAATACTCAAAGTTCATTCCTCAATATTGAACGAAAATTTTAACTGTTCGAATACGCAAAGTTTGTTCCTCAGTGATCGGTTCGGTGAAAAATAACAATTTCAAAACAAAATATGTAAAGTGCGATGCTAAGTAGTGTATTTTTGGATGCTTTAGTGTTCGCAAAAAAAATTCAACAATTCAAATATGCAAAGTTTGTACATCCATAACCGATTTGGTGGAAAAAAAAAATAATTTCGTGACAAAATACGTAAAATGTGATGCTAAGCAAACCTTTTTTTTTTGGTACTTTAGTGTTTGGAAAAAAATTTAACCGTTCAACTACTCAAAACTCATTCCTCAATAACTGATTTGCTAAAAAATAATAATTTCGTGACAAACATGTACACACTCTATTTTTAGTTTTTAAGTTCGCAATCGCCTTTTGTTATTACATATTTTTTTAGTTCATACTTACCTACAATTTAAACATAGTTTTCTCATGTTGCAACTAAGAAGCAAATTTTATCCAACAACAGTTCAACTTAAACTATATGATTATAACAGTTACTTTCAAAACAACATTACTTCTGACCTGCACATTTCAAGTAATTATATAAAAATAATTAACCATTCAAATACTCAGAGTTCATTCCTGAAAAATCGATTTGGTGAAAATAATAATAATTTCGTGACAATGTTTTAGTTTTTAAGTTGCAATCGTTTTTTTTACTATACATTTTTCTAATTAATATTAGTACCTTCAATTTAAACAATATTTTCTCACTTTGTAATTTAAGAAACAAATTTTCCCCAACAATAATTCTATATTAACTAAAGTTGGTTCAGATAAACACTTCAAACTTCAAAGATTCAGTCAAAAAAAACTTCAAAAAATTGCAATGTATTCTAATCAGTTTATCAAAATTATGGACATTAATGTACTTCTGTTTGATTAAACCACGTTATTGGAAACTACACCTTCTCCCGGATATTTTTAAAATGCCTAGAATTTTAGTTACAAGTGTGTTTTTTTGTTTAATTGGTATAATCATTACCGTAAATTTTTTTACACTATCAACCAATAAAAAAATTATGGTACGACTAACTTTTAAAATAGTCGAAATAGAGTCAAATTTATTTATGAGATGTCATTTCGTAGTTCACTGACAAAAAAATCTGACATATAATTTTATTTTATTTATATACTTTAAAGATGCCACCATATTTGTGAATCATCCATTTGAGCAAGGATGATGTATTTTTGTCAAAAAAGGAGTATGTATTCTCAGATCGAACAGAGAGGGTTCTCCCTATTAGTAGTAGGCAAAGGTATCAGATACCTCTAATCTACCTCCACGTGTACAAAAAGCACACTCTCCCGGCATCGTTTAAGCAGAACCGGTCCTTAATTTCCTCTTGTCATTGCACTCCCAAAGTTAATTCGAATTTGGATCTTAATTTTCATTCTATTCTCCGATCTTCCAAACCAGGTACACTTCTCATTTTCTTCTTCATTTTCTTCGCCGCGATAATGCAAGAAAAATTCCTGTAACAAACTTCACTTAACTGCTTTAACGATAAACTATCTTAATTAGATTCGATTAATTTGAACTTCGTCGCGTTGCTCTGGTTGATCGGTGAATTGAGATTTGAAACTTTGATGATTCCTCGTGAATGTAGTATAGTTCTTGCGTTTTTTGATTATTAGTGTTCGTTGTTTTCAGTGAATTGGAGTTTCAATAATGATGGAGAGGGCAGATTCTGTGCAGAAGCTGTACACGCGCATGCGACTATGGGAATTTCCTGATCAATATGTGATTGAGCCTACAGATGGTTCTTCTGGTTCTTCTTTGTCTGTGAGTCGAGTTGATGGCTCCATGAAGCTCATCGGTTAGTTGCATCAATTACTTTGTCTTCGTGCTGTATTTTTTTTCTATAATTCTGATTTACAATCGATCGATTTTGACCATTTTATGTATTTTGCTTTGACAGATGAGGTTCCAGAATGCAGCTCCATCCGAGTTCCTAAGATTTATACAATTTTTGGTATCGTTGGGATTTTGAGGCTTTTGGCTGGTGAGCAATCTTAAGAGACACATAGCAATGATTTGGTTAATGAAATTGTACATATCAGTGATTATTGTATGTCTCTGTTTGTATTGCGCCTTAAGTTTCAATTTCCCGTGTATTGACATTGGTGTTCATCTTTATCTATATGATTGTGCAACAATGTGAGGTGATTAGATTAGGGATTTTTAAATTTCTTGTTGGGGAGGGTGGATGTCGAAGTTGGGAGTTAGGGTATTCGACTAATGATAGATTATGATTGATTTTGGCACATGAATGAAAGCCAAGATTAACTAAAATATCAATGAAGTTAGGTGCCCTATGGGCTAGAGTAAATGATGCTTTGTATTTTCTTTTCTTTCTTTCTTTATTTTTCTAACAAATGGCATAGGACTTAATGATCATGGTAGCTTTTTACATTTACATGGATTCTTTTAGTTCATTTATCTTCATTTATCTTTGTGGCTTAAGCCGCAGGTTCTTACTATCCTGTTTTTTTAATTGCTTGCAATGGTAATTTGGACATTGGTATCTGATTGTGTTGATCTAGCTCCATAATTTATATCCTCTTCAGATTTCAGATAATACATTATTTTCCAAAAGTAGGCTTCAATTTGAGCAATTTTTTTTAATGTTGCTAAATTTTACTATGCCATTAGGATCATATTTGCTAGTTATAACTGAGCGTGAATGTGCTGGATCCTACTTGGGGCATCCAATTTTCAAAATTTTATCCATGAAGGTTTTTCCATGTGATCATTCACTTAAAAGTACCCCTGCTGAACAGGTATGTTTGCTACAACTTCCTTGTTTCCTATTTAATTCTTTGTTATCTAACAATTTGGAACTCATAATTGTTGTACCGTATATGACAGAAGAAGACAGAGATGGAATTTTCTGCGCTACTAAATGTTGCTGAGAAAACCTCTGGTCTGTTCTTCTCATATGAAACTAATTTAACTCTGAGGTGAATGCTTCTTTAGATATTTTTAGCAATTTTCCATTTGTATTTGTGACTGGAATATGATATGGTTCTACTTGGATTCTAAAATTTACTGTTTTGTTCCTATACCTATACAAACATATGTATCCCATTGCAATCTTGATTAAAAGGCATTAGCCTAGTGGTAAGGGTGGCTTTAACTCTAAGTTAGACAGGTTATTTAGTGTTTATAACCTTGAACGATTATTGAATGCATGTTCTAGTAGGGAAAAGAAGCATAACTGTATAAGTGTTCTTCTACCGAAAGACAGTCATCACATACAAATAATGCTTTGTGTTGCCTTACTATTTGCTAGTCAAAATTATTTTGGAATATTTTCTAATAATACAAAATTAGATCATTATCTCTCTCATGCATCTGCGCTAGTAATATACTCCGACTTGGCCACTTGTTTTGTTTTAGCAGGATATTAACTTCCCCCATATACATATATAAACAATAAATTATTGAGAGTCAAAATTTTGTATTTATTAATACAAAGTATTATGTTTTGCAGTGCCCAGCGATTGAATGACCTTGGTGATGAATCTAGATTGCTTCCTCTTTGGAGACAGGTATTTATTGCCTTTTATTTTACCACGAGCCCACTATTCAGAATGTTTTATGTTGTTAATATTTTACCATGTTTGATTGAGAGAAAGAATAGGATATAGAGAGAAAATGATAAACCTAAGAGAGAGAAATGTAAAAGTTTCTGTTGAGTTAAATTGATGAAGTAATTTGCCTAAACCTTCAGTAAGGTACATGTTGAGTAAGGCACATATGCATTTTTTGCCTCCCCCCCCCCCACTTTTCTCTGCTTATGCTAACAAATACTTGATCACAGGCAGAGCCTCGATTTCTATGGAACAATTATATGTTAGAAGTGCTCATTGATAACAAGGTAGTTATATTTTTTAGTTTTTCAATTTCTTCACTATTTTACTCATTTTTTCATTACTAACTAATAAGTGTGTGATCCTGTGCTTGCCAGCTTGATCAATACTTACTCCCTATAGTCCAAGGCAGTATCCTTATCTGTTTATCTTAATGTCATGTCATAATTTTATGGTTGTTTTATAACAGATGTATTATTTGGGGGTAAGGTATTGCATTGTTGTGCCATCACAACCATTTATGTTTCAAGATTATCCTTAACAAGTTATCAGGCTTTCATTACTTTCAAGCTGCCATTGGGAAAGATATTATTGATGTCACTTTGATTGCTAGGAGATGCACAAGAAGAAATGGTATTTCAAGCTTTCGCATAAACTTCTATTTATTTCCGTCCTGCAAAAAAAAAAACTTATCCCTGCGTTAAGAACTGTGCAGTTACAGATATCGTGTGTTCCTTACCATTGAAAGAATCAATATCTTGTAGGCCATGAAATTAATGTGGTGGTGATATTGAAAGCAATCATGGAAGGTTGCTAGACTTGTTTGCACTACCTTATAGTCATCTGTTAGGAGCATATGCAGATCTATGTCACACTAAAAAAGTAAAATTGTAGGTTAGAAAATATAGAAATTTTGCTTTAGTTGCTAATGGTTTAGACTAAGGCACCTGTGATTGAAGAGAGAAATTTTGTTTTAGTTGCTAATGGTTTAGACTAAGGCACCAATGAAGTGAAGACTGTGTCACACTAAAAAGGAGAAATTGTAGGTTAGAAAATAAAGATATTTTTGTTTTAGTTGCTAATGGTTTAACCTAAGGCACTTGTAAATGAAGACCATTTCCGGCGTCAGCCCAACATTTTATTTATTTATTTTAGGCCTAAAGCAAACTTTGAGGTAAGGTTTTTTTTAAAGCTCACAACTTGCAAAAATAAATGTGGCTTTTGTCAAGTAGGGATTGAACCCCATTCTGCCAAGGAGAAGGCACATACTGGTTGCCACCGTGCTAGGCCAATTAATGATGAAAGTTTTATAAATACTAAGAGTAGTATTTTTGCTGGTAATCTTAAAGCAAGGGTTTGCACCACCTTATTCTTGGTTCGGATTCGGACATGACCATGTCATAGAGAACAACAATTGCTTCATTGTTTGACAATAGAGTTAGATATGGTGGAGAAATTATAAGCGGAGTTCGGTTAACTTGAGGTGTCAAAGCAAAGTTTTTGTGGGGACCAAACAGTTAGAATTTAGGAACACTAATTTTTCAGCATTTATATGTCTACCATGAATTATTTTTTACTTAAGACCTATGAATTTTTATTGTTATTTGAATATTTCATAAATATTGAGTATTATTTTTTTTCATGATTTATATGTATAGTATTAAAATATTAATTATAATTATTTAATATGTATAAGAAAATTAATAATAGCGGTCATCTTACTATAACATTTTTGAGGTCAGCCACTACCCGCTGGTATCTGGGATTGATAACTATCTGTTCATGTGACAGTGGGAAGGAAATGTAATGTAATGTAAAAAATTTAGTAATGAATTTAATATGGAACATCTCTTTTTAAGTTGCGTTTAAAAACAATACAATGACAATGTAAAAAGTTTTACACAGTCATCTATTCAATTTTACCATAGTTTATCAAGTTACTGGGAAGAAAAAATATAATTGACAATAAATGGAAATAAGTTATACTTACTCTTACTCAAACTGTCAATAAGAAGAAAAAAAAAATTAACTGAAAAACAGCATATTATGTATTTTTAAAAATTTAAACATTTGAGTAAGTATGCATCTAAATATATATATGTATATATATATAAATATACACACACACACACACATATTTATATATAAATATACAAGTATACCACTATATATATATATATATTTGTGGTGTATACATGAAAAAGATTTCTGACATGGGCAGAGGAAAACCCTTGAGAAAAATATATCGAAACATATATAATTTAGATACCTCCGTTTTCATTTTGAAGGCTTTTTTCAGTTTATATTTTATATCCGAGGTTTAACATTATTTGTGCAGTATAGATTGAAGTGTTTTTGCATGGGAAACCCCAGGGTTGTCATTTGTGGCAGCGTAAAGAAAGCTCCATAATCTTTTATTAGTTAGTTGGCTGATAGTATAAATACAATTTATTTCTAAAAAGGAACTCGGATGTGGAGAAGAGGAGCTGATCCTGATGGGTATGTCGCCAACTTTGTGGAAACAGAACAAGTTATGCAGTTCAACGGGTATACCGCTTCATTTGTTCAGGTATTACTTTATATGACCATGACAATCATAAGAATTAAAATGATGGGCTTGCCATGCAAGATTTGAATATTTTAACAACTCAATTCAGAGCAGTGGTCCTACTCATAAAAAAATTGTCCTATTTTGAATTTGGAAATGTAATGAACATTACACTGTGCACTTTTAAACCATTGTGTCATTAATAAACAATTAATATGAAACTAGATTATTTTTCTTTTATTATGGCAAAAAGATTTCATCCTTTTTACGTCTAAAATATTTAAAAAGTTCTTAATTGTCTTTCCATATTTGCATTTAGTATCTGTTGTCCCTTTAATTAATGGTGTTAAACTTTTAGAAGCCAGTCTTTTGGTCTGCTGCAAATGGAGAACTGAAGAAGTGCTTATTGTTTTGTGAATGATGCTTTGGTCTGGCGTCCTTCAATTATATATGCATATTTTAGGCTCTATTTAGTGATATTGTAATTAGGAGTGAGAAGAGTAAGACCATAGGAGGTGAAAAACAAGTACACTTCCATAGGAGTAGGCATGGAAGTAAAATGAAAACTAGTTACCATTTTCATCTTATTGTTAACAACTTATCCAAAAATAAAGAGCAAGTTTAAGAATGCTGGCGCAGAAGCAGTGTCACAGAAAAGCACACCTCTGTTTCATTGCTAAATGATACTTGGAGCAGCTTTCCATATGATGACAAAAAAAGCAGTTGGTTTTTCTTTGCAACCTCGTTTTTCTGTCACCTGAGTTTTTCGATGGGGAACCACTGTTTGGATTCCCCCTTCTCTAAGTCTCTTATGTGGGACTTTCTATATAATTCCTGATAGTATCCTCATAACTTCAAGATGGGCTGGTGTTGAACTGAAAAGATTACACTGCTAAGCCAAGCCAAAGTATTCTCACATGCAATGTTGGTAGCTTTAAGATTAATACAAAAGTAGCATTATGTTTTAACTATTTTGTGGATTTTTTATTTCTGATATATATGCTCCCTCTGATAATTTTTATCTATAAGGGTTTAGGTTATCTTTATTAAAAAATGCTGAGCCGGACAGTTACTTGATGTAGCGATAGTGATAGTTGAATGTCAAGTACAAGTACTAGTATTCACATGTTTTGTTTTTTTGTGTGGAAATCACTAGTGGAAATTGGGTGATTTGAGTTCTCTGGGATAAACGTTGTCGTTAACTGTATTTATAGTTTGGACCACAATATTGCGTCAATTATATTTTGATTTCATTGTATATTGCTTAGGAGAAATCTTGTCGAACTTTTGCAGGTTCGTGGTTCGATTCCACTGCTCTGGCAGCAAATTGTTGATTTAACATATAAACCGAAATTTGAGCTATTGAAAGTTGAGGAAGCTGTAAGTGTTTCTTGCTGTTTTATCTATGGGTTTTTTACACGTTTTATGTGTATTTCACTTCCATTTCATTGCTTGAGATGCAGCCAAGAGTCCTAGAGAGGCATTTCTTAGATTTAAGAAAAAAATATGGAGCAGTGTTGGCTGTTGATCTTGTTAACAAGGTGAATGTTCTTTCTTTGCGCAACAAACTGAGAATGCTTATATGATGATTGGTAATATTACCTGATGATACTAGTGTATGTGATTGCATGATAAATTTCGGACACAACAGTAAAGAATGCATGCAACCCAGTGTGCATGGAATTGTTATTTATCAGCATGCATTTGTTTGAGTAGTCTTCTTTCTCCTTTGTATTTTATCAGCATGGAGGAGAAGGGCGGTTATGTGAAAAATTTGGCAATACAGTGCAGCAAGTGGCTAGTGATGATGTAAGGTAGAAGTCTCTTTCTGTTAACTTTTAGATTGATATCTAGGATTCTTTTGGGACTTTTTTGGAAGGTTGCTCATGTGTATTTATTTTTGTGTAGATACCTGCACTTTGATTTTCATCATGTCTGTGGGCATGTCCACTTTGATCGTCTCTCTATCCTTTATGATCAAATTTCAGATTTTCTTGAGAGAAACGGGTATGAAATTTTTTATCGGTTAAGCTAGTTGATATTTACTTGATTGGTGTCATCCAAGCAGGGAGCTATTTATTAACAAATTTTCAACAAATTCTTATAATTAATATTACTATGTTTGTTATATTGCTAAATTTGGATTTACCTGCTATAATAAAGTTTTGATACTTAACTTTAGCCGAAGTGCTCTTTCAGAAAAACAAAAAATGACCCAAGTTACTATTCTGCTTTGGAATTGTAGATATCTTCTGTTGAATGAAAAGGGAGAGAAAATGAAGGAGCAACTTGGAGTTGTTAGGACCAATTGTATTGATTGTCTAGACCGTACAAATGTTACTCAGGTTGGTTGGTTTCTATTATGGGAAGTGTTTTGTGCCTTCCCAAAAGAGTAGATTTTTTTTTTGTTTTTCCCCTCTATAAGGATCACTTCATTGTTGTGCTATTATCTGTTCCGAACTTATTGCATGGAAAAGAACTAAAGAGCTTAATGTTGTACACTGTACATATGTACGTAAGTCTACAAGCACACATCCACAGCTGTAAATATGATAATTATTTTCACTTAGTCATATGTGTGTCCCTTTGTGTTTGTGCCATCATACTCCTGTGTAATAATGTTAAAATATTGTGTAGAGCATGATTGGCCGAAATATGTTAGAGTACCAGCTTAGAAGACTTGGCGTCTTTGGGGCTGAAGAAACCATTAGTTCACATCCAAATCTTGATGAGAACTTTAAGATCTGTAAGTGTATTATTATTTTCAGACTATTTGATTTGAAATGTAAATTTAGGAAGTACTATGTAGCTAGTTATATTTTAACTTTTGTTGTTTTGTAGCACTTTGAAACCTTTGATTCAATTTCTAACTGATTCTTTATGATCAGTGTGGGCTAATCATGGGGATGATATAAGTATTCAATATTCAGGAACTCATGCTCTGAAGGGAGACTTTGTCAGGTATTTTCTCGTGCGTCTTTACAAATTTTTCCATGTTCCATGCATACTAAGAAGATCAATAAATATGAATCCATAAAGGTTTTTCTATGTTGAAATTACATTAGCATGGAATAATTTTAAGCCTTCTTTGCAATCCCTCGTATTAGATCCTGACTCTAATTGTGTTGTCTAAATCAATAGTATGACTCTTGTATGTAGCATTATGGGAATTTTGAGAATTTTATGCACTTTTTCCCCAGACTAGTCTATTGATTTTTTCTATTGCTTGCTTTAATTACATGATCTAGTATATTCAATTAGAATGACAAAACATGGCAATAAGAACATTGTAATGTATTTGTGCAATTATTGTATTCATTTTCTTCTTTTCAATGTAATATTTTGGTGTGTTGCATATGTGATGCCAACATAGACGAGAACTTGAGATCACCTTCTCTATTGTGATGTTTTTGCTTGCCAATAGTCTTTTATCTAACAAACAAGATTCCCGTATCGAAAGTTTCAAATATGTTGCTCTTCTGATTTTAAATTTAACCTTCATGCCTTCCCTAATTAATTTTTTATGGGATACAGGTTTGGGCATCGCACAGTGCAAGGGATACTAAAAGATGGTTGGAATGCTCTTCAAAGATATTATTTGAATAATTTTCGTGATGGAACAAAGCAGGTTTGTGGAACTCATTTATATGTAGGGGTACTCTAGCTATGGTCTAGAATTCCTTAGGTGTCTACTAGTTGGTCAAAAGTCATAACTCAACTCATCATCTAGCTTTTTTGTCCGTTCTACATTTGGTTTCTTCCCTTCTGCATCCTAATTTTTAGTTTTTAGTTTGTGCTGACCTATATAGTAATGATACTGTTGAAGATGCTGAATTGTCATGTACATATTTGATATGTCCTTTACCCTGGCTGAATGGGATTTTGAGTAGTTTTTTTAAAGCTTTTCAGGATCTACTATCTTTCTTAAATTTGTTAACTTGAACAAATTATTAATGTATATGTAATTGATTTTTGCTATCCCTACTTTTGTATTATGTGAAGGATGCAATTGATCTCCTGCAAGGACATTATATAGTTTCTGTCGGCCGAGATACAGCTGCCTCTTCTCAGAAAGGAGGCATTGAAGCTATAGCTGTAAGTACAATATTGATGGATGTCTTTTTTCTGATCGAATTTGAGGCATCAAGTTTGGTTTATGATTGGCTCTCAGAAAGTGCAAATGTATACACATTCTAAATTCTAAATTCTGTGATGTATGGCTAAATTCATAGTTTTATACTGATTATAAATTGAATACCTTTTCGGTGGACATTCCCTATATTTTATAAGGAAATTAAATGAATACTTATTTTTTTCTTTCTTTTATTATGTTCTTTCCACCTAGTGGGATGAGGCTTGTTGTTGTTGTCCTTTATTCTCTGTTTTGTGAGATATGTTTTCCTCTCAAGATTTACAGAAAGTTGGTCTTAACCCTTCAGAAAAGTGGTGGGATGCGATTGGCCACATGGATGAAATACCACATGAAGCCAACTGATTCATGCTTTATTAATTGAAAAATAAAAACTGTATTTGATATTTAAATGAGCAACCAGATTATTTCAGTCAAGGAAATCTTTTGTTTGAAGCCTAATATGATTTTTATTTTGCATTCTTATTTTGCTGATATGCAGTCATTGATATAATGCTTTAAGAAAGTCCTCTGCTTTTAATGGAAATTAATATTGACATTAGTGTTTATTGTTGCAGTCATTTCCTCTGGCTCTGGCTCTTGTTTTGATGGGATTTCTTTTTGCAACCATGTCGTTGAGACAAGGTAAGTTGACTTTATTTAGTTTAAAGGCTTAAACTAATAATTATTGTGTTACTCAGTGCACAGTCACAAAACATGTGGGGTGTATCATTGTGTTGGGGCAATAACATTAGGCAGAGAAAATAGAGAAAAGGGAAATGGGAATCGGGAACCAGAGAAGTTAATGGCCCCTTTGAAAAACTGTTCTTTCCCGGATTCTATTAAGAGAGATATAAAACACGAGGGTGAGAAGAGAGGTATAGGAGCGGCAATCACTTTATAAATGCTGATAACTGAGAAAGACAAGACTCCTTAAGTAGGATAATATAATTAGTTTTAACTTTTTAGTTAACTTAGCGAGAATGGAAAACTCTCCTCCATGACCATTGCTCTGTTTTAATTAGACACTTGACACCATAATCCTATGGACTACGTATATCATTATGAGTTTTCCTATTTCATTGCCCATCCTTTTCTTGGAAAAAATACCCACGTGTCACTTTGATTTTCCCACACACGCCCAATGATCTATAATACAAATGTTGGAGAATCTCAGCACGCACACACACACACAAAGTCATAAAGAACACAAGGATTTACGTAGTTCGCCACCTCTTACCTACATCACGAAACACTCCAGCAAAAACACCCACTCTCTCAAAATCAAGAATATAACGTCACACGTTTTTTATCTGAAACTTGGAAATCCACCATAGATACAAGACTCTTCAACCTAGTTAAATAGGAAAATCATAATCCTAATCATATTATATCTATGAGATACTCATAACTTCTCGTCTCTTCAAATTTTAATTTGTATCCAATAAATCCTACCTCAATTAAACTTGTCTCATTATTAAGTTGTCACAAAGTGAAATTCTGTCTGTAGTCCTGGTTTACTGGATAATTGTGTAGACTTTGCTAGCGTATGAAATTTGACCAATGAATCTGTACAAGTGCTAGATTAATCAATTATCAACTATATATGTATGACATATGGTGTGAAATCTATGTCCCTAAAGCATTATTTTGTTCATTTGTACCTACAGTTCGATATGATTTCCGACACTTGTTCTTTTCGCTAATGTGGGCAAGCATTAGTGTTGGTCTGGCAGCATTTGTGAGGGCCAATGGCCGGATTTTCTGCAACAGACCTCGCCTACACAATCCACCGCGTTAACTTTTATGATTATTGGTCTGAGAAATTAAATTTCTGTGAAGTATCCAGCTTCTGCAACAGGAGTCACTGCAAGGAGCTTTAGTTCTACATCTAAATCTCTAACGAATTCAATTTTTAAGGCTCTCTCTTCCTACTTATTATAATTGTCATTTGTTACTGGTTTGTGGTGATCGTAGCTTCCATAAATATATTTATACCATAGTCCAATCATTTCCTACTCAAAGTGATTGCTGCTCTATTGGTTGTTTCTTACGTTTGGTCCCTCTGTATATTTTTGAGTTTTTATTTGTGCCCTGTTTAAGATGGAAACATTTGAAGATTCCTTTAATTATATTGTTTGCTTATGAGCAAATTCACATTATGCAATAAACATTTTCATTTTAGAAATCATCAAGGTTAGCATAATATTTGTCTTAGTCAGTGAAGGCAGTAGATTGTATGCGACTCGACCTGGGTCTTTTTTTCTCTTATTTTTTAACTTTCATTATGAATTATCTATCGAAATGAGTGTGTGTGTGTGTGTGTGTGTGTGTGTGTGTGTGTGTGTGTGTGTGTGTTGGTTTTCTTTTTTGGGGATCCTGTGGGCAGTTGCGTTCTACCCGGGTTAGTATCACCCGACTGTGAAATATATGACCATGGAGCACTAAGATAGTACATAAAGTAAGGAGAATGTATAGTTTTTTAAACATACAAACATACAAATGGAGCACTAAGATAGCACAAAAAGACTGGCAAATGAAACCTTATTCACACGCAAGTAATGCACCCACTACTGACCAGCTAGAACCTCACATAAGAACAATAAGACCTAAAGTAAAAATTACAAAGTGAAATAAAATAAGTTGCATAAGGAGGGTACTCTTATTGACATGATGATATTATCGAGGGTACTCTTATTGAATGTCAACATAAGACTGTGCACTCAAAACACCCATTAGGAAGCTGAATTAAGTTGCATATGGAGGCCAGTAAAGATGAAATTCAATCTTGTAGGTAACGGTAATACCCTTTAAATCAACAGGAGAAGAGGTAACATAGCCTTGTACAAACAAAAAATCTTCAGTACCTCCTACAACAGGATGATCCGAAGGTTTAATGTTATGTGTGCCACCAACAATAGAAACAGAGCCTCTATGATGTTTCAAACGCAGAGTGAGCTTAGCAATTGAAATACTGCGAAGCCCATCTAAACTAGAAGTGATAGAAGTTCCTTCAGCAATTCCAACAAGTTTGGAGGATCTATTAGCTGTGACGGTCAAAGGGTCTTGAAAGACAAATAAGGTACCAAAAGGGGTTGTTGTTTGAGTCACTCCTGCATTTCCTTGAATACCATTCACTATGATATATCCTGTTTTGTTTATTGTTTCATGTTGAAATAATGAGAAGTGAAGGGATTTGAGATGTTGTAAATGATGGTGGTGGTTGGAACCATAGGTAGGCTCAAATGGGATTATGGCTAATAAAAGCAAAATGGTAAGAGCATAGTTGTGCAAAGAAAATGCCATAACTTTACTTTTTAGTTGTGTTAGGGTGATGATATCTCATATTATTATATATAAGCGAGGCACAATACTATGTTGTTATGTTCACATGATAGTGTAAAAAGCTAGATAATGTGAATTGTAATGTGGAGCTGTGTGGTGCATGGCAGCTGCAGGCACCAATGAAAACGATGGCCAAGTCTTTGAAGGTCTTCTAGTCTCCTACACTGTTGTTCTTCTAGTATAATAAATGTAGTGGAAGAGTCAAATTACTCTACTCCATTTATCTCTCTTATCTTAATTCTCTTTTTCTCTCTCACATTTTTTTTCCTGATGAAATACACCTAAGTCGCCTAGGTAAGGTTTAGATTCCATCTAGTGACATTATTGTCATATGAGATCTCAACCATTAATTAAAAAAAGAGCGAGAGAACCAGACTTTAACACATAAAAAATAGGAGAAATGAGTGTTGAATGGTTGAGATCTAACACCGAAGAGTCTCGTGAAATTTCCACGGAGAGTCTCCTCCCAAAGTCTTCTTAATTTTCTTGTCTTAAAAAAAAAATCTAATGCACTTTCTGTTTGCCTGCAATTAAAAGTCTATGATTTTATGTCCACACACGTTTGGCTTTTATAAAGTGAATTTAGGTAAGATGCTCCTTTCAAAATGGAGCAGCCTCTATGTAAATAGTTGAGTGGTAAAGTGAACATAATTACCAAGTCAAAATTGTGCTGCTTGTGTGATGTCAATTCTATGGCCTGCAAAATTTAAAATTTGACAATCAATTTTAATCAATTTATCTCGTCAAAATGTGAGGGGAAGTGGTTTTACACTGATTGAGCATTAGCTACCTTTCATACCATTCATACCAACGATGTAAACATAGTTACCAGCACATATCACGGTATACACGTAACACACAACCCACCTACTCCCTCATTATCAAAATATATAGGTTTAAATAGTTGTCATCCCCTGCAAAATTACCTGATATCCAATTACCCCCTGCAATTTTTTTTTTTGCAAGAAACACCTTGCAAATTCCAATAGTATCCAGTTAACCCCCCTCCCGTTAGTTTGTGTTAACGCTGTTAAATTTTAGGGGTGACGTGGATGCCTTGTAGGATCTTACACGTGGCTTGACTTACACACGTGTGTGTAACTTTACCAATCTTCTCTCAGAATTCCTCATCTCACTTCTTCATCTTCCCTCAACTCACTTCTTCATCTTCCCTCATGGTTAAACCCTAAATCTTTCTCTGTTGTTACTGTCATCATCTCAGTTCATCATCAAACTCACTCCATCATTCGCGAAAAGTCACTGTCGTTGAAATCCCTTTCGTTTGCGCACGCGATTTAGGGTTTTTGTTGAAGTTCGAAGAAGCAAGTTGACGCACGCGAAGAGAAGCAGAAAAAGGAATACGCGAAGAAAGAGCTCTATTTTTGGCAAATACTAGGTTTGAATAATCCCTCTCACTAACTTTGTTTAGTTTCAGCCTTTAATCTACAATTTGGGGATGTGTAAGGGGACCACCATATGGTTATGGAATATCTCAGAATGCATTGGTTGTCTTTTTTAGTTGTCTAGGTAATCTTCGTTGTAGTTTAGGACATTGGTAAGGGGACCACCATGTCGGGTTGAATGTTGACCTTGTGATGAGTGAAATTACAAATTAGGGCAAAAATTTAGCATGAAATGTCATTTATAGCCCTGATTTTGATTTGTACTACAATTCTGTACAGGGATGTCAATCACAGTTGTGTTTAACCATGGGGGGAAGTTTGTATACAATTCTGTACTAGAGTGAGACTGCTGTGAAAGAACAAGATGTGGATAAATGGAGCTATTTTGAAGCAGTTGGTATTGTCAAGGACTTGGGGTTTGAGGCTGGCAGATACAGAATTTGGTGGAAGAAAAAGGAAGAAGGGCATTTCAGGAGAATGTTGTCTGATGAAGCTGCATCCGAACTTGCTAACCATGCACTGAAGTTCAAAGTTGAGGCTCATATCTACATTGAGCACTTTGAGCAACCTGGTTCTGCAACTGAAGCCACAAATGAAGAAACTGAAATTGGTAATGAGGAAGAAACTCATATGGATGATAGTGAGGAAGAAAGAACACATGGGAAAGATGATGGGTTTGGAGATGAAGAACCACTTCCTTCACAAGCTGCAGCTCCTTCAGAAGCTATTTTTGGTACACCAAAAAGAGGTAATACACAAGGTACAACTAATTCACCCCAAACAACACCTGGTGGTTCAAGAATAGTGGTTAATGGTACTCCTTATAGAGTAAAAACAAGGGCAAAAAGAACACCCAAAAGAGGGAATGATGCAAGTTCTAGTGCCCCACCAGAGGATGTGGGTCAATTAAGTGATGGTTATGTGACTGAGGAGTTGAATAGTAGTGACCCAGATGAAGATGGTGAAGAAAGATGTAAGAGACCTAAATATGATAGGTTTCGGGTTGAAGAGCTTAACAAAGACTACCAATTTAAGATTGGTTTAGAATTTGGTAGTCTGCCAGAGTTTAAAGATGCTATTAGGGAGTGGTCTATATTAAATGGGAGAGAGATAGAGTTTGAAAAAAATGAGAGCTATAGAGTCAGGGTGTATTGTAAGCAGAAATGTGGCTTTAAAGCTCTTGTAAGTAGAGTGGGCCATACACAAAATTTTAGAATGAAAACTTGGGATGGGACCCACAATTGTGCTAGGGTATTAAATAATACCACTGCAAGGTCAAGGTGGGTGGCAAAATCAGTGGCTAGAAGGTTACAAACAACTGACAATGTGAAGATAAGAGAAATAATATCTGATATTATGGTTAACTACGAGGCTGGCATTACATATGGTAGGGCGCAGAGAGCAAGAAAAATGGCAAAACAAATGGTAGAAGGGGATGCAGACAAGCAATATGCATTGCTATGGAGGTATGCAGCAGAGTTGACTAGGGTGAATCCTGGTAACACATGTAAGATCAACATGGTTAGACCATTACCAACACTTCAACCAAGGTTTGGATCTTTTTATTTTTGTTTTGATGGGTGTAAGCAAGGATTCTTGAAGGGTTGCAGGCCTTTTATTTGTGTTGATGGGTGTCACCTCAAGACCAAGTATGGTGGGCAGCTTCTAGTTGCTGTTGGGAGAGATCCAAATGATGAGTACTACCCACTTGCTTTTGGGGTTATTGAAACCGAAACAAAGGAGAGCTGGAGGTGGTTTCTAACATTGTTGTTGGAGGACATTGGCCAAGAGAAGAGATGGATATTTATCTCAGATCAACAAAAGGTAACCAAGTTAATATCTGGTAATTTTATTTTTAATTAACTGTTAATTTTCTGATTATTAAGTGTTAATTTTCTGATTATTGTTAGGGTTTGATACAAATGTTTGAAGAGATGGGGTTAGAGCACAAATTATGTGTCATGCACCTGTATGCCAACTGCAAGAAAAAATTTGGTGGAGGAACAATTATTAGAGATCTTATGATGGGGGCATCAAAAGCAACCTACTACCAAGCATGGGAAGAAAAGATGAATCAACTCAAAATTGTTGATGCAAAGTGTTGGGAGTGGCTGATGGCTGTACCTCCAAAATTCTGGTGTAAGCATGCATTCTCTCACTATCCTAAGTGTAATATTGTAATGAACAACTTGGTAGAGGCTTTCAATAGTACCATCTTGACTGCTAGAGATAAGCCCATTCTAACTATGTGTGAGTGGATTAGAGAGTATTTAATGGGTAGGATTGCTAAGCAGAGGGTTAAGTTACAGGCATGGCCACATAGAGTTATGCCTAAACCTAGGAAGAGATTAGATCAGGAAGTTGAAGGGAGTGGAAATTGGTTAGCTATGTGGACTGGTAATTCACTTGAGTTTCAGATCAACCATGTCTATGGAAATAGGGCTTTTATTGTTGACCTAGTGAAAATGACATGCTCTTGTAATTTTTGGCAATTAGTTGGTATTCCATGTAGGCATGCCTGTGCTGCCATATCAGAAAGACAAAGCAAACCAGAAGATTTTGTTGATGCTTGTTATACCAAATTTAGTTATGAACTTGCATATAATCATGGTGTAAGTGCCATTAATGGACAAGATATGTGGCCTACGGTTGAGGTGGAAGACATGGTACCACCAGTTTACAAAAGAGGTCCTGGAAGACCCAAGAAACTGAGGAGGAAGCAACCTGAGGAACAAACTAATCCTACTAAGCTAAGGAGGACTGGGACATCATACAAGTGCACAAAATGTGACAAATTTGGTCACAATAGCAGATCATGCAAGAGCACAGAAATTAATCCTGAAGCCCAAAAAAGGAAGGTAATAATTACCACTTTCTGTTAATTTGTTAATTACTTGTTTTAATCCTGCTACTAATAAGTGCCATTAATTTGTTGCCTAATTGTAGAGAAAGCCAAAAATGAGTTCTGCTAGTGCTTCTGCAACTGCTTCTGCAACCACTTCAACTTCTGCTTCAGCAAGTGCTTCTGCAACTGCTTCTTCAAGTGCTTCTGCTTTTGCAACTGCTTCTGCTTCTGCTTCTGCTGCTGATTCTTCTGCTGCTTCTGCAAGTGCTTCTACAACTTCTGTTTCTGCTGCTGCTCCTGCAAGTGTCTCTACTACAACAGGTTTAGATAACTCTGCTCCTACAACTGTGTCTGCTACATCAGCTGCACTTGTTAACTCCAGGCCTGCTAGAATGCCTTATAAACCACCAGCACAAAGAATCCCAAAGCTCCCTGTGAAGAGGACTAGGTTTAGCACAAGGGTGAAGAGGACTGTGTTGCCTTATACAGGTCCCGACAGTGATCCAAATCAGCCACTGCAAGTTGAAGATGATGAAGGAAGCAACAAAGACTACAATGATGGGTGTGTGACATAAGAAGATCTCAATTGAAAAATTACGGGTGTTTTTTTTTTGCTAGGTAGGAAGTTATGTAATTACGAACTGAAGCTAATTAGGAAGTCATGTAATTAGGTGGAATCAATGTTTGCTGTTTATGGTTTTGCTGTTTCTGTATGGTGTCAATGATTTGGAACATATCAATGTAATATCACTTGATCCTAATTACTATGAATCAATCAATGTTGCCTTATCTGTTTCAATTCCTGACTTGTTCAATTTATCAGTCACAATTTTGAATTTTCTGCATAATTTCAGTTGGACCAATTTATAGAAATTCACTAACAAACCAAAACTTTCTGTATGGTGCACAATGTATCAGTAACAAATTGGACCAAAAACAAACATAAAAAGCTCAAGGGTAACCAACCAAATCTAAACACTTCCATTGATAGTTAAAGTACATTTTACATAAAACCAAGAATTGGTCCCTAACATTGTTGTTCCTAAACAGACCAATTCAATAACAACAACACTGATATTACATACTTCTCAGATCACATTTCTTCCTAAACAAGCCTATTTTTTTAGGTACTCAAATTTCTCAAATGCTACAAACACAATCACTAGCATTAGTATTGCTTGAATCCACTTCATCTTCTTCCTCTCATGTAGCAATTTCTGCTTCAGCTTGTTAATTTTCTTTGCCTCCACTTCACCACACTTACATTCACCAACTCTAGGATTAGGGTCAACAGTTTCTAAAGTTGTCACTGACACCATTCTCACTTGTAGAGCATCTAGTTCATCATCCCAAATAAACAAATCGCAACTAAATCTCCTCTACACACAGAAAAACAAAGGAATCCGTGTAAGGTAAATTACCCACAAATAAATTGGAGAGACAACAACTTAAACCAACCTATAACTTACCCCAGAATTACGACACTTCCAAAACCTTCTTCCACGATTTTCTGCAGTCGTTGCAATCCACATACGCATTGGAAACTCACAACCACAAACAGGGAGCTGCCCTTGTTGTCTTGATAAAGCATTCGAAGAGCTGTTGCTTGTCGCCATTGGAAAGATCTAACGAACAGGGAAGAAGTGAGAAGAATTGAGAAGAATATAGAAGAAGAGAGAAGAATACGATTAGGGTTTATGGAGGAGCAACACTTGAAGTTGCAGAGGAATGAAAGAGGAATAAAAGATGAATGAGGTGAAGATGATGATGAAGCCCTTAATAGCTACGTGTAAGATCCTACAAGGCATCCACGTCACCTAAAATTTAACAGCGTTAACACAAACTAACGGGAGGGGGGGTAACTGGATACTATTAGAATTTGCAAGGTGTTTTTTGCAAAAAAAAAATTGCAGGGGGGTAACTGGATATCAGGTAATTTTGCAGGGGGGTGACAACTATTTAAGCCAAATATATATAAGTAAAAATTTACTTGTTATCTTAGTTAATGATAATATTATTATTTTTGGTTACCATGTCATTGGTGCGTAGTTTTCACCGGCTTTGCGATGACTAATCTACATCGGAGAATCTGGCTGGCCACAAGTACCGGGCTTTGCAGGCGTTAATGATAATATTATAAATATACCTTTCATTTAATGATGAATATTTAATAGGGAATATAAAAAATTAGAGACGTTTTTAGGCAACTAAATTAGACTAGGCGTAATTACTTGATAACTATTTATCTTTATAAGTCTATAGGTAGTTAGTTTTGTTTATATTTTGTTACAAAATGGAGTATGTATATAAAATATATATTAAATTTAATGTAAAGATGCTCAACTGCCAACTTAATTTCTTCCCTCAAAGATAAGACAATTGGTTTTCTTAGGTCCCACTATAATAAAATAACTTGTTAGCCAACATGAGTCTAATCACTCATTATTGTTGTAAATAGAAAAAATCACTCATTATTGTTGCACTATAAATAATGAATCACTCATTATGGTTGCACTATAATGAGTGTCTTGGGTTTTTTTGGTTAAATACATTGCAAAAAACCGAAAAAACAGAAAGCAAGAGATAATGCTTAGAGCATCGCTCCAAAGAAGGGCCCATCTACCATAGGGAGGGGTAACCCAATCTAACGCTTTGTTGGCTAATTCTTATCACACTCCCCCTCCTACTCACTAAACATTCCCTAACCCTGCGAAAAGACAAAAAGTATCATCAATGAACAAAAAAGTCTCACATGTGTCCCTTTTTTTCTGGCTTTCAACTGATATTGTACTATATATAGTACCAAACTGGTTCAATACTTTAGTACATGAACATTAAGGATATTTGTTTCTCCATTCATCAGCCCGCCAATATCAACAAGAATTGAAGCATGATGATGAAACTAGTGTAGTGGGGGTCCCATCCAGGAGGAAGTTCACTGTGTTAAGGCAGTCTGTTTCACAAATAATATTCTTGTACCCATGCTCTAGGGCAACCGTTAGACTGGGAAAAAATGCTAAAGAGCTCCATCAGGAGAGGGTCGCCCAAGCCATCATGACTCATAAATTGACTGTGTTAAGGCAATCTGTTTCACAAATAATATTCTTGTACCCATGCTCTAGGGCAACCGTTAGACTTGGAAAAAATGCCAAAGTGCTCCATCAGGAGAGGGTCGCCCAAGCCGTTTGAGTTTATCTTAGATGTTCGATCGGAGGTGGGTTCCAAATAGTTAACAAATGATTAGCAATATGCCAATGCTCATCGGACAAAATCATATTATTTCATGAGTGTAGAAAGCACATCAAAATGGATTGCAATGTGGTTCGAGACAAGGTTCAATCCGGAATCCGGAATGCTTCATCTTCTACCAATTCCTTCAAAAGCCCAAGTGGCTAACATGTTTGCAAAAGCTCTCCATTCGAATTCCCTTTCATTCTATTCTCTCCAAACTCGCCAAGATTGAAATCGACTTTGGCTTGAGTGGGTATTAGCTAAGCTTTAGCTTATTCTGTTAAGCTTTAACTGTCTACATAGTTGGTTATACAATTCTGTTAATTAGTTACATTAGTTTAGTCTATCAGCTTTAGTTTTTTGCTTTTCTGTTAGTTAGTTAGCTCGATCCCTTTCCAATATAAAAATGTATTACATTGTATTTTGAATTAAAGAATGATACTCATCAATAAAACAGTGGTTTATTCATTCAGAAATTCTCTGTTTTGTTTTCTTGAGTGAATCACTATTATCACCTTTTTCTACAGATATCTTCATGTTATCCTTGATAGCTTCTATGCCTTCCAATGTCTCCAAAACACGTTTCATAGAAGGACGTTTTTTAAGGTCAGATTCAAGACATTTTAGAATAAGCTGTGCTGCTAGCAATGCTTCCTTGGATGAGTATTGGCCCTCTAACCTCTGATCCTTTACGTGTGTAGAACTCTGTAGCACTGACACTTCAGATCGAAGATGAGTATTGGCCCTCTAACCTATAATTGAACCAAGACATTTTAAAATTGCAATACTCAGATTGAAGATGAGTATTGGCCCTCTAACCTATAATTGTTGCCTAATTAATTGCAATACTCATAGACACCACACTTCAATTACTTGCAATTATAGGTTAGAGGGCCAATACTCATGTTTAAAATATCCTCTCATGTTCAATTATAGCATTATCCATTTACGTGTGTAGAACTCTGTAGCACTGACACTTCAGATTGAAGAGGTGTCTGGTGTCTAACACGTGTCGTGTTGGACATCGATACCGACACCACACTTCAATTACTTGCAATTTTTCAAATTAAAATCGGTGTCTATGTGTTTGCACCAGTGTCGTGTCTATGTTCGTGCTTCAAAGGTGTAGAAGCAGATAGATGTAATTACCAGTTGCCATATATTCTGGAGCAGCATAGCCAAATGTTCCCATGATTCTGGTAGTAACATGGGAATCTCCCCCAGATGGCCCAAATTTAGCCAAGCCAAAATCTGAAATTTTGGCATTGTAATTCTGTAGAAGACAAACAATTTACTATCAATGGATATGTGGAATTCAATTGGCGTTAGTATACATAAAGAATGGATAAGTTTGATACGTCACACCAAAATGAATAAGCGGTTTCTCCATAAGCAAATTGTTAACTTGGTTACTTTAAAGGAAACATTGTGTCATAAAGTATTTTGATAAGAGCTTAATTTGGCATTTATTGAATAAGCGGTTTTCATATAAGCGTTTATCTATAAGTCGTTTCTTTAATCAACGCGAAAATGTGGTTAAATTGCTTTCATGTAAATTATAAACTATTTTCATAAATTATTAAGAAGAGACTATTGAAATAAGTTGAAGACAATTTATAGACATATTATAAACTATTTTCATAACTTGGAACCACTTTGCACAAGTATGAATCGATGAGAAACATAATTTTGCATTTTTCAGCTAACACACTAGCATTAAGAAGAATTTTGGTTAACAAAAAACAATAGTGTCCAAATTAGTAATTTAGTATACTAGCCCTGTATGATGAATCCCAACAAGATGCTACATCATCTGTTTTAGCTTTCATCTATCATGATAAGAGAAAATGTAGCATAAAATACTTAAAAGATAAGACAAACCATAAAAGAAAGCAAGTAGCAAAGAATAACTGACCCCATCAAGAAGTATATTGGAAGCCTTGAAATCTCTATATATGACTTGCTTTTCAGAGGAATGCAAGAAAGCCAAGCCCCGAGCTGCATCAATAGCTATTTTGAGTCGTATGTTCCAAGAAAGCGGTTCCGTAGTATTTCCTATAAACAAAAACAAAATTGAGTTAAAACTCAAAACCATAGCCAATAATTTGGTCTTGTTCACTTCTGCTGTTGTCTAAAGTTCATACTTCTGAAAAGATGATTCTCCAAGCTTCCCTTTGGCATGAACTCATACACAAGGAGAAATTCATCATTGTCCCTACAGTAACCCAATAGCTTCACCAGGTTTGGGTGAGAAATGCTTCCTAAAAAGTTGATTTCTGACTGCATTGTCATATGAAAAAGAACAAGTTATATGGTAAGATAGATGAGTTGGAATTTCTTATTCTAGCCTTATGAGGAAAACTTTCAGGGAAAAGGGAACACACACCATCAGTGTAAACCAATTTTACACAGACATCTAATAAAAACTCACTATTTTGCAGTTAATTTTAAAATGCAATTACAAGCTGACGTGGCAACATAGTTAGCTCTTACCGGATGCCAGTGTAAAACTAATTTACACCGACCCTACATTCCATTAAACTCAAAGTTATAATGTCATTATTCTTAGGATTTAATCGGTATACACTGGTATTGTGAAATTTTCTACACTACTAACCCATCAAAAATCATAGTATGAGTGACTTTTAGGGTCTGTTTGCTGGTCAGGATAGAGATAGGATATGACAGAGACAAGATATCATTATTATATCGTGTGTTTGATGTGCAACAATCTGACTAGATATCATTATCCTTCTAAAATATATTTTAGAAAGATTAATGAATAACCTATTTAACTAGAGAGAAATAATAGAATAAGTCACGGGATTAAGTTATAATATCTTAGTGGCTCAACAAACATTTTATATGACGTGTCATTTCGTGTTTAGCTGAAGCTGTAAAAAATCTTGTACACAGATCATGTATATAAATGAAATTTGTATTATACATATTCAGGATGAACCTTGCTACACATGCATTTGCATTTGAGTCTATCATCAAGATTGGAAATGGAGAGGGGTGTATAAAGAGATGAAATGAAAGTAACCTGCCACTCTTGAACCCCTTGCACGCTATCAGGTTTCAATTTCTTGATGGCAACAATGATTCCAGAACCAGGTTTAGAAGGAGTGAGAGTCTCTTCATCCAACCAACCTTTGTATACTTTGCCAAAACCACCTTCACCAATCAATGCATCTGACTTGAAATTCTTAGTGGCAGCTTTCAAATCGCCGTAACTGAAAACAAATTAGAGGCCATAAGCTTCATCTTGCTCAACATCTGTTAGTGGCTGAAATCAAAGTGTACGTGTCATTGCTCCAAGAAAATTCCAAGTTTATCTCTTAGACATAGGACAATACCTACCTTTTCATTGGGTTGTGAAAATGCAGCATCAATATTACACTTAAACCAACCCCCTGAAGGCTTCGACTAGTCCGTGTCAATTGGTTTTGATTTTGGTAACGACGGGAAAAATTAGTAGGATCCACGTAAATTTTAAACAATCATAGAGTGAGTGTTTGTTTCAGGGTGTTAAAGTGAGTGTTTACAACACTACTAATTTTTTAGAGCCAAAGTACATTGATGAGAGAATTTTTTTTTTTGGTCAAAATCATTGCATTGATTAGAAACGGGTGTATGCCCAGACCAATACAACCAAAACGGTAGAACAAGACCTAATGGGCCACAATGGACCCGGTCCACAAGACAACTAACAAAGTACAATTGAAAACTAAAGCACTTAAGCGAGCAAGTACACCTGATACACAACTGAGTTACACGGAACCCTATCATCGCTACAAACCGGACGAGCAGGTACGAAGCAAGGCAACAAACCCAGAAACTGCACCTCACGAACACTAAAAGCCAACAGGTAATGCCTTTATTCCAAGAGAGAACCAATTCAGAACCATAGATCTTTGCTTGAAGCCAAACAACCAACTAGAGATTGAAGCCTCAAAACGGTGCAAGCTCACGAACACATCAAGTGACAGTTTCAGCATCAATCAAGCTGCGAATTTTGAAAGGTGGGTTGTAGATCCAGTTGCCTTGCAAAAGATTACGATTACCCATTGAAGCAATTTCGTGAGCCACCAAATTTCCTTTCCTACTTACCCAGGTAAAGCCAACTCGCTCAACCTCATTCTTGATGTTTTGAATGTCTGTTATGATGTTTACAACCTCATTCATGAGAGAATTAACCGGTGCTCTTAGAGTTAGAGTTGTCAAATTGGACTATCCAACTCATCCCGATTTGTCGCAATGGACCAAAACACAAAATTGAGTTAGGTTAGGCTAGTCCAATTATCTACTGGAATGTGTTTCATAGCTCAGTTCAACCTGAAACATTGGGCCAACCGAATGGGTCTACTTAGGGCAATTTTTAGGGTGATACTTCGTCCAACCCCCCTCTACTCAGTAGACACCCCCAACCCTTAAATATTTCCAAAATACCCTCACGTGTGGACACCCCCTCACGCTGCATTTTCACTAGTTCGGAGCACGGTCGTCTGAACCGGTTCGGAGGAGGTGCCTCCTAACCTGTGTAAAATGGGGGTGTCTGTATAGTTCGGTGCTTTAAGATCTGAACCGGTTCGGACGACCGTGCTCCGAACCATCGTAGGATCACAAGATTCATTAATGGCATTTTGATCTTTTCACGCGTGTTGGGGGTGTTTACTGAGTAGTTAGGGGGTTGGACGAAGTATGGGCCAATTTTTAACACAGGAAACCAAAGAATGTCCAAAATGGCATAGTTTTTCTGGGCTTCTAATTAGTAAGCTCAATCCAACCTAAAATACTAGGCCATAAGGCCAACCCAACCAAATAAAGTTATAGAGACCGATAGAGAAGTGGGGGACCAACTTGCTATAAGGCACAATCAAAACAAACACCTACAAAAGTTAGAAAGCTACTACCTAGTCATACAATCCAAAGGATTCACATGTCACTCATAATACAAACATTTCCAGACATACCATTAGCCACAAACCACCACCACCACTAGAGAGACTTGACAAGATCAATTATAGTGCTAATATCAGGTACTCTACCATTGAAGATAGCAGGGTTCTGAAGGTCACAAATAACCTACGATGCAGTGTGCCAGAGAAGGGTCATTATCCCCTTCTGACATAAGGAATTTCTACCAAAATTAACGAAACAAGAGAAAATGGTAGAGACATCTGACGGCATAAAAAAGACACAACCAAGTGATTCAGTCACCTTGTACCAAAACCTTGACCATATATAGATCAATAATATCATTCGTGCACCCAAACTCTGTTGTCTTGTCTATACAAAAGACAGTGAAATTATATCGACAACATATAATATTTTTCATTTTCACTCAACAAAATATTCACTAATCACTATAAAGGCAAAACACAACAATAACTGTACCAATAACATCTAATTTTTTCACGAGACTTAAAACAAAATAATCAATTAAAAAATATAGATATTCTTGAAAACAAAATATAAAATAAATAAATTATACTAACAACAGTAATATTTTCCCACCAGATTAGAGCAAAATAATCATTTGTAAAGTCATTCAAAAAATAATAATCATTTGTGAGAAACTAAATATTCATTTAAAAACTAAAAAAAAACTATTTTGACAACATTAAATGTTTTGAGTGGAAACACTTTTCACCTGAAGCTTACACGTTATAAAATGTAGTTTATTTTCTTATAATAGTAATCATATATTAGTAACAGAATTTTTGATAAAAAAATATTAGTAACAGAATAGATAAATGGTTGCTTCAAGAAAATAATAAATAGATGGATTTACAGTCTACTGGTCACTTGATAGCATGGGGTTATGCGGGATTTTTTTCACGCACCCCCTACTACTCGCAAAACACCTCCTTAATTCTATGACAAAACAAAAATACCCCTAAAATAAATAAAAAAATTTCCGGCGCGTCCCTTTTTTGTTATGGTTTTCAACGGGTGCGGTACTATAGTATCGAACTAGGTTCGATACCTTGATACCGTGGCATCTAGTTTGCCACACACTCCAAGTATGGTATCAAGATACCGAACTGGTTTGGCACCATGGTATCGTGTCTGCTAATTCCAAACAACATAGACACATTATCTTGGTATCCAACATGTTCACCTTGATATCGTACCTGTTAAAAATTCTGCAAAATGATTTTTGCAAATATTTTCCATGTTTTAACGGCTTGTATTCGAGTATTGGTCATTTGTATTTTGTTATGTTTTTTTTTTCATGTGTGGTATACTTTTCATGAATAACCGTAGATGGATATATAAATTAAAATAATCGTAGACGGATATATAAATTAACCATATTAAATTAATGTACATCATCCATACATGATATAAAAATAAACAACCTAAAAAATATAAGTCCCAAAGCAAAGTTAAAACACAAAACGAAACAAAACGAAGCAAGCAGGGACACAAAACAGAAAAAGGGCACGCTACTAAGGTTCGGTATCGCTCCAATACCTTAGTATTATAGTATAACACTTGTTCTAAAAAAATTGAAATTTTTGGTACGATATTAAAGTACCAAGGCAAGGGTTTTTTGCAAATTTGAATGGGTTCGCAGTACCGACCCAGACCTAAAACCAAGAAAAAAATGCAGTAGAACGAGTGGCAGAGAGGGAGGACTCACTGTGACAGTGAGGATGAAGGAGGAGGAAGGAGGAGGAGGGGGAGGAGGAGTGAGTAGGAGGAGGGGGAGACCTAGAGAGAGGGAGGGAGGTCGTGAGAGAGAGGGAATGAGAGAAGGGGTCGCAAGAGAGTAGTAGTGAGGGAGCGATGGGGGTGTGAAGGTTAAGAGGGAGGAGAGTGTGGGGAGTGGTAGGGGGTAGGTGTAGTTTTGGAGTTTTTTCTAAACTAGGGGGTGTTTGCGAGTAGGAGAGGGAGTGGGAAAAAAATTCGGGCTATACGAGCTTGAATAAATTGGCCCATATAAGTTGGGATTTGGGCCGTCCAAATCCATTTTTTTAGGGTTGCTATTGGGATGACCCGTCAATATTACAAACTCTAATCCTTACTATCTTTGTTATACTGTATAGATAATTTACCACAAAAAACAATGAATTATTCCCAATAAAACACTATGAATAAAATCATTTTTGTAAGAAAAACAATCAATTAATGTAACTATCATTCCTTAGAGTAACCGACGTACCTTGACATTCTCTGCGGTCATAATTCCACTGCATTCATGCATTCACATTAATTAAGTGTCGAGATTTCATGAAACCATTATATTTGTTTGTCCAAAAAACACTTAAAAGTTAGGAAGAGTGTGAGACAGAAATTCAGTGTTCAAACTAACATTTTATTCCCCCATAACTAATTAATCACTAACATTTGTCTATAAAAATGACATCATTTTTTTAGAAAAAAAAAATGATATCATTCTTAACTTCAGTGGAAAGGGCCGAAAAGGAGTATAGACTATAGATTAAGGGACTTCGAGGAAGGAGTGTGACTATTTTGGGAGTTAATAGTCGAGTTGGCTTTTCAATTTTCGAAAAGTTCAGTTTAGTCACTGATATTAACAATATGCTGAATTAGTACATAACATTTTCCAACATTATTCAGTTTAATCCCTCATATTCTCGATGTCTTGTTGGTCCATGACTTTTACAACTTAATATCAATTAATTCTTTGCTTTTACAACTTATTATGACTTTGGTTTTTATTGAACCAAAAATCGGGAGCCAAACTGATATCAAATTATAAAAGTTGATGATAAATGGATATTAAGTTGTAAAAGTCATGGAGTAAACATAACATCGTGAATTTTAGGGATTAAACTAAATAACATTTGAAAATGTTAGAGAGTAATTAAGAAATTGTTAATTGGAGAGACTAAACCGAACTATTCTAAAATTTAAGAAATCAAACTGGCTATTAAGTTATTATTCGTTCGCCCACACATACCATTTTCGCTTCACACATCACCTAAAGGGAAAATATTGTGGAGAAAAACCTAACACCACCTTGGCTGATTGTTTTCCAAACGCACCTATCAAAAATTATTCTCGTTGAATCAACTTCTAATGGTCTCCGGGTCAATATAAAACATCCTTTAAAAGATATAAGCAATTATTTAAGGGGAATTAGGTGAACAGCATGATTATTATGTGCTAATTGTATAAATGTATATACATAAACTATTTCTACCATTAAAATAACAAACAAGGAAAAACTCCGAATAAACTCTATATAAGTTATGTCTGTAGTATAAACTTTTCTAAAAGGCTTATCAAAATAAGTTTGAAAACAACTTATGAGCATATCATAAGCTATTTTCATAATCTCTTTCAAATACCTACTCAACTGCTAATGTCATCATAATATAATCCCAAATAAGTTCTTCCAAATATCCATTTAGAAGAAAAATTGAACTCTAAATATACTATAGGCTAACTATAGACATAGCAATCCACATATAAGTCAAAGTTAACTTATAAAGATGAATGATCAATTTGAAGCGAAGTTGTGTAGATTTCAGTGTCAAACTACAACTTGCAAACTGTGATCTTGTTTCTATTTTGATTCTTCAGAAGTTGCTGAAGTGCTGGATACTGCTGCAGAGTTATGTTTTTCATAAACTCTAGCTCTGTGCCTTCTCTTGAAAACATCTTGCCTGAATCTCTTGGTCTCAATTTGGATGTCCATGAAGGGTTTCTTCTCTATGTTTTCCTTTTCACTCTCCAGCATCTTTTTCCTCCTTGCTACTGCCATTGCTGCAGCTTCATCCTCCAATTCCTGGCGTTTCGCCTCTTCCTGCAGATGTTCCTCATTGTAAATCACCGAATCTTCCCCCCAAATAAGTATTTTTTTTCATTGTGGAAGGAGTTTACTTCAATCTCAGTAAAAGTAAAGCATAAAATAAAGCAAAAGGCAAAGATTCTATAGACCAAATACAACAGTTTTTTCAAAATAGACAACAAAAATAGAGAACAATCCATGAACTAACATCCAAACTTAAGCATTGAAGTCTAAGGTTACCTATCTAAGGAAGCCTAGGATAATATATATCTCATGTTTGCATTTCAAACCAGATAGTACAAGTTGAGCAAAAAAAAAACAGATAGTACAAGGTTCTGGAAGACAACTCAAGATATTGAACGTGAAAACTGAAAAGGTATAACAATTTCTGTAGCACCGACACTTCTGGTTGAAGACTTGTCCGGTGTCCGTTGTGTCGGACACTGACACCGACAATTCAATTACTTGTATTTTTCAAATTAAAACTGGTGTCTGCATGTCCGTGTCATAGATAACGACAAGCTAAAGAAAAGACTGCAGAATAAAATTAAGTATTTGTATAGAACCATTTTGCTTCTCCTTCATAATCATTTTGCTTTTTCTTGTTTCGAGATTTCAGCAAATTTGGAAAGAATGGAAGGTTGTGATGTACCCAAAAATATACCAAGGTTTTATAAATTTGAACCAAGCCTGATTTTAATGCTTCAAGGTACACTTCAAAATGCTTTCATCAAACTTCTTTTTACAGTAAAGTCCAAAATATATTGCTATGTCTTGAGACTTAAAAGCTAACACTATCCATCAGATTTCAAAAATAATTTCTTAATTGTCATGGACAATATTTCCAAGTGAAGGGTATATGACATAGTTCAAGTATTCAACTATGCTCTCACTTCAGTTAAGTCACCACTCATTCCCCCATTATATTTCAAATAACAATATTAGTTCAAGAAGCAAGTTGCATGCACTTAAAAACGATACTGATATTTAAAAAGACAGATAAATATTAGTTCAAAAGGTAGCTGTGAATGGATAGAAACTTTCTTGTAAGTGGTAAAGTCATCATAATACAAAAAAGTGAAGTATGAAGAACCTGAAGATCATGAATGAGACTGTCAAGTGATTTGATCTTCCTATGAGGCCAGCGAGGAATACCAAATTCTCTGCACTTTCTCTTGAGAACAGTTAGCCCAACATTCAGATTTTTAGACGCTTCAGCAATTGGCATACCAAAGTACTTGACCAAATCTGATAAAGCAATTTTTGCAATATGGTTGCTGGGTGCCCTCTTTTTCTTTCCTACGCAACCTGCAAACACCCACTTTATCAGTTAGATATAGATGTTTACATGACATGATTAACCGAACTGCTGAACATTAGGAAGCTTCACACATAGAGCGGGAGAACTTAAGAACAGGATGGGAATACAGATTCATTTAGAAACATGTTTACTGTACTTTTAATTTACATATCCATGAACCCTGTTTAATAGTTGAAGTATATACATCTAAGACAGAGGTGCTGGAGAAAAATATAAACACATAATCAAACATGGCAACAACACAATATACAGGATTGGAGTTAAAAATATCAATCCTGTATATTGTATTTTTCACAATTTTTGATGTCATTGTCCATTGTTCTGCAGCAGTCATATTGGTGCTTAATCATTTAGTGCTAAAGAGCTTAATTTTGTCTATCAGATAGCTAAGAGCATTGATTCTGAACCTGGTGAACTTTCAACATCCATCTCATTATCTTGTAACTCCTCATTATTTGGTTCTTCAGACTCGTCTTCGACTTCGTCATTAGGAAGACAATTGAGGTCCTGATCAAGTACAGGCAAGACTTTTTTTGTTGGTTGGCTATCATTGTTGTTTCCTTTAGATTCATCCCCTGTAGAGTCCTGTGAAATTTCTTTGTCTTCCTCCGTCCGGTCTGAATTGTATACCGTATGGAGATCGTTAAGCAGGTTTGGAATCGCCTGAAGCTTTGGGTTACTGAAAATTGAAGAGGAATAAGAAGATGGAGGGAGTTAGATATATGATAGTTTTCTTTAGGAGTACATGGAAACAAAATAGAAAAAGGTTAGAAAAAGTAGAACTTCTAAAAGTGTTGGCATGGTCATGCAAAGAGATACTTTGGTCCATATAGTGTACAACTGTTAGTTACCCGACTTTTCGGACCTATAGTATACAGAGAAATAGAGATATCATGATAAGGCTATTCAGCACAAGGGCATTTGCATGCCATACTAAAACACAAATAATGCAGTCAATTAGATGAATTCAAAACACGCACTCAAGCAGTCCATCCCTTTATTCTTGATTAGTTGATTCTCTCTCTCCTCATAGCGCCAATTAGGCAGAATTGGTATTCCGATATGTCCCAGTAATCCAGTGTTGTGGATATAAGAGTATTACAGGAAATATATAAATCTAAACACCAAATTGAAAAAATTTTATGTGAACATATTACATTGACTCTGTAATCTTCAATGGATTTGAGGTTACAACTTACACATCTACAACAAGATGTGTGACAAACATTATAAATTATCAATCTATGAATGCAATCCTACTTTTTGGTGTTTTGGGGAAAGGTCACTAGAGTTCATCCATTTTTCACCTTAAGACACATGCTATATACTTTCATGTAAAAGCAAGCATCAGTTGCTTCAACTAACAATGCTATCAGTCACTAACCTTTACCAATTTTCCAGGACAAACAACAACCCGATATATGGGGACTAAGTATGCTATGGAACAACCGGTGACTAATGGCTAATGGTGCATAGATAAATAAAGCGTGGAACACTAGTATTATCAGGTCTCTACTCTGATAAAGTGGACTGTTATAACTGAACTGAATTATCAATGAGAGGGTTATGTCTACAGAAAGAACTGTTTATTCGGGAGTAACTCGCCATGATTATGTTCTCAAGGAAAAACAGACCGTTATAAATCAATAACCAAAATTATCCTTTGGCTAAAATATGTGTATCACACAAGATCAAATTTGCACATATAACAATATTTTGCTGCTCTAATATGTACTATGTTAAAATGTGATTGATTAAATCAGGGAAATCTTGGTGGGGACTAGGAGGCCTAAATACATAACCATATAATCAAATAGACCAATTCCAATTCAGTAGATAAGGGAACTCTAATTCAAAGGAACAAAAAAAAAGGTAAGGCTAATAACTAATAAGCAACAAGGTCTTAAAAAACTATCAGCGAGCACAATTTCAGACGCGACATTAAGGTTTTTCATGTACTGCATTGCGCGGCTGCAATTGCAATTAGAAACAATTGTATTTGACTACGATTCTCAGCAATATTAACAATTTCATTATTAAGAATTGCAGTGCAACTGCAACAGCAATTTAAAACCTTGCTAACAAGTCGACAACTAATGGCAAAGAGAAGTTTGGGGCTAAGTAGATATACCTCGTGACCAATAGCAGAGATGGAATGTGAGTAAATTGAGGGGTATGATAAGCATGAAATGCAAAGATACAAAGCCAAACTCCATTTTGGTACCCTTCACAAACTTGAGAGACACGAAATTTCACGAATCTAAGAATAGGGGTAGCTTTCATTTCAACATAAGAACCTCTCTCTGAAAACACAAACTCTCTTTCAACTTCCCTTTCATTCCCATCCCATTGACGGTAGACATGAACGCTTCTAACCAACTCTGTAAATGTTATTCAAACACCCCCAAAAAAATAAAACCGAAAATCGTCAATTCCTAATATCAATACCCCACAAAAAAATATCATTTTTTTCAATCAAAAAATGAAACTAGAATGAAAGTAACATGTAAAAATTGAAAAATAAAAATCTGGGTTATTAGATTGCATGGTGTTGGGATTGGTTACCTGGTTGAATAGTGTTGTTGAAGACAAGTAGGTTTGTTAGCGAAGAAGCCATGAAGAAGTTGAAGATAGCATGAACAATGTGTAGGAAGAAGAAGAAGAGGCATGAAGTAATAAACCGAAAAGAATGAGGCAAAACTAGCTTTTAGTGTAAGTTTGCATGATCTTCCGCTTTTTTCGTTTGTTTCTGATCGGTTATTGTACTTTTAGTCTTTTTTCCTCTTGTCACTTTCTTTCTTACTTCACTTCTTATTTTATTTAAATTAGATTTTCTTCACTTTCTTTTTCTTTTTTAGTTTTGTTTTGCGTGTTTTTTTATTTAAACGAAATGAAAAATAAACATACATACACACTATCATAACGTCACCTTCAAGTTTGTACACGGCATGAATCGAACCCGACCCAGTGTTCTCGGTTCTATTCTCACAGTGGATAAAATCGGTATTTGCCGGTGCGAAATTTGTTCCTAAGTATGAACAAAGATTAGTCTTTCCTTGAAGAAAGCGTTGGGACGCTCCGTGAGTAGCTAGCGATTGTCTGAATAAAAAAATATAGTCACCTCTGAGTTCAAACGAGTAGCCTAACATGTCTGTGTTGTTAGAATTGCCAATACTTTTGTCAACAAAAAAAAAAGAATTGCCAATACAACCACCAATGACAGAATTTTTTTTTGTCGAGACCAGGGTATCCACCGCTTTACGCAGTGACTAATTCCGTCGCTGGATTAGAGATACCTCGAAGAATGGGACAGTTGACCCAAAGATTTAAAGCTGCTTCATACCTGTTATGGTAATGTTTCTATATGCTATTAACACCCCTAGAAGGCCCATTTTCTCACTGGCCCATCCTCTTGGGTGAGCCCATAATTCAACGCTTAATACAGCCAACACATCCAACGGTTCGTAATCATTAGGTGAACACCATTCAAAGGCTATAAATACCACATTCAATGCTCATTAATGGTAAGTTATTCTACTCATAACATACTCTGCTTGACTAACTTACTGACTTGATCGTCGGAGTGTCATTGCAGGACCAACAACCCAACCTCGACCGGAACATTGAAGATCAAAGATCACACCTACCAACTACCTCAAGTCAACCTCTAAGATCAGGAGTACGGTACAGAAAAATACCTAATGCGAGGATCAAACCTAACACTTGGTAGCGATGAGAGACTTTGTTACGTGTGTTTGGTGAAATTTATTATTACTAGTATTTATCTATTAAATTAATTATGTGCAACCGAAAAGAATAAAAATATTCAGATGATAATATTAAATAATACAGCAAGTTGAAAACATGCATCCTTGTATTTGCAGAAGCATTTACTAACCGGTTTGACATGTTTGGAAATCCGTTTATATGTTTGAATATATTTTTTTGACAGTAATATGTTTGAAAATTTTTGTTCACATATTTTAGAACACTTTTTTTTGACAAAAAGAACACTTTTTGAAAGCAAGGAATTATTGTTTTCAAACCAAACGCATGCTTGAAATGGTTTAATTGAGAAATAAACATGCACTTGATTGTTTTGAGGTATTAAAACCGTCTTTGAATGTGATTTTATTAAAGGGGGAAATTCTGTAACTTATAGCATGATCTCAACCATTAAAAACTGGTTTACATTGATTAGAAAACATTGACAGTCAATTTTAAAGTGTGTTTGGCCCTTTATTCTCAAAGTTTAATTTTAAGTTAAAAATAAGATATTTAAAACTTGAGTCAAAAAAAAAAGTTGAGTCAAAATTTGAGTAAAAAAAACCTGAGTCAAGAGATATATACAAAAAATTAGAGTAGTAAGTTTAGCTTTTTCAAATTCAAGTTATTTTTAGATTACAAGATATTCGGTGAAATGTTTTTTAAATAGATTATTACTTATAAAACAAATAGATTTTAAAATACTATAAATCAATGACAAAACCCTTATAAGAACACTCTTTTTTGTTACATTCCTTCTTTTGTTACAACCTTATAAGACCTATTAATGAGTAATGATTCTTATGTTGAATTAACATTACTATTTTTTTAGTTAAAAATAAAATATCTATTTACTCGAATGAAAATATATTATATTTTTATAGATGTTCTAGTGTCTAACTTTTTTAACCAACACCGTTGGTCGAGTGACATAAGTTACCCTAGGGGGGTCGACCTGGTAGGTTTGTTCCCACGGGAACAAATTTGGTATGAGTCAGTGCGAAATTTGCCCCTTAGCACGAGCGGGGATTAGTCTTTCGTTGAAAGTGTTGGGACACTCTGTAGGTAGCGAGCGATGGTCCGAACAAAAAAAGTGTCTAACTTTTTTTACTAACTAGCTAGTGTTGGTCCGAACAGTAACTAGGTTTGATCACGCCTCAAAGTCTCAAGTTCGAGTCTTGGATGCGGTAAAAATGAATCACATGGACCAGAAAGCCGAGTACACGTGACCAATCAAGCTCTCTAGCATAGATTAGTCATTGATAGAGCCGATAAATACCATCCTCAAATAATGCGATAAAAAAGTGTCAAACCTTTTACTAGTTGTAAAAAGAATGAAAAAAAATACTTGAATTGTGTTAAAAAAGACTTGTATACTTAAATAAAAACCTAATAGGCGACCTTGTTTATCTTGTCATGCTTTTTATTTTTTCTTCTAAAGTAAAATACATGCACGTAATGCTTTTGTCTTCACAAGAAATAAATTTAAAAACGATGTCAAAGGGTTTGTGGATGGAGAGGCCCACATGGATTGGGATGACATTTGATAAATACAATATGCCAATTTAGATGAATCATAGGGCTTTTTACGCTATACAAAGCAGTGCACAAATAGTTGGAAATTGGAACTATGGTGACGGTTGGCTAGAGGTGTGGCAAAGGAGTCCAATGACATGATGCACAAAAACTAGTGATCGTTCACCTTTCTCCTTGATTCGAATGAATCGATCACATTTAATAGTGTCACAACTTACAATAATTTTAACACAATACAGTGGATCTAATTGGTTATCAGTAACCCTAACTGGTTATCATTATTCTCTAATTGGTTGATGGGTCCTTAGAGGCAGTTCCAACATGTTTCAAATCATACTATGTTCACACTACCATCCAGAATATCCACCAGTTCTCAAATTTCGGGTTGGTTGCATGGGTCTAATCGATTACTCCCCCAGTCTCATTTATAAATAAAAAAAAAACATTTTTTAGGTTCATTGAATAACTAATGTATCTGGTATAGATTAGATACAAATGAACCTAAAAAATGTCTTTTGCTTATAAACGAGATCAGAGTAGTAAGCCACTAGGTCTAATCAGTTAAGGCACGTGCTCTAATAGGCAAAGTCTAGTAACTAGCTCTAATAGGCTATCCACTACTTCATTGGTTAGGACTTCATAGAATCCCCTAATCGATGTGAAATTAAGGTCTAAACAGCAATGGTGTGGATGAGTATCTAACACTTAACTTCTGTAACCATGTTCATTGATGGATACGTATTTGCTAATCGGTTGAGCCACAAAATACAATGTAACTTGATGTCACTTATTCTTTAAAAGATTGGGTTGTATAATAAGACCTAAATGGTTCATGATCAACACCTAATCGGTTAGCCATAGTAGCAGTCTAATCAGTTATAAAAATGCTCTAACTAGTTATATCGTATGTTTCTTCATCTAATTAGCTAACCATTCAAATCCTTAATTACTCCACTTTCTTAGCCTCTAATCAGTTGAAATTACAGGCTTTAATCGATTAATATAAACAAACACATAGATTCTACTAACATTTAGACATTCAGATAGCACAATAACACATAGAATCCCATATATAGCATAATGTATGCCTCTAGTAAGCATTGTGTATTGGGAAACAAGACATGTAAAATTCTTTTATGGGGTGTTTGTTTCATTTCATGGTTGTAAAAGTTATTTCTAGGAATGTAACATTACAAATATGGATTCTAGTGTTTGTTACAAATTTAAATATTTTATTCCTAGGGATAAAATAACCACCATTTTCCCATGGCTTTATTCTCAATGAATGGGGTGGGAAAAAATATTGTCAAGAAGGTGGGAATGTAGCTACCCAAAACTCCACTCTTACATAATTCATTGCAATGTTGCAAATATTAACCAAACACTGTTTTCTTTCAAAATTTTCAGGAATAAGTTTTCTTTTCAAAATTTTCAGGAATAAGTTTCCTACATTATTTCATTATTTTCCTGAGTATGTTATTCTTGAGAATAATTTTCACAAACATCCCCTTAGACTCCCTAACACAGTGTATCATAGACTCAATTAACCAAAACAAAAATTTTCAAGCATAACAGCCACAATGCACGAATTAAGTATAATCCTCCCATGTTATCATAATCCATCAACACACCCCCCCCCCCCCCCCCCCCCCCACCTCAAATTTACCTGGAAATCGAAGGGATCAAGGGTTATCGGGTTCTGGGGTAGAGAGTGGTCTAAGTTCTACAAGCAAAGTCACAATTCCTCATAGGAACGAAAGAGATCCAAATGGATTGAGAAAAAATTAATGGAAATGTATAGAAATAAATACCAAACTAGCGCAAATGAAAAAGGGGTCTATGGGAATTTAAATAGGATGATCTTATTGGAAAATCGAAAAACATAGTCGAAAACATAATCAAACAAATGTTTTGTAGCATTTTTGACTAAAAGTGATGGATAGCAATCTGAAATCACCAGAAAAAAATGGAGCTTGATCAAAAGGGGCGAGAACTCGATTTTAGGGTTTCAAAAACAAAGTAAACACGGTTTGGGTTATCTATTGTAAGTCTGAAATGAATAAATTTATAGCAAATGAAAGCTCCAAGAGGAACATGGAAACATTTTAATGCCTTCCAGATTCGGCATTTCCAATCAATTAGGCAACAATTATCTAATTGATTAGAGCTTTGAATTTTATAGAAACTAAACTGATCATTAGGAGCTTCATAGTCTAATTGGCTAGAACTACACAAAACTTGACAGAATGATTTTTATGGGTTCTAATCGACCATAGGTTTTGTCCGAGTTGATAAACCTTCAGAAACAATAGAAATGGTCCTTCCTAAGGGATCTAATCACCCCCAACCGCTCTCTCTAATATATATGACATGTATGCACATACGAAATGCTAGGAAATTAGGGTTTTACAACATCTAGTAAATATTTTGTCCTCAAAATTTCTTACTAACCTGACTCGAAGAGACGAGCATACAACTCCATCTTGCTTTTCATCTCCCACACAACGCTCTCCTTTGTAGCTCCACTCCATATGACCTTCGCCCGACAAGATCTCCTTGCCCATAAGTTGTTTGCTCATATGATCTTCCATTTGCGACCGTAATACTTTGAAGGTAGGTTTTTTTTTTGCTTTTAAATATTGTATTGTTCTTTTAAGAATAATCTAGAAATAATTAACGTTTTTTGAAATATTACTCTCAGTTTTATAAAAACACAAATTAACTTCAAAAATCTACTATAATATAAAAATTTAATAATATATTTTTAACATATTTTAACCTTCTCAATAAGTTTTCGTCGCAATTTAATTCTTTAATAAAGTTTGTGAAAATTACAAGAGAGAGAGGTGTAAATTAGAGGTAGAGATCATCTCCATTTTTAAAAGAAATGAAAGGTCTATTTCTAAATTTTTGAGTGAAAAGGTATATACATTTCTTAAATTAGTCTATAAAGGATAAAACATACTTTTGTTACGTTATCTTTATTTTAGGTTTTAAGTTGTGTATGCATAGAAAAAAGGTTTTAAGTTGTACGCTCTTTTTTTTCCAAAATAGTATGTTGCAAAGTTATAGCAACGTGGTATCTCATTTATTTATTTGGTTAAATATGTTTTTGTTCCTATAAAACTTGAGTTTTTGATTTTAGCCTCTCAAAAAATTCACCTACTTTTGGTCCTCAAGTTTCTTTTCATCAGTTTTAATCCTTTGTGATTTTTAATAGCACTTGATGACTTTTAATTGCGTCAACCGCTATGAGAGTGATTAAAAAAATACTATTAAAAGTCATGAAGTACTCCCGAGGGACTAAAACTATGAAATTTTTTTGGAACTAGAAGTAGGTGAAAACTCTTAAGGGACAAAAACCAAAAAAACTCAATTTTAAAATAACCAAAATATATTTAACCCATATTTATTTTTTGATATGTTTTTTTGCTAGCTGTTTTTTAATAATTTTTGTTGTAGAATTTATATTATTAAATAACTAACGAAAAATTATTATAAACATAATCGGTCAAAAATTTTATTTTTAAAAAAGAAAATTAAAATGTTAAAAATTAATAAAAAATAACAGTATAAAAACAAAAAAAATTATTATTCAGAAGGGTCAACTAAAACTTATTTAAAATTATAAAAGATGACATGTTAGGTGGGTTGGTATCTTAGTAATCAAAAAATGACATGGCATGCACCAATGTGACATTCCGGTAGCCAATTAAGCATTAGCTAAACAATAAAAACCAATGCTCTGTTTGGCAAAGCCAAACTGCTAGCTTATAGCAGATAATTTATAGCGGATAAACTAATTGTAGGTGTTTGGCATGACCAGTTTATAGCGTTTTCCACTAACTTATAATTTTTTTAAACGCTACTTGAAAAGTTATAGCGTTTCATTTTCTCTTTCATTTTTCTTTATTATTTTAATTAAATTCCTCATTTAACCACAATTAAATGAATTTTCTCTCTCATTTTTAAATATTAGTTACAAGTGTCTATATATGTCATTTTATATTTATAAGCTAGTTCAACCGCTAATTTATCTATATATGTCATTTATATTTACTCTTTTTGCCAAACAAATTAAAGCCTAAAATTGTAAACACAAATATAAGTAGGGACTTAAAATTGAAGAGAAATTTCTCAGAGATTACAAACATATTTAACCCTAATTTTTATGAATTTTAGTTCTATACCAATTGCCAGATGCCCATCCATAGGCTTAGCTTCCTTTTTTTTAAAAAAAAATATCATGGAATATATACCCCTGGATGATCCATCTCTGAACGCTACAGCTCGAAAAATTGGTTGAACCCGCCAAAAAAGACATAGTTTGGTCGAAGTAACGAAGCCCATTTTTATATCCGGGTATTTTAACCTGCCCAAAAGGGTTTGGCTTATCCCACACCCCTCCCTACTCACATCACACCCCCAAACCTCATAAATCCCCGAAATACTCTTAAATCAAAAACACCCCAAAAAGGACAACGAATGGATTTGGTTGAGGTCAACCGAATAGTAGTGATTGCCATCATTGCCACCAACAAAAAACTTTAGTTGTGTAGCAACCAAGAGCTCAATGCACAAGTCAATGAAAGAACCAATTGCGAAAAGATCGTCAGAAGTACGAGGGAGATAGAAGGAATATTGGAAAATAATTGATACAATTTCCACGAAATGTTAGAATTTCCTCGTTAGCTTCCATGATGTTGAGTTGTTGGTATTTAATGTCATTGGACTGTGAGTAATGTTTTGAGTTCATTTCATCATTGCCATCAAAATCAATTGACAAAGGGGTTTCGGTGCATAATAGGAGTTTCTTGAGTTTCTTGAACTTTCTCAAATTAAAAAAATGGAGGAAACACAGGTGGATAACCTTGAGAGGAAAATATTGAATAGATAGATTCGCAATTTGTAAGAATTCGTTTTGCATGTAAAATCCAAAAATGAAACGTGAATTTATTGAACAACAGATAGAATCACAAACTGTAAAAGTAAGAATATCAATTCTGATCGAGAAAGTTTACTCCTTAGTATCACATAGACAAAGAAGGAGAAGAGAGGCGGAGGATCAACATTTTCGGTTGACAACAACCGAAACTTTTTCAAAAAATTAACATATTGTGGATTCGATTGACATCAACAGAATATTTTCGGTTGAGGTCAACCGAATAGTGTAAAAAGAGGTGTGTGTCAAAAAAATACACATTCGGTTGCTCATAATCGAATTTATTCGGTTGCTAATAACCGAATTGGCGAAAAATGTGCGTTTCATTAATTGCCTTTTGGTCATTTCACAAGGTTTGGGGTGTGGTGTGAGTAGGGAGATATGTGAGAAAAACATGGGTAGCCCAAAAACCCCAAGCCGCATCGGGTTAGCCCGCTCATGCCATGGGGCCTGCAAGTGCAAGTTAATCTGCCACACCAAATAGTAACAATAAACACCATTAATATTGGGGAAGGATAGCACCACGGCACAAGTTAATTTTTGGGATTTTTTTTTTACCCCCACCACATGCCTTCATACCCCCCACATAATTTCTTTATCCCCAAAATACCCTTCCCATAATCTCCCAAAAGCCCACTTTTCAGTTATTTTCCACTGGGACCCACAAAATCTACAATCGGATTTACCGTTATGGAAGGTAAATCCGACTAGCATTAAATAAGCAATAAATACACACAGATAGTCAAATCGTATTTACCTATTTTGAGCTAAATACGATTTGACATCGTAAAACATGCCAAAAAGGGTAATTTTGTATGCTCGTATTTACCTAAATACGAGTGGAAATCGTATTTACATATAGATGACTTAAATACGCTGTGTATTTTTAGCCATCGTATTTATCCAGTTGTGGGGTAAATACGATGGATAATCGTATTTACGTACCCATTACGTAAATACGATTTTGTTTTTTAATTTTTTTTAGTAACTGTTTTTTTTGGTTGGTGGTTATTTCGAAACAGATATCGATCCGCAGTCAGAGTCGCAGGTGGTTCCTGTTGTCGCGGTAGATACTACAGAGTCATTTTCCACAGACCAGGTATAATGTTTGAGTACTAGTTTTTTAAATAATCTTTGGTTAATTTTTTACTGTCATTAAATTGACTAAAAACGTTACAGTTTTGTATTTTGCAGATATTTTCTACACGGGACGATGTTGTTGAGTGGGCAAAGTCCGTTGGGAGACGTATCGGGGTTGTAGTTATTATTGTGAGATCTGACTCTGGTGGAGGTAAAAGGGGGACTCGAGATAAATTCATATTTGGCTGTGACAAGCAAGAAGATTTTTGTAATACTTCTAGAGTTATCGGATCGAAGAGAAGAAGATGTTTGTTCAAGTTGAGAGTTTTTCGTACCATACGTGATGGGGGTTGGCGTGTGTCGGTTAGGTGTGGGCTACACACACATCAGTTATTGACTACGCCAGTCGGGTCCACTCGTTTTGGGCGATTGACTAAGCCGCAGAAGGCTATTATTGATGAGCATACTTCTTTGCACGTAACCCCGAAGGATAGTCTGCTTGCTTTGAAGAAAAAATTTCCGGGAAACGTCACTTCTCTTCCACAAATTTATAGGCAGTGTTACGCCTATCGGTCTTCTAGGAGGGGTCCTAGAACGGACATACAAGAGCTGCTGCGATTAATTGAATCTGAAAATTATTTGTGTTGGAGTAGGAAGATTGGGGATTCTGACGTGGTTTCGGATATCATGTGGGTGCATCCCACTTCTCTAAAGTTATTTCGGTTGTTTCCTAAAGTGCTTATTCTCTACACAACATATAAGACGAATAAACACAATCTACCTTTATTGGAGATTGTGGGGGTGACGTCTACAGAACTAACATTCTCGGTTGCTTTTGCCTACATTACACATGAGCTTGGACCGCATTTTACTTGGGCACTACAGCAGCTGAAAGAGTTATTCGACTTGTACGGGCTTCAACCACAAGTATTATTGACAGACAGAGATCTTGGTCTAATGTCTGGTATTCTTAGTGTGTTTCCTTCTTCTACAAACTTGTTGTGTTCTTGGCATGTCACAAAAAATGTCAAGGCAAAAATTAAGGAGTTGGTTCATGCGGATAGGCAAGGGGAAGTACTATCTCTTTGGCACAATGTCATTGACTCACTTAACGATTCAGAGTACTCTTCTCGATTGAAGATTCTTGAGGACTCGTGCATTGATCTTCCTGCTCTTATCAAATATTTGCACGATACTTGGTTGAAACCGTACAAGGAGAAATTTATCTTAGCATGGACTAATCATATCCCACACTTTGGTAGTCAGACCACTAACAAGTATTTCGACATTTAAATTTATTTAACACCTGATTTAGTGTTTTTATCGTTACTTCAATTTATTTGACACGTGGTTACTATTTTTTCGTTGTTTAAATTTATTTAACACCTGATTTAGTGTTTTTATCGTTACTTCAATTTTTTTGACGTGGTTACTATTTTTTTCGTTGTTTAATTTTATTTAACACCCGATTTAGTGTTTTTATCGTTACTTCAATTTTTTTGACACGTGGTTACTATTTTTTTCGTTGTTTAATTTTACTTAACACTTGATTTGGTGTTTTTTTTGTTGTTTAATTTTTTTAGGGGGAGACAAAACTTCATTTACCGTGGGTTCCTCAACACCTACACTCTTATGTTCAGAATATTATTGATGTTGAGCCCGATGGTAATTGTGGGTTTAGGGCATTTGCTGTTGGTCAAGGTCTTGGTGAGGATAGTTGGCCTTTAATTAGGTAAGAATTAATTCAAGAAACAAAAGACAGAGACCAACTCTATACTGACATATTTGGGGAGCACAGACTAGTAGAGCTTAGAGAAGCATTATCCATTGAAGACTACGGTGTTCAGCCTCTGGCAAAGTGGTTGAGTTTGCCTGAGATGGGGTACTTTATAGCAACCAGGTATAATGTGGCCCTAGTTCAGTTATCTTTGGGAATGAATTTTACTTATCTACCTTTGAGAGGTGCTTATTCTTCTTCTAAGGCTCGTAGTATCATATCTATTCTGCACGTGAAGGGTAACCATTGGGTGCATGTTTCTCTTTCTCCTGCTTGTCCTTTGCCTCCGATTGCTCATTTATGGAAGCATAATGTATCCCCAGAGGCCATTACATGGTTGGATCCGTATACAGGCCGTTTCGCCTTATGGCATTCCCTTGCTCCAGTCTTGCCCACACCCACTGATGCGCCTACCGTGGTAAATTTATCGGACGATTCTGATGGTTGACTTACTACCTGACATATTTCTTGTATTTATTTTTGTACCACGTTTTTTGTAATTATTTATCCATATTTTTGTGTATATATATATATGTATATATATATATTATATCAGTTTTTAATTTTTTTTGCATTATTTTTTAAATCTTATTTACCTTAATATAGGGTAAATACGATTTGTTAAGTTAACAAATCGTATGTACCCCCACGAACAGGTACATATGATTTGTTAACTATACAAATCGTATCTACCTGAAGTCAAGGTACATACGATTTGTATAATTAACAAATCGTAAGTACCTACTAATGAGATACATACGATTTGAGTTTTATTTTCGCATCGTATTTATCTATATACGCTTCCTTTTTTTTCAAAATCGTATTTACCTCTTATACAAGTAAATACGATTAAGTAAAATTTCAGAGGAGTATTTTAGGATTTTCAATTTTTGTGGGGGTATTGAGGGAAAAGGTGGGGGTACAAAAAAGGATCCCTTAATTTTTTTGACTAAATTGCATTTTTGGTCATTTATCTTTGACTGAAATTTTGGCGCATACTTCGTACACACCTACGGCTACTCAGTAGACACCCCTTTATGGGGTGAAAAGACTAAGTTGCCCTTAATGAAATCTGTGAAATGTATTTTTTTTAATAAAAAAAATTACGGTTCAGCGCACGCTTGGCCGAACCGGTTCGAATTTTCATTCACTGGGTATGTTAAATTTTCACAGACACCCCCATCAATTTTTTAGATGGTTCGGCGCACGCTGAAACGAACCCGTTCGACCAGGCGTGCGCCGAACCTGTCCTTTGACTAACAGAAATTTGAAAATTGCGCCACCGTTGGAAATCAACGGATAATAATGAAGTTGGGAATTGTGCCCCATTGGAAATCAACGGATCACAATAAAGTTGGAAATTGTGCCCAACGACTATATTTTTAACGGTTCCGATCGTTTTAAATCAACGGCTCACGTTTGATCACACCTATTATAAATAGGCTGTCACTCTTCACTGATATTCACACAACCCATTTCTCATTCATCTGCTTTGCTTCTTCACAAACACCCTAACCTGCTAAAATGAAAGATCTTAATGAATGGCAGTTGTGCCCAACACAGAGATCCTCAGACAAATTTCTAACTGTCCTGCATCGCCCTGGATCAGTCGAGAACAGGGCTGATGGAGTTTTCTTCCGGTCTCACGACAACTACTTCTATAGGCTGGATAAAAATATAACATTCAGCCAGCTGAAGGAAAAGGCAGAGAGGAAGGTTTGCCAAGAGGGAGAGTGGCGTAAAGACATCTCTCGCATACGTTACCGCAAGTGCGTATGTCTCCAAGACGGCACTCGCCGGTATGAAGCTATGGAGATCCGGAGCGAGAACGATGTTCGCACAATGATGGACATCACCGTAACACCCCATTGAGACGTCAGCTCATTGATCTGTTTGTCGAAACAATGCGCACACCGGAAGAGATCATTCATATTATGGAGAGCACCATCCCCAAGTAGTTTCGTTTAATTTTCTTATGTCGTTTTTCATCGTGTATATCGAATATTTATTGTAGTATTTCTATTTCTAAATAAGAAAATTGTCGAGAAATTTAAATAGTACTAAATGTTGTGTTCGTTAATAATTTTCTTTTCATTAATCAATAAGATTACAATTAGTACAATTTTTGATAATACAACAACTACTAGTCAATCACAACCGACTCGGAGGATCCAACATCAGAGTGATCAGTGGAGTGGGAGGATCCAGCGTCGCTCCCATCGTGACTCCCAGTGTCACTGCCGTCATGCTCGCCCAAAAAAGCCCGATAATCGGGATCAGTTGAGTCACTGTCAGGATCATTAGACTCACTGGAGAGCATCTCCTCAGTAGGGGGAGTCCGGCGTCTTGTATACAAGGAAGCGCCCCTGCTTGGTGTACTGAATGTTCACCGAGATACTCTCCTGTTCCCCGTAAGCCTCACAGAATTGACGAGTATCAGTGGCGATGTACTCACCGCCAATGGCAAGGTAACCGGGCAAGGGCAACACATCGCCCACCTCGAAATAGAAGAAAACATGACCAGGCAGCGGTAGGAGTTGCATGTAATTAGGTAGCTCGATAAACCCATCATTTCGGAGAACGGTCGTTGGAAGTGGTCCATATCTGCAAAAAACAAACAAACAGAGAGGTATCAGGACGGTTCGGCCCTGGGTGATTCGAACATGGTTCGGCGCACAGTTGATCGAACTGGTTCGGCCTCTGAAACGCCGAACCAGTCCAAAACTGTGAAAAACAATAGCATTTAACGAAAAAAAGAGAAAAGGGGAGAGAGAGAGTTACCTTGTTAGAGGGAGAGAAATCAGAGGGGGTGTGTGTGAGAGGAGAGTAGAGGGTGTGTGTGTGAGGGGGGGGGGGGTATGTGGGAGAGATTTTTATAAATAAATAAAAAAATTGGACGGTAGGGGTAAAATGGGAATATTGGATAGTAGGGGGTGTCTATCGAGTAGGGAGGGGGTTGTACGAAGTAGGGGGTAAAATTTTAGTTTGGTCTTTTATCTTTTTTTCCCACTTTGGTCCATTATCTTTAATATCCACTTTGGTCCTTCATTATTCATATATTTGTGTCAGTTTGGTCTTTTATCTTTTTTTCTTCACTTTGGTCATTTATCTTTCATATCTGTTTCAGTTTGGTCCTTCATTTTTCTTTGTTTTAAAGGACCAAGTGGAAACACATAAGAAAGATAAAGAACCAAAGTGAAGAAAAAAAGATAAAAGACCGATCTGACACAAATATATGAATAATGAAGGACCAAAGTAGAAGCTTATAAAAAAGGACCGAAATGAAAAATGATCAAAAATAAAAAAAACAAATCCTGCTTGTGCAATCCTGCTTTTCGGGGTTTTGGTTTGCAGATTCATGGTGTGTTGGTTCATTCTGGCCTTGAGAGAAACAAGTTTGTTGGGAGCTCTCTTGTTTATATGTACTACAAAGGTGGCAATGATCTTGGTAATGCGTTATGCGTAGCGTGTTTTTTATGACTTGTTGGAGAGAGATATTGTTGCTTGGAATATTATGATTTCTGGGTTTGCTCAAGGTGGAGATTTTCGCATGGTTCAAAAGTTGTTTTCTGAAATGTTTGAAATACAAGACTTGAAACCTGATAATAGCACTTTTGTTAGTTTACTCAAGTACTGTTGTTCTTTGTTGGAAGAGGTAAAGGAAATCCACGGGATTGCAATCAAGTTTGGTGCTGACGTTGATGTTGTTTTGTGGCAAGTGTTCTATTGACTCTATGCCAGTTTTGGTGAACTAGGGGATGCAGAAAAGTTGTTTAGAAGGGCTGATGATAAAGATATTGTAGCATCTAGCATGGAACTCTATGATCTTGGATCATGCTTGGCTTGGTCAAGGATCTGGTCACTCTATGCAACTATTACAAGAACTACGTCGAACAACGTTCTTTGAAGTCTTGTGAGAATGAATCAGATTTACCTTCAGGTGGGCAAATTCACTCACTTATAGTGAAATCAAGTGCATGCCATAATACTTTGGTTGGCAATTAGTCCACAACTCCACATGTACTCTGAGTGTAGACAAATTGGTGATGCATTTAAAGCTTTTGTTGACATTGTCTGGAAAGATGATAGTTCTTGGAGTTCTATTATTGAAACTTGCAAACAAAACGGGATGGAATCAAAAGCTTTAGAGCTATGCAAAGAGATGTTAGAGAAGAATGGCGTGAGTGCCAATAACGTAACTTTCTTAGCCTTGTTATCAGCTTGGAGCCATGCAGGCTATGTAGAAGATACTTTGTATTTTTTTTACATTGATGGTTGACAAATACAAGATTAAGCCAGAATCTGAGCATTATTCCTGCCTAGTTGATGCGTATGGTCGGGTGGGAAGGCTGGAGGAAGCTTACCAAATAGTGCAGAAGGATGGGAGTGAATCAGCATGGAGAACGTTACTTGGTGCTTGTAGGAATCATAATAACACAATAATTGGAGAAAAATCTACAATGAAGATGATAGAATTGAATCCTAGTGATCATGCTGCTTCGTATATTCTTCTTTCAAATATTTATATTGGAGAAGGAAAATGGAAAGAAGCTCTTAAATGTGGGGGGGAAATGGCTAAGATTCATGTGAAGAAAGATCCAGGAAGTAGTTGGTTGATCTAAGGATCATTGAGACCCAGGAAGGGGGATGTGATTCTATATTAATGACTCACCGTTTCTTGAGTGCTTTAAAACACAGTTTTTTATAACTTATTACAGGTTAAATTACTCTATACTAATGACACACCTAGTTTCTCATTTATCTTTTGCCTGAATGATCACATTAAAGGATTCGCAAATGCTCAACAACACAGCCATTATATTTGCTTCTTGAGCGGCTACACCTTTTCTGACCATAGAACTACATGTCCACAAGTAAACAACATAGCATCATAATCTCACAAGTGTAATTGGTACCATTAAGTGGGAAATCAGATTTGAATGCTCTACGTCGCCATTTTTCTCCATGGCTTTACATCATCTTTGTGGGTCTTAATTCTTTCTCGCTCTTTAATATTACCTAATTTTTTTATCTATCTTCTTTCACCTTCTACATTAATTTTTCTTGATTCAGAGGATGTAGGGAAGGAGAGGATCTAATTTGAAGACCAAACATACAAAAAATTGAGGCGTCTCAAGCTTTAAATTGGGCCGTTTATGGCAACAGGAAGGACGTTTCATTTATTCTGTTCTAAGACAGTCAAGTTTTCACAAGTGTGTTTTTACAACCTACAATGATCCGGGTCTGAAGTATTCAGATTTTGGATACTGTTGCAACAGATTCAGACAGATCACAACCTCAAGAAATAATGTACAATGAAATCGTTACCCAAATACAAATTGCAGATGAAGATACAGTAAATTAAGTGCTATACTTCAGCCCCCTAGCTTTGAAACTTCCACTGTTCTACATCTTCATGGAGCGGCAGCTTCATTCAACAAACGCTCTTAAGTGGATATACATCCCCAAACCAGTATTTATATGCTTGACCAAAAAAACTCAGAACTACCGAAAATTCAGAACTGTAACCTTTTGTCTCCTTAAGTAACAGTTTGAACCAATGTTCTTCGATTTGTCTGGTGATGTACATATAATTTTAGGACTTCTTTTCTCCTAGATCTTGGCGTTGCAGTTCTCACACAAGATGCTCTAGCCAGTTTGACCTTGATTAGCTCTCCAGAGTTATCCCATTTTCATCCTCCTCCTCATTATCTTCAGGTGATGTTGACTTTGGAAAGAATTCTTCATTGGGGTACATTTGACCAAATAGCTGCAAGAATACCACTACCAGATTAGTAAGTATTAGTAACACGGCTAATTTTCAGTTAACGAGCATGATTCAGTTTTTGGTCTTTAGACAGTGATTGTGTTAAAGTAAATGCTTGAGTGCACAAATATTTTCCAAACTGATTCCCACTTTTGTGAACAAAAAAACTCAACAAACTTATCCTATTATTAGGGGTCTAGCTACTTGATTACTTTTTTTGTTTCCCGGGATATGATTCTCAAATGGTATTTTTCTTCATATACACACACGAGTCTCAAGATCAAACTCGAGACGACGTGTTTAAAAAAGTGTCTAGTAGCTATTTGTTTAACACTACAGTAACAATTAGCCACACAGACATAAAAAGAAAAGTTCTACCGCAAACTGAAGAATGATGAAGACATACCTTCTCAGCAGCATCTAAAAGGTCGTTGTAGTTTAGATTTCCATCCGGTGTAGGGGTGGAACTGATGGCTTCAAATTTACTCTGAAATTGAAATAACAATGTTTCCATCATCAATAAAATGATGCCCATATTAATAATTAATGTTGCAGCCATGACAAAATTCTTAAAATACTCATGGCCTAATTGTCAAATGTAAAATACATCATCCGTACGGAAAATAGTTTTATAATCCAAGTTAAATAGGGGGGGGTGCGCGGGGGGGGGGGGAGGGGGTGGTGAGAAGCCTCCATAAGGAAGAAAAAAACAAAGCATTTAAATGAGTCATGAATTGACTCAGTAAAGGAAATGATAGGGGAAACAAAATACACATGATGTGATATGCAGGTAAAAAATAAACATTATAGAAGAAAGGATTAGAAGCACACCATGGTTAATTTTTGAATATATAATGCACTCCAGAGCACTATGGGTTTTGTATCTTCACTGTCACTTTGCACAATGGGAACACTTTCAGTGTTTCCAGATACTGGCTGTGTAAGAAGAGCACCCATGGCTTTCTTTAGTGATTTCTTTCCTTCATCAGCATCATTGCACAAAGTGGAAAAGTATACAACAAAGCTGAGAAAGAGAAGGCAAATATGGCCAGTTTAAGTTCAAAAGTTCACTCGGCGAGGGAAATATAAATGTTATTACTAGGAATATTAGTATGGTAAAGTAACAAAGGATAGAGGTAAATCGTAGAGGCAACTGTTACACTGATGTTATTACGACGAATATGAATATGGTCAAGCAAAGAAATATAAGTAAATTGTAGAGGCAACTGTTACACTGTTGAAGCCTACGACCAAAATACACAGCATAATTAATGATAAGAAAAAGAAGACTGAGAATTTGGAGGCCAAAACAACAAATATTTTAAAATTTATTTTTAAACATTATGCCACCAGACTACACTGAATCAGTAGAGTTGGGTTCATTCACCTCATTGGCTATTGGGTTCATTCACCTCATTGGCTATTGGGTTCATTGCAAACTAGCAACATGGATATGTTCATGTTAGAACCCGTGAAATTAGGAAAGGAATTCTGCTTTGTATTACTGTTAAAGATGAGCATAAGCTGAGTAACACTTGAAAAGAAGACTACCAGAGCCAAGGGCTCCTTCCAGAGAGTATCTCTCCTAAACAATTACTCATAAAGCATGAATGAATCTCTTTAAACTCCTACCCGTCCCAAATATCCCACTCATAACAGAATCAGGTAGGCCCTTATGCCACCTCACTAAATAATTCTTATTCTCTCTCCTTGGTCCCACTTTTCTCTTACAGAGTCCTATCAGTTTATGTTTCTAGGTCGTGACTTTAACTATGCTGTGGGAGCTATAGGGTTGAGACTCAATACGTCATTCACCTCCTTTGCAGATGGGTTCACTTGGGCCATTAGATGGTCTGGAGTTGAGCGCTACAATTGTGAGGTTGATGTTTTCTACACTGTAGAGCCTTCAAATTCAGCTGTTGCCTTTTGGGTTTTTTAAAAGCACCAGACAGCTGTTGCCTTTTCAGTTTTCAGTTCTCAGCCTCTGTTCTCAGCTTCATCCATATGAAGATTGAAGAATAGGCACAATTTGGAGGGCCCTATAAGAGATGTGGAGCCCTTACTGGTTTCTTGGGTCTTTCACTTTTCTATGCAAAATGCCTTTTCCTATTTCAGTTGTTAGATGCATCCTTTTGATAAAATAGAACAGAAGCTGCTTGCAAAGGACTTTGAGATTTTGTTATAGGGTTTGGCTGCAATGTTGAGTTTTCCTTTGTTCAAGCAGAGCTTTAGAAATTGAAGGTTCATTGAAGGATTGGAGTTAACTGATCTCAAGAAAGCCCGTGTGAGTGTCATTTAGCAACTTTAAGGCATGGGAATTTATTGCTATGTTTCGATTAATCAAATTTGGAGTTTGTTTCAAGAGAATCAGAATAATGTCATAAGGTAGCCCGTCATTTAGTAAATTTAAGGCATGAACTACAGTAAGAGATTATAGTGGTTAGTATACACTGTATAGTAATGGAGTATGTTATATTATTGTTAGAGGTTAAAATGCAAATATCAGGGGTCTTTTAAATCAATTTTGAACTCGGGCGGCAACATGCACACAACTGGTATATGGTTGAAGGGGTTTTTTTACTTTTATTACCCCAAGAAAGGAGTATCTTCCAAGTGGACCTAAAACCAGAAACTTTCATAAAATATTTTTGATTTTGACAAAAATATATAAATCATAGGCACTATATTATCCAAAATAGGCTGTTTCAGACACTACAGAATACTTTATGATTACCAGATTCCATCCTATACTAAATGATGAAACAAAATCTGACGTACAAAATACAAGATTTAGAGAAAGGGAGAAAAGAAAAAGGAAGAAGAGCTACAGAAAAAGAGCATTATGTTTAATTAGTGAAATAACTTACGTGCCCGCAGGACAAACAGCAAGATTTGATCCTATCTGAAGTGCTCTGATTGATGTCACCTGATCAGGATACAGAGCTAGAAGGAAGAGAGATAAAGTTAAGTTCTTTCTCATGTTTAATATGCCCCGGGTTAAGAAAATGCAGAGATGAAATCTCTCTTACATCTAGGAGGATACACCACAGAGCAATTTGATACATCTAGCTTTATGGAACTCCTTGTGATGCATATTCCCCTAGCCACCATTCCTTTAGTATCTCTTTGACTCAACATCTGGAGCTTTTCACTGGGAAAATCTGTAGGAGACGAAGACAATGTTGATGGAATTGTGAAGGATGGGTCCAGGATCAGTTGAGGACTAAATAAATCCTGACCCGAAGCTAATTTAACACCTTTATACGAGCCAGTAACCTGCAACATTATTTTAGAAAATGACAAAAATTAAATCCATTTTGCACTTGATGATATTCAACGTTATCTCATCTCACACAAAAAAGTATTATTGTTTTTTTGACAAAAAAGTATTATTGTTATAATTAAACCATATCGAAGAATTAGCTTTTGTCAAAAAAAAAGAATTAGCTCCGCACCTTATCAATAAGCAGAGAAATAACCGGCATTCTGAGAACCTGATCCACATAAGTTTGATGCAAGTAAGCATATATATGTTCAACAAAACAACAAAAAAGAAAATTTTCAAAAATTTGTAAGCAGGGAAATAGTTAATGATGTCATTTAGTTTGCCAACAATAAGAAATGTCCAAACGTTGACATGAAAAGAACAGGGACAAATTAGTTTCATCTTAACCCAAAAGATATATTGATATGGTGAAAACAATCAGCACAAAGATAATAGCGTCACTAAATTTAATAATTGATTTACCCCCATCTGCCAACATTTGAATTTCATCCCTTTAATTTCATAACCACACTCCTGAGTTTCAGAAAGAAAAATCTGGCATGAAAAATTCCATGACAACAGGATTGTTGAACCATGTTTCCTTCTAACATACATATGATATGAAGGAACCTAAAAAGGCATCAATGTAACGATGGAAGAAATATGCAGACAAGAAGAATTTCATGTCCAGAGTCTATTAGCAATTCATTTCCCCCCTTTATTGATAGAAATGCCCAAAACAAAAAACATGCCAGGTTTAAAGGAGTGGCGTAAAGGTATTCAGAATTTTCCGAAACAGCATCAAAAATCAATTGAAACTTACATAGATGCAACCTTTGACAGCAGCACGACGACAAAAAGCTTGCGGCAGTTCTCCTTCACCATAAATAGGATAAAGCAAAGCCCCAGGTGCATTGGGAAATCTGGAAGAAACAAGATGTACTCTCAGAATATTAATCAGGATCTTTTGAACAGAAAATCAAGGCATATGTAACAAATGAAACAACAAGAATGAGAGCTTACCTTCCAACAGATGAGCTGTATTGAGCTAAACGATCTATTCCATCTTTTGTTTTAAGTAAATCTTTACAAACCTCATTATTTTCTTGATCGGAATCTACCATGGCTATAGCATACAGAAGAATCCTGTAGACAACAAAGAGGCTTTACCATAGTGTACTGACACAGATCAACAGGTTATGCATGCACTGTCAACAGTTAGGCTTAACATACTTCATTAAAAAATGCCAATGAAGGATGAAAGAAGATAATTGCACAAGGCAATCAATTTAACTTTCTCAAAGAGAAATATATTGAATGCCCCGTTAGAATGTTTAAGCATACAAATCAAGCCACGGCAAAAGAGTACAGTTAGATAGAGTATGAAAAGCAACAGCTTCATCAGCAAGAGAGAGACAACTAATATTTTCTCATTCAATTTGGGGGGAAATATTAAAAGAGTCTCTTACATTATTCGTGAAAAGTCCAGTCAGATTTTCAAAGCACATCATATAAATTCCCACTCTTATTTTCTCATTCTCTCATTTCTAATTTCTAAATGACAAGGAAACATATGGTACGGGGATAAAATATCAAACTAGAAGCCACATATCAAATATCAAACTAAAAGTACGGGGATAGACTAAAATTCTCTGCTTTTTGTCTTGGCGATTGTTAAAATGTCTCATGACAAGTGCTAACTGCTAAGTGTAACCAGGGAGTGCAGAAACAGCTATTTGCAGAATGTGGATTATTATCAGATAACAAAACACCCTTATGCACTAACCAAGTCAACAATGGTCTATGCAGTTATGCAATCATTTGAAGACTTACACATTAATATTAATAATTAATATTTAATAATATACTGTATAGACACTTTTTTATGCTGAACTACTATATTACTATACAACTTCAAAAGTTCTGAAAAAAGGAATCAGATAAACCAAAGGATAAATAAAACTAACAAAGGCATGTAAATATAAATCAATTCTCACTAGGAAATGGAAATGGAAATAGTAAATACGATTTTATCTTTGGCGGCAACCGCATTTTCTCCAAGAAACTAACAAATGAACTCTCCAGGTCTTCTTCCGAAATCCTTTCATCTGCATTATCACTCAAGTGTTGCTGAACAAGCTTGAAGAATCTCATTAATTGGTTTTTTTCCTTCAGCGAAAGGTTCTTATCTCTGAAAATCGCTCCGCGTGAATCCGGAACGTTCATCAAACCCTCATTCGCGTCGTACACGAGGCTCTCGTCGATGCCTTTGAACTCCAAGTACTGCGCAGCACCTGACTTCAACAACAGACCAATCGTCTTGTCGGCGCTGAACAATGCCCTTGGCCCTCCCAAATCGAGGTTAAACTTCCTCGAATATTCTCGAAGAAACGCGGATTCTTCCTCGGAACCGTACGAAGCGATCTCCACATCGGAGCATAGCGGTTGCCGGACGAGGTCTACGATGGCGTCGTCGGAATCGGCGGATGCGGATGCGGTGGTGACGGGTTTGGGAGGTGAGTTGAGATAAGATGTGAGGTCGTCGAGGGAGAGAGAAGCGAAATAGCTACCGTAGAAGGAGTTAGGATCGAGATGGAGGATGGTCTTCCCTACAGCCGATGCGGCGGCGGCGATGACGGATTCCGGTAACCCGGTGCCGACTATGATGAGGTCGAAGTTCACCGGTTCTATCGGAGGATATGATAAAGTGGCTTCTTCGGCTTCTGTCATGGCAACGACGGCGCGTGCAGGTTATTCGCCGTCTGTGCCGTGAAAGAAATCAAAGAAAGGGCAGTTAATTATCAGTGTTTGAAGACTGCAATTGCAAATATAGCTTTTTACTTAGAATTGTTTTTTCCATTCTTTTCCCACTACCCTCTAAGATAAGGAAATGACCGATGCGCCCCTAAAAATAAAAACCTTTTTTTCTCTTCTCCCTCACTCTCACCTTCTTTTGCCGATTTGGATCCTCTGCTGTGTACTACACCATGCAGAGGCAATAGAGAATCCAAATCCTTCTTTTGCTCCCTCTCTCAATCACCACTACCTCCCTTCAGAACCACCACTAGTACCACCACTTCCTTCTTACCAATGTAACCACCACCTTCATCTCCTTTCTCTGTCTCGGTTTATTGCATATTTTTTGCAATAGAGTATACGTCTCATACCTTAGTACTGAATAATTTTGATACTTTGAAATCAAACGTGTATATAACAATTCAAAATATACACGTTTGGTACCTTAGTACTAGATAGTTATGTATTCAAATCTCATGGGTTGCCTAAAGGATTTTTAAAACTTATAGTTATTGTAATATTGTAATGGGTTGTACTCCCTTTTGATGATATATTTTGCTTATCAAAATAATTTTGTTCAAAATTTTTTGCTAATTAATTACTTCTATCTTGTAAATGGGTTCGCGTTATGTTGCTTAGCCAATCCCAATGTGATATTTTCTCACATTATCATTGAACTTGAAATGATATGTGTATTAATTTTTTTAGCAATATATGTATATTAATTAATAAATATGATTGTAAAGTTTGCTGCAAACGAAAAAAAGAGACTTTATTGATAATTAACACTGGACCATGACTCAAGAGAATTCTGGTCCAAAACAAGTTTCCATAGTTTATGGGAGTATAAAGTTTACAAAATTGCAAAGTTTTTAAATTGTAGTTCAAGTGCTTGGGCTAAGACATTCTATGGAAAAAGAAGGAAGAAATTCAGAGTTCAAATCCTAGCTATTAACATAACTCGCTAACAACAAACATTTACTTATAAAAAATTAGGTTGCAAGTGATAATTATTTAATGATAAAGTCTTTGTCAAAAAAATTATTTAATGATAAATTCCTTATATTTTTTTATAAGATAAAAGTATTTACCTACTATTCGTTTTGTTAATGTAAAATACATCAAACAAATATGTGGTTTGAAATTATACAAGTTAGAATACTTACAAATCACAGTTGAATCATTGGATCAACCAGATTGAGGAAAAAAATAGAAACACATATCTTACAATTGTATCTATCAAATGTTATAAGCAAGTTCATTCAACTTTTAAAAACCAAGATTCCAAGCATCTTGCAATTTTGTTAGTGCTTGATTAAAATCGTGAGTATTTGCTACAAGCTCGACGAACAAATCTACAAACTCTGGCTGACACTACTAACCAAGCTATGATCCCAACCTGCAGTTGTATAAAAACATTTTAAAAGGGCTCCTGAATAAAAATAATATAATATTGCAAATATTCTAATAGTTTCAAGCTGATGACACTACAACAGAATTGTTAAAAAAGGGCGCCCTCATTAGGGACGCTTTCTAAAAAGTGCCCCTGAAGCCCAAAATACGGAGGTCCTTCAAGAGCGCTTTCTAAAAAGTGCCCCTGATGCCCAAAATAAGGCTTTCCGTATATTAGGCATCAGGGGCGCTTTCTAAAAAGCGCCCCTGAAGGCCCTCCATATTTTGGGCATCAGGGGCGCTTTTAAAAAAGCGCCCCTGATGTCCAAAACACGGAGGGCCTTCAGGGGCGCTTTTCAGAAAGCGCCCCTGATGCCTAATATTCTAATATTACCGTTTCAATACTCCCTCTCACTCTCAGTACTCGTCTCTTTCCCTCTTCTCTCAGTCTCTCTTACCTAAAACCCTCTTCTCTCACACTCTCATCAGTCTCTCAGCCTCTCTTACCTGAAACCCTCTTCTCTCCCTCTTCTCATTAGCTGACCAAAAAAAAACTTATCACTCTCCACTCACTCACTTAACCGTAAAACACAACACTAAGTCACCACTCACCAACACGTGAAAACTGAAAATACCCCAAACGAAAAACGTCAAAACCAGACAACACCAGCGCCACCGCCAGACGCCAGTCAACCACCACCACCCTCTGTCGTGCTCTGCCGCCGCCGTCTCCACTTGTTTCGTCGTCGTCCCTGCTCTTTCTCAGTCAGTCATTCACTACTTTCAAGGTTAGATTTCCACAATGCATCAATATTGATTCTGGGTTTTTTGATTCAATTCGTTTTACCAGCCCTTCTTCAATCTGTTTTACTTCGTCATTTCTATTTCATTGCTTCTTTGATTTCGTTTGCATTGTTTCAGTCAGTTAGTCTGTTTTACTTTTTCTTGATTCCTATTTTTATGGTTTGTGTGATTTGGGAATTAGGAATTAGGAATTGGCAACTAATGTTGATGTTAGAAATTAGGAATTAGGAATTGGGAATTAGGAATTAGGAATTGGCCTTGGTTCTGTTTGAAAGAAAATAAGCTTGCGTGAAGTAATGATAATTTGGCAACTAATGTGAATTTGGCAACTGATGAAACAAATAAATGATAATTTGGAAACTAATGATAATTTGTCATTATAATTTAATATACTATGTACACTTCTTATTAGGAATTTTTTTTATAAAATGGTGTATGTCAACACTGAATAGCCAGCTAAAAGGATTCAAGAATGGATTCAATAATATTATTGGCTATTATATATGATATACTAGGGGGGCCTATTTTGAAAATAGTTGAATTATAGAATTTTCCTAAGAAGTGGGATTGATAATATAACACAGTGTTTAAGTGAAAGTATAAAAGAATAAAGTGCAATTTCTTAGTTTCAAAAAATTGTACTTTGTGTGTTTTTCACCATTAATATGTTTAAGTTCTCTTATCAGGAATTTATAATAAATTTCGGTCTAATATGGATAGAAAGTGGATGCCTGCCAATCGTCTGTCGAAAGAATATGTCGATGGAGTGAAATATTTTGTAAACTTTGTCGTTCGACGTTTAGGAACTTCTAGTAAGTTCAAGTGTCCTTGTTTAAGATGTTGTTACGCCAATCGAGTTACTGCACTTGAGTTGGAAAGACATTTAAAGGCCAACGGAATCGATCAAAGTTATATTTGTTGGACAATGCATGGTGAGGAAAGAGGTGAACCTTCAAATATGGATAATAGTACTCAGAGATGTGATCCGGTTGATTATCCTGAAACACATACGTTTGATGGCGACCAATTTGAAGAGATGACAAAGGCGGTTGAAGACGATCTTAATGATTGTCCTCAAATGTTTGAGAAGTTGATAACCGATGCGGAGACACCGTTGTATGTGGGCTGTACTGAATTCACAAAGTTATTGGCTGTGATAAAGCTATACAACTTGAAAACTTGCCACGGATGGACAGATAAGAGCTTTACGGAATTACTCGCACTATTGAAAGATATGTTGCCGAAAGACAATGTGCTCCCTTCTCGGACGTATGATGTAAAACAAATGTTAGGCACCATTGGTTTGAACTATGAGAAGATACATGCTTGTCCGAATGATTGCATTTTATTTCGGAATGAACATGCGTTGTTAAAGTCCTGCCCTAAATGTAATGCATCGCGGTATAAGAAGAAAGAATCTGCTCCAGAAAAGGTATTGTGGTATTTTCCCATAATTCCTCGATTTAGACGTATGTACTGTAGTTCGGAAGACGCAAAACAGTTGACTTGGCATGACGATGAAAGGATTAAAGATGGTATGCTACGACACCCGGCGGATTCTCCGCAGTGGAAAAAGATTGATATTGATTATCCCGATTTTGGGCATGACCCAAGAAACCTACGCCTTGCATTGTCTGCTGATGGATTTAACCCGCACGGTATCCAGAGTAGCTCCCACAGTACATGGCCTGTGATTTTGGCGATTTATAACTTACCTCCATGGCTTTGCATGAAACGCAAGTATATGATGTTGTCTTTGTTAATTTCTGGCCCCAAACAACCAGGAAATGATATTGACGTATACTTGGCTCCTTTAATAGAAGACTTGAAGCAAATGTGGGAGATTGGGGTAGAGGTGTATGATGGGTTCAGAGAAGAAAGTTTCATTCTGAAGGCTATGATTTTTGGTACCATTAATGACTTTCCAGCATACGGCCCTGATTTAAAAAAGCGCTCCTGTTGGTCAAGACAAGAGGGGCGCTTCTAACAGAAAGCGCCCCTGATTGTTAGTTGCGCGTAAGACCATCAGGGGCGCTTCCTACAAGCGCTCCTGTTGGCTAACATTTAGGGACGCTTCTTGCGCGCTCCTGTAGAGTGTTTGGCAACAGGAGCGCCAGATTTAGGGGCGCCCGAAAGCGCCCCCAGTGGATAAAAAAAAAGCGCCCCTGATGCCTTTTTCTGTTGTAGTGTGAGTCAAACAAAAATATGCTTCTAGGACTGTCACACCCAAACTTCTGTAAGCTACTTGTTTTAAATCAATTATTGATGAAGTGCATAGTTATTAGGTTTATTGATAATTATCAAATATCTTATGATTCATGTGACTCATATATCGATCTGATAGGAAATCAAACACAATCAATTAGTATTGGAGTGTGAATATCTTTTACACTTGAATCTCATAATGAATACTGATTCACTCTGGTAAATGTTACAGATCATAAAACTCGCTAAATTTACCATAGGAATTCCATCATGGGTGTGGCCTAAAAACTGGTTTGGGTTGAACAACATAGTTTTTAAAAGGTTTCTTAGAGTTTCTTCTTTTCCTTTTCTTCTTAACTGGGACATGATCAACTAAAATCAATCCTTCTAGATAACACTAGTCAGAGGCTCACAAAGAAACACATTTGACACATTATATTTTGATTTTACTCCCTCCTATGATACAATTTTTTTGTACTTTCGGCCTACAAAATGCCCCATGTCTCCTTTACTCTCCTCTATTTTTTGCTTCCAAATTTATGACTTTAATTATTTTGAAGTTTATATACGATTTGCAATTTATATTTTCTTGGTTGTGTCACTTGGTTTTACTTATAATTGTCATCTTTTTATTAATGATATATGTGTAATCCTTTACATAATTTGCTTCGCCTAACCCGTGCATTGCAGGAGTGCGTACACTGGTATAAACACTTCATTAAAACTCACTCATTTTGCTTTTTCCCTCTATCACACAACTACAAACAAGTATAATGTGTTTCTACAAATTCATTAACTTAATAAATAAAATATTTTACTTTCTGATTTAATAAACAAATTCATTCATTTGATTCATTATAAAAACTCAGCTTGTATCAAATTTAATTTTTTTATTGATTAAGTAATATGTTTACCTAAGCCAGTCTATGAACACCATCATAGAAAGATACAAGAAATCACTTACCACGACATCGTTGCTTTGATCTGCTCCAGTCTTCCACGATAGCAATCTCCCTACACAAAGTGTAACATGTGACCGCAACATTGAGAAATGACATATGCCTACTGAACTCAATAATCATATTTGAAAGAGGAAGAGTGACTATGGTGTAACCAAATAAAATTATATATATATATATATATATATTCAAAAAAGAAATTACCAAATGGTTGCACGAATTGTTGAGATATGCTAGCAACAGGGACACGCCAAAACCACATAAGCAGCATTCCATACGTTAAATACTACATGACAACCAATATTAGTGTTCCATAAACATCACAAAGAAAATTCATGTTATTTTAAAAATGTTATATTTAAAGAACATACCTTTGCGATGAGAACCATTTTTAAATACAAAACAAGACCCTTATGTTGTGAACTTCGATCTGCAAATTAGTTTAAATTATCATTTTTACAAATTTTTGGGGAAAATAAGTAGTTATTTTATACATAAGCCAACAAATAGAATGAAAATAAGAATCTTGCATATGAAGAATGAAGCCAAATATGACAAGCACAACAATAATCTTTGCACAAATAGTGCACAACCAATTTTGTTAGTACTCCATCCAAAAATACTATAGTTGAATGAGTCCATGATAAGTGAAGTTATCAGAAACCTTTGTGGAATTAAAGTATGCATGGTTTGAATGAAATGACCATTCACGATCAAATATGATAATCATTGTAACCCTACATGGGATAGTAGGTTCCCTCTTCACTTTCTCTATAAATATATGTCATGGGACATATGTGACATGACTAATGTCATTATAAATATTTACCCATCAAGGCTTGAGAAAGAATAGGAGGACGACACTATGATATAATTAAGGCATTCTAGAGGATAAATTTAACTTAAACATGATTGCTTAAAGAGATAATTAAGTTCTATAGACAACTCTTGTTTTAATTGGCGTCCCTAAATTTATAAAATAATGCTCTTGGGTTAATTGTCCATGTCATGATATTCCTACTTATGTTATATATCTCAAGTAACTAGAGGTATTTATGTTACTAGAAGTAATTGCACGGAAAGATCCTTTCCGAAATAAAAAATTGCATATAAAGAATTGTCTAAAGACCGAACTTTTATTATAATAAAACAATTTAAGAATTTATACTTTATTAAATAAAAATATTTGATTGAATGATGATACTATACTTCAAAGATGGAAACAGAGACTACTGTGTTTACACTAACTGAAAAAGTCATTGTTGTGGAGTTGGTTTAATGAAAAGGTGGAGAAATCTTAGATGTATCATTTACCAATTGGAGTTAGTTCTTTTTCTGTGTTAAGCCTAGCCTAAAAATAATGTGACTTCCTTGTAATTGGGTTTGAGTATCTTTGTACTCTTTCAATAAAATCTCTTGGCTTATAAAGAATCTTCACACTAAAACTTATAAAATTCAAAACATGTATAAGTGAAAATAGTTTGATAGATGAAGTAAACTCACACTCTGTAAGTTCCCTCTCCTTGGCAACTGCAAGTCTTTTGAGTTTTGCTGCTTGTGCAAATGTTGATGGCCTAAGAGGACAAACAGCGACCCATATTAAATTAAATATTGGATAAACTTTTCAGTAACATGTATAAATAACAATAACTCTTCTAAATAGTAGTTATCTACATTAATTAAAATTAGTTTCTAAATCACCAAATGTCTCAAAGGTTCGCTAATCTAATATCTTCTAATGATCCAATAGTGTACTTACTCGGACAATTTTGTTAGATAGAAGGGTTGTATCAGATATCTCCTCGACCATTTGTACTTTTGTGGTTGCTTTTCGGAGTCTGCAATGCATTTATTTTATAACTATAGGTTCTCCTCGATTGTCTGATATGTTATTGTTAGTTGATTTGGGATATGGTTTTGTCACATCGTAGGACAAGCCTCACACTAATATAGGTTACTAATGTTAGTGGTCCTTACAGATGTAGGAAAAGCCTCACACTAATATAATACATTATTCTTTGGGTTGTTCGGTTGCTGAGAAATGATCGTATCTTCTCTGTTGGGGTACAATATGTTTCTTTACATGTTGAGCGTGTGAAAGTATTGTCTTGGAGATGTTTCTTGGCTAGGAGTAATTCTTCTTCTTGTTCATGCTGAGTGAGTTGTGGATCATGTTAAACGTATCTTTGGGAACTAGTCATGTGGCTAATATTTGGTTAGAGTTTTGTTCAGGTGATTTTCCGTATCATGATATGTTGTAAATGGGTGGAGTACTCTTTGAACTTGACATTTTGCCTCTCTCTCTCTCTCTCTCTCTCTCTCTCTCTCTCTCTCTCTCTCTCTCTCTCTCTCTCTCTCTCTCTCTCTCTCTCTCTCTCTCTCTCTCTCTCTCTCTCTATATATATATATATATATATATATATATATTTCATCATGAATATTCCTTTTTTGGATAGAGCATTACACTAAAGTGCTTTTTTTATGCCTTGCTCTATCCATGTCTTCCATAGGATTTGATTGAGGATGTTTCTTGTCTCTTAGCATTATTGCCTTGGTAGAATGAGTCAATATATACATATATATGTGTGTGTGTGCGCGCCCCTTTAAAAAAAGGCATTGGGTCCTTTTTTTCACCAAGTTCTGACATACTATTAGCTAAGGCACATGAATTACTTACTGTGACATCAAGCTTGCCTCCTTCAAAAGGTGTTTTATTTCTCTGCGTAATTGAATTTCTTTTTCATCGTCATCGAATCCGTTCTGTAGAAAATTTATATGATTAAAAGAAATCAACATTATTAATTATCAAAATCAGCGGTTAATGTCTACACATACATATTCATTTTCTTTCAATTCGTTAGTGTCTACGCATACATATTCATTATTAATAAATTATAGATAAGAGTACAATTTAATTTTCAATCCACTGATTTTGATTACCATGGAAGATTGAGATTCCCGTGTGATGGTTAAGGTTTTGATAATAGGCATTATTACAATGACCAATATTTTGTTCGTTACAAAATAACATGGTAAATAGAGAATGATACCTTCTTCAAGTGATCTAGGCAGTAGTATACAAGCTGAAAAGCGACAACGATGAGAAATATGAAAGGAGCTGCTAATGATTTTTGATGTTCTTGGGTTTCTTCATTCCCCATAATTCACTCTTTTTTGTGATCTGGTTTTAAGGAAGATTGATGCAGAATGATTTTCAATTTTTCAATACATGTATTCTATCTTTAGTTTTTTTATCCTTCGGAAAAAGAATGAATAATATAAGGGCCTTTTATTGGGTCAAGAAAAATAAACGACTCAGATTTGTGATCTAAAATTTTGATCAACGACTCATATTTCCCCACGCCTATTATAAATTGGGCTTCAGCTTTCCCTTCTACTTCAGAAAAACCTAACCACTTCTCTGCTTTTTCTTCTGCACCAACACCCCTTCTTTGCTTCTTCACAAACACCCTAACCTCACCCGCTGTAATGGAAGAACATAAAGAATGGAAGTTGTGCCCAACCCAGAGATCCTCAGACAAATATCTAACTGTCTTGCATCGCCCTGGAACAGTCGAGGACGGGGCCGATGGGGTGTTTTTTAAGTCTCGCGATAACATTTTCTGTAGGTTAGCTAAAGATATATCATTCAGTCAGTTGAAGGACAAGGCCGATAGGAAGGTTTGCCAAGAAGGAGAGTGGCGTAAAGACATATTTCGTATACGTTACCGCAAGTGTTGTCGAGATGACGGCACTCTCCGCTATGAAGCTATGGATATCCGAAGCGATAATGATGTTCGCGCAATGTTGGAACATCATCGTAATATTCCATTGGGAGGTCAACTCATTGAGCTGTTTGTCGAAACAATGCGCACTCCGGAAGAGGTCATTTATATTATGGAGCAGGGACTCGCCAAGAATCACTAGTTTCTTAGTTGTTTCGTTGTCCTATCTTTATGTTGTTTTTTATCGTTTTGATGTATTTCGTGTTTCATGTACGATTACGCTTTATTATATTAAAATTGTTGTTTAATATAAAGTCTACTGTAAACCGAAATATAAATAACGAAATATTTATTCATTACTAAATTAGTTTTGAGGTTACAATTATTCATAAACGAAATAACAGTAAAAAACTACAAATGGGTAACAACAGAGTCACTCCTAGCACCGCTCCCAGCATCTATCCCACCATCACTCCCAGAGTCACTCCCATCATAGTCATCCAGGAATGCCCGGTAATCTGAATTAGTCGAGTCAGAACCGACATTGTCTTCTTGGGGCATAATCCTGGCGACATTGAATAGCCCAATCCGAATAAATGTCACCAATACTTCCACACTCTCAACACCCTCATACGCTTGGCATATGGCATGCGTATCAATAAGGATGTTGCCATAGCGAAAGTTGTTGACACCAAAAATATCAAGGCCAACATCGAAGCAAAAACAAATGTCTTTAGGGTTTTCATACCTCCAAATCTCATTTGGAATGGTAATCTTCCCATCATCTCGACCAATCAGGGTAACAAATTGGATCATACCTGCAACCGAACGTATCCAAACAACACAATCAGCATCAGCATTATTCGGTTAACCTCCACCGAATGTATTCGGTTCACCCTAGCCGAATGCATTCGGTTGACCTCAACCGAATGGGTTCGTTTTGCTTCGTCCCGAGAACCATTCGGTTGAGGGCAATCGAATCTGTCACAGCCAACTTAGAATCCAAAAACGCAGAAACAGAGACATAAAACAAGGAAAAAATTCAAAGGAAAGTGAGGGAGGGAGTACCTGGTGTTGCGAAACTGAGATTGAACCTTCAAAATCAACGATTGAGAGGGAGTGGAGGAAGAGGGAGGCGGAGTAGCCTAGGGAGTGGGGGAGGGTTTCGATTGTGTGGGGTTTGGGTGAGTGTGAGAGGGGGGGGGGGGGAGAAATAATGTTTTTTAGTGAAGGGTATTTTGGGAATAAAAGAGGTTAGGGGGTATGGGGTGAGTAAGGTGGGGTGGGGTGTGGGATAAGCCAAGCCCTAATCTTTTAATAGGCTTGGTGGAGTTTCTCCGAGTTCAATCAACTAGAGATATTATTAATCTCACCCCCTTCATTTTAGGGACACCCCCATTTAGTGAATTACCCAAAGTTCCTTTGTTTTTCCTCCTCTTTTTTCCGATAAATTATTGAATCTTTATTGACAGAACCTAATCCAACATCACAAGGCACTCTCACCAACTTCTAGAAGGGTTTGGGAGGTCACTCAATCGTGTTTTAGAATTATATCAAAAGTAAAGCATGTGTGGACTCCAAATGATGAATCAATAATACACTAAAAAAACTCACCCCTAAACACTACTCCCTCCGTCCCATATTATATGACTTTCTAGCAAAAAAAAATTGTCCCATAATACACGACTTTTTAGAATACCAATGCAACATAAATTTTCTTTTCCAGTCATACCCTTCATTATTTAATATATCTCTTCTTACAATTCTACTTTTTATGTTTCCAATGTTATTAATGAAGGACAATTTGGTAAACTAACTCACAATCTCTCTTTTCTATACAAAATTAACTACTTTTCTTAATTAATTCTTGTGCCACAACCTTAAACGACATGTAATATGAGACGGAGGGAGTACAAAATAACCCCTGTCAGAACTACTTTTCTATACAAAATTAACTACTTTTCTTAAATAATTCTTGCAACATGATCACTGTGTACCTTTGTACCGAACTATTTCGGCACTATGGTACTGTTAGCCTGTAATTTCGACAGGCTAAATTAAATGCAGTCAACGCGGTTTGACTTTGGTTTTCTTAGAAGAAGGTGTTGGTTTCAACACAGAAGAGTAGTATCAAAAGGCAAATTCGACAAAGCTTCAGACTTAACTAGATTTGAAGGGTGATGTTTCGACGAGAAGAAAATTGGATTCAATAGCAAGTCAAAATCAAGTGCTCGCTGTGGAAGCTCTGGTAGTTATCCTAGTCGAAAGCTGGAGCAGATTTCTTTTTTGAATTCTCTGTACAATTAGTTAGTTTTAGTGTTTTCCCTCCTTGTATAAATAGTAGTTTCTCATAGGAAAAACAGGTCACAATCTCATTACAGAATTCTCACGCTCTAACTTCCAACACATTACAGAGAAAACGAGCCAAGAGAAAAATGTACGATCTGTGCTCCAACTCTCTTTACAATTAATGCAATTTTAATTTGTTTTCTTCTTTGCTTTTCTGCAATTTTTTCTTTGTTTTATTCTCCCTCATTGAGGAAATTCGACGGTTTCGCGCAAGATCGACGGTTATCTTCTTCTTTTTACTTTTAAACTGCAAGAACACATATAATTCTGGGAAAAACTTTAACACAAATGGTCTTAGGATTTACTAGTTGATCCTGCAAACAGAAGCAATTTCAAACTAGCGGTGTTTACCAAAATCCAAGGTAAACAAATTGGCACGCCCGGTGGGACGTTTGTGCTAATTTTAAAGTTTTTCGTTGAATTCTTAAACTTTGTGTTTGTCTGTGCATGCAATTAAGGAGTGGTAAACATCTTCCAAAGATCGCACGCTCTAGTACAAGTAATGCTTCTATATCAAATGCACAAAGTACACAAGAACAAGCGTCAGTTAGTGACGTTAACGCTGCAAATGTCGCAGGCATAACCGTTGCTATGCCTTCTTCGACAACAATGGGAGTAACCGCTATAACTTCACCCATAATTACTCCTGTGTCAATGATGACCACTGCAGCATTAACAAATGTTAATACAATGGCTTCTGTACCACCAATAGTAGGACCAACGAGTCCTTTGATGGCAAATCCAATGATTGGAAATATGCCATTTAATATGAGTGGAAGGGCTTTACCGTATGGCATGCCAACAACATTGATGGCAAGCTTTCAAACAAATTCGTCTACATTTGCAGATAATGCAATTACAGGGTATTCTCCTACTCATAGTTCAACAGAGGGCATCCATAGTCGAAATGCCCAAACTAATCTGACTACAACATCTTTGTTGGCATTAAGACAACAAATGGATGATAGCAATCATGATATGGTCAATATGTTAACACAACAAATTGATGCTGTGTTTAATCCTTCGATACAAAACACTAATAATAGTTACCAAATGTTGGCAACACAAATGGGAAGAATTGCTGCTTTCTTTGGTACTCCACCAGTACATAACCAGCAAATCCCCCAAATCCAAAATGCTAGGCCTGTAGAGATACCTGTAGAAAGGTCTAACAATGCAATTCCTATGAATCAGGGAAACCAAGGACAACAACAAATTGTCGAAGAGCTTATGAGGATAGAGGCAATCCCTGAAGTTGTGTTGGTGAATAGAAACCAAAATGCAGACGAAGTGGTCAGACAAGTGCAACAAAACAATTTTGGAGCACAAAATAATCGGGCTAATATGGTCGAAACTATTTTAGCCCAAAATGGCCTTAACTTAGGTTTACATAGGCCTAACTTTGTGTCGCCCTTGTCAGAATACACCTTACAAACAGAGCTACCTAGGGGATGGAAAATTCCCAAGTTCACAAAGTTCGTTGGAGAAACCAGTGAATCTACCGTCGAACACATGGCTCGTTATTTGACTGAGGCTGGAGATCTAGCACATAATGAGAATTTAAGGATGAAGTACTTTCCAAATTCTCTAACTAAGAATGCCTTCACATGGTTCACTACACTGCCTCCAAATTCAATTTTTAATTGGAGTCAATTAGAAAAGGCCTTCCATGAGCAGTTCTATATGGGCCAATGTAAGATTAGTCTTAAAGAACAAGCTAGCGTTCGACGCAAGGGGGCAGAATCTATTGATGATTATCTCAATAGATTTAGACTACTCAAAGCAAGGTGCTTTACCCAAGTGCCTGAGCATGAGTTAGTCGAGATGGCTGCTGGTGGTCTAGATTACACTATAAGAAAGAAACTAGACACACTACATTTAAGAGATATGGCACAATTGGCTGATAGAGTTCAACAAGTCGAAAGACTCAAAGCTGAAAAAGCCAAAACAGGTAGGTTCCATAATAAAAAAAGAAAAGGTTGCTTATGTCGAAACTAATGACAGTGACCAAGAATTAAACATATCTTATGAAGATGTCGAAGAAGAGGTTAATATTGCAGAATTGAAATCAGGACCTCCTTATACCTGTCGATTGGCTCGTTGTCGAAAAAAGGAGAAATCTGGAAAGAACAAGGTATTTTTGACCTGATGACGTCATTAGAGCAGTTAACAGGAATTTCAAAAATGTCATTTTCTTCTTCATTTAAAAGCTCAATCGAAAAAGACATTTTTGGGGGGCAATTTGTTAGCCTGCATTTTCGACAGGCTCAATTAAATGCAGTCAATGAGGTTTAGTTTGACCTTGTATTTCAAGAGACAAGAAGTAATTTCGACGTTCAAAATGGGTTAAGTTATCAGGTTATATCAAGCTGATTTTTACGCTGGATTTGGTGAAGTCGAAGAAGTTGCAAGCAAAGATTTCGACAAGAGGAAGTTTGAAGGCTGATGTCGAAGTGGAATCAAGCAACCATGGTCGAAAAGACATAACAGTTATTGTTTTTTAAATTCTCTGTACATTTAGTTAGTTATAGTGTTTCCCTCCTTGTATAAATAGTAGTTTTTCATAGGAAAAACGGGTCACAATCTCATTACAGAATTCTCACGCTCTAACTTCCAACACATTACAGAGAAAACGAGCCAAGAGACGAATGTAAGATCTGTGCACCAACCCTCTTTACAATTAATGCAATTTTAATTTGTTTTCTTCTTTGCTTTTCTGCAATTTTTTCTTTGCTTTTTCTCCCTCGTTGAGGAAATTCGACGGTTTCGCGCGAGATCGACGGTTATCTTCTTCTTTTAACTTTTAAACTACAAGAACACGTATAATTCTGGGAAAAACTTTAACACAAATGGTATTAGGATTTACTAGTTGATCCTGCAAACAGAAGCAATTTCAAACTAGCGGTGTTTACCAAAATCCAAGGTAAACAAATTGGCACGCCCGGTGGGACGTTTGTGCTAATTTTAAAGTTTTTCGTTGAATTCTTAAACTTTGTGTTTGTCTGTGCATGCAATTAAGGAGTGGTAAACATCTTCCAAAGATCGCACGCTCTAGTACAAGTAATGCTTCTGCATCAAATGCACAAAGTACACAAGAACAAGCGTCAGTTAGTGACGTTAACGCTGCAAATGTCGCAGGCATAACCGTTGCTATGCCTTCTTCGACAACAATGGGAGTAACAGCTATAACTTCTCCCTGAAGTTGTGTTAGTGAATAGAAACCAAAATGCAGACGAAGTGGTCAGACAAGTGCAACAAAACAGTTTTGGAGCACAAAATAATCTGGCTAATATGGTCGAAACTATTTTAGCCCAGAATGGCCTTAACTTAGGTTTACATAGGCCTAATTTTGTGTCGCCCTTGTCAGAATACACTTTACAAACAGAGTTACCTAGGGGGTGGAAAATTCCCAAGTTCACAAAGTTCGCTGGAGAAACCAGTGAATCTACCGTCGAACACGTGGCCGTTATTTGACTGAGGCTGGCGATCTAGCACATAATGAGAATTTAAGGATGAAGTACTTTCCAAATTCTCTAACTAAGAATGCCTTCACATGGTTCACTACACTGCCTCCAAATTCAATTTTTAATTGGAGTCAATTAGAAAAGGCCTTCCATGAACAGTTCTATCTGGGCCAATGTAAGATTAGTCTTAAAGAAATGGCTAGCATTCGAAGCAAGGGGGCAGAATCTATTGATGATTATCTCAATAGATTTAGACTACTCAAAGCAAGGTGGTTTACCCAAGTGCCTGAGCATGAGTTAGTCGAGATGGCTGCTGGTGGTCTAGATTACACTATAAGAAAGAAACTAGACACACTACATTTAAGAGATATGGCACAATTGGCTGATAGAGTTCGACAAGTCAAAAGACTCAAAGCTGAAAAGGCCAGAACAGGTAGATTCCAAAGTAAGAAAGAAAAGGTTGCTTATGTCGAAGCTAATGACAGTGACCAAGAATACGACATATCTTATGAAGATGTCGAAGAAGAGGTTAACATTGCAGAACTAAAACCAGGACCTCCTTATACTTGCAAATGGTTAAAACCTTCTAATGGGAAAAATCCTGTGGAACCTAAGAATGATAAATTTGTCGCGAAAATTTACACTTATGATGTATCTAAATGTGACGAAATATTTGATCTGTGATAACTATATTTTATATAGAGTTATTCGTGCTTCTACACTTAAATAATTGCCCATAATCAAGTATAATATGTGTTAAATATGGTAATATGAATAAAATAAACAACATTTATGGTTTTCAGATGAAAGATGTCCATAACGTAGCATTTTACATGTATATTGGTATGTTTGATGTGTTTGTTCAGTGCAGCTGTAGTTTGAGAGGAAGGTGAGAAGAAATTGACAACTTCTTTTTCCACTTCTTCAAAGAACTAATAGGTGTAAGAAATTGGTTGTAAGCAAATATATGCAAGAGTCTTTCAATTGTTGTAATTCTTACTCTTTTGAATTCTCTTGTAATTTCCTTTATTGCAACATGTTTTATTTCAATTATATTTGTTTTGATATGCCCATCATGAGCTAAATCTCTTAAGTTGGGATGTTCTAACTTTCCAATGATCTTTTGAGGAAAGTTATTGTGTTTTCAAGTGGTGTATGTAACACCCCAATTCTACACAATAATACTATAAATCAGAGTGCGGAATTTTCAACATAAATATTGGAGTGCTACACTTACTTCCCAACACAAACAATATAATTCATTCATGGTAAATTCAATTTGAAGCAATCTTAACAATCCTTGTCCATCTGACAACTCAAAATCAACAATTTGCTTAATAGAAATAACTTCGAGTTCAACAAATATTGCAACCTAAACGATAAAGGAAAAAAAACAGCGTTCAATCCCCCCGAGTGTTACGTATCAGAGTGACGACACCGACTCAACTAAGGAAGGATCACCGCCTTCATTCGCGACTACCTGCACGTTACCACATAGGGGTAACATTCAAACAGAAGGGGTGAGATATCGAACTATATAAGAGCATGTATGAAGAACAATATGATAGGTCAGGTACTATAGAATTACACATATCATCAATAAAATCCTCAATAGAGTCATCAATAGAATCATCGAAGTGCAATGCGGAATGCGACTCAACTGTGTATATGCATGTGGTACCATTGGAGCAAAACTCCCGACGTAAAAATCGTCGTTGCCAGTAAATAGTGGCTCACAGGGCATAGCCCTCATCGTTCACGTCGTAAAGCAAATGCAAAGGTATGCGACACAATGTGAATGTACAAGTAACGCTAATCACAGTCACGCAATCGCACGACAACAACACCAAAACGTCATGGCGGCCATAGGCCTACAATTTACTATCTTTGCCAATAAATAGAGGCAAATCAACTTTTACAACTTCACCTGCAATTTACCACATTTTCGACAAGGTATTCAACGCAACAATTAACCACAACAGCAACTGTGGCAACAATATTGACAAAGCAGCAACATCAACAGCGCAAAACAGCAAGAATAGCAACAACACAGCAGCAAAACGTAACAGCAATGACAACAATAACAGCAAAACCGCAACAGCTTTAACAGCAAAACATCAACAGCATTAACAGCAAAACAGCAACAGCATTATCAGCAAAACAGCAATAGCATTATCAGCAAAACAGCAACAGCATTAACGTAACCATCAATTCAATTACGAAAATTATTTATAATTCTTACTAACGAGTTATCTATATTCCTGTCTTTTTTTATTATTATTATAATAGTGAAAACCTTAATCCAACAAAATTACAATTCGATTTAATTAGAACTAACGACATAGGAATTCAAGCACACACGGTCAATTCATCAAACATTTCTCATACGATATATATATATATATATAACTACGCAACATACACAGAGACAATCTATAATAAACCCCAAACCCCGCATACGATCCCTCATATACGCTATTATAGAATTCGAACCCACCCTTACCTCAACTATGGTGGCGCAAACTCCCTCCTAGCCTCGTTCCTCGATTCTCCGAATACGGCGACTCCCCTGCGATAGTAACGACGCGTGACGATCACGAACGTAGAGAATTGCAATGAAAATCAACCCTCCCAATCCAATCCTAGGCTAGAGCTCTTGAAAATTGAGGCTTTTGTGTAACTTAGAAGTGAGAGGAAGAAGGAGAAGAAGGGAAAAGAGGGCGGCTGCGCAAAAAGACCAGCCCTAGCGCATATTTGCGCTATATTTATAAGGAGGAGTGGCGCACAAGCGCCTTCCTGCGCAAGCTGCGCACTGGACACGCTGCTAGGGTTGCGTGAGCGCTGCGCACTCGCGGTGCTAAGCCCAATGCTATTTTTAACTGGCCCACGACACGTGATTATCATCTAACTCATTTTCAACATAGCTACTACGCCCATAATTTCAATTCTTACAATTATCCTACGGCAATCCAACTTCGAAGTAATTTGATTAAATTTTAGGGCGTTACAATGTAAGCACTTTAGTTCTTGTGTTTAAATTCTTAATCTTGTTTTAAAGTTGATCACTTAGAACAAGTAGAGTTATATTCACTTAATTGGCTTATAACTAGAAATCAAGAACTAAGTAAGGATAAGTGTTTAATAAAGCTTTTTGTTAAACTCGTTTTAATGAAGTTAGCTTGTTAATTCCATGTTAATTCCTAAACCTTAAGTTAACATAGTCCTTACAAATAGTGTAGTGAGATCTTAAGATACAAGAGTGTACTTATTTAGCAACTTGGATTATCTGTAAGGGGGCTAGAGAGGAATTGACAACTTCTTTCTTTACCGCAAAAAAACAGGATCATAAGAGCTTGTAACGAAACTCCGAAGAAAGTAGCTGACCAGCACACACTGATGCAGCTGCACCAAGTGCATCTGCACCACAAGAAAACACAATACACTCAAAAGTGATTTAGATAGTGAAGACATCTCAACTATCATTCTCAACTGATTTCCTGCACAATTTACTTGCTTTCCTTTAATTTAATTTTCATTTCAACTTCAACCAAAACCAAAATTTTGAATAGTGTAGTCGCACTAAATTACATTTCTTTACAACAATATATAAGAGTTAATCCAATCCCTGTGGGTTCGATCTTTTATACTACTTGTTTGTGACTGTGTATACTTGCACACGTTTTTCACACACCAATCAGCTTGTGGCTGATGGTCAAATCTTAGTGCCTAAGGGCCTAAAGATTCCACCATTAGAACAACGACAGAAAAGAGGCTTTTGTAAATTTCATGGTATCTTAGGTCATAACACTTTTCGTTGTGTCATTTTCAGAGATTTGGTTCAAAATGCAATCAACGAAGGAAGGCTGAAATTTGGTGACAAATCTAAGCCACCAATGAAGATTGATGCTGATCCCTTGCCAACAGCTGATGCATTGCTGGTTGAAGTTGGTCTCAATGTGGTTGAGGTCACAGAGGTTGTTGCTGAAGATCCTAAGGTAGAGAAAGCTGTCGACAAGGTTGATGTCGAAATGGTCACTGAAGACCAGTACACTGAAAAAATGAAGATAGTGTACCCAAGGGCTGAAGAAGAACTGATTGATTTTCTCAATCGCTGCAAAATCAACAATACTGAAGTTATGCTTTGTCCTAGGTGAAGTGCTGTCTTCGACAAAGAGGCTGCCAAGAATCTTGAGGGATTTAAGCCTCAACTGAAACGTAAAGGAAAGTGGGTCGACAAAAGGCCAAAGTTCAGTTACAACAACAGAGGGATCCAATATAAGGTTACTTCGACAAGGAATCCTCAGAAAGATCAGATTAAAACTTATGTTCCTCCAACAAGGTCACCTGTCGAGAAATGGGTGCATTCTGGTGGAAAGAGTACTGGGTATTACCCAGAATATTATGCTGGAAAGAATGTTGGAAATCAACAAAAAAAAGCAAAATTGGTCAGGGGTAGCACTAGTGCTACTAACCAAAATAAGGCAACTGAATCTAACAAGTATGCCTATAACAACAATTACAAACGGAAGAACCCTATGACAAGAACGCAATGGCGCAGATATCAACGCCAGAAAAAAGTTGCTGCTGCAGGCAAGGTGGAAAATTCCAACAAAGAGGAAGGCAAACAAACACCTTCGAAGTCTCTTGAAATGGCTAGAAAGCCAGCTACTGAAAGGATATTTCCACCACTTTCAGTGATCAAAAAGGGCCTCAACTTAGACGAAGAAATGAGCTCAGATTTTGCTGATTCTGGGTCAGAAATCGATGTCTTGTGTGGTGTAGTCTCAATCCTCCCAATTGAGTATGACATGGTTTCTGAAGTAAACGACGTCGAAGAGGATTTCGATAAAGAAACCACTTACAAACCCATCTGTTACCATGTCCTCAAGAGCGGTTGTGTGGAATAGCAACATGCTATCTTTGAGAGACCTGATTGTGGGATGAGGAATCATCTCAAACCTTTGTATATCCAAGCAAAGGTGAACAATGTTGGGGTAAGCAAGATCTTGGTTGATGGTGGCGATGCTGTGAACCTGATGCCACAACATATGCTGAAGAAGATTGGGAAGTGTGAAACAGATCTGAAAACACACAACGTGATCCTTACCAACTATGAAGGTAAAAGTTGTAACGCCCTAAAATTTAATCAAATTATTTCGAAGTTGGATTGCCGTAGGATGATTGTAAGAATTGAAATTATGGGCGTAGTAGCTATGTTGAAAACGAGTTAGATGATAATCACGTGTTGTGGGCTAGTTAAAAATAGCATTGGGCTCCCTTCCTATGTGGATAAAGTCCCAAATAATTTAGCCCATTATGTTTCTCACTTATTATAAGTGGAGAGGATTAATTTAGGGTTGAGAGAGAGAGGAATTTCGGATTAGAGCAGCCACCAAAGAGAGAGAAAAGAAGAGAGAAAACAATTCCCGTTTTTCTCAAACCTGTCACCGTAAAATTGCGATTCCGGTTTCGTTAACCGTTGGATCGTCTTCGTTTTTGGGCAGCAGGTTCGTAAGATATAGTTCTACACTTTCACCGTTCGGATCTTCAAAACGAGTTCTGAGGAGAGAGATATTGGCTTCGCACTGAAGCTGCAGTTTGGGGGAGTCGCCGTATTCGGAGATCGAGGAACGAGGCTAGGAGGGAGTTTGCGCCACCATAGTTGAGGTAAGGGTGGGCTTAACCTTGATAATGGGTTGATGATAATTATGTGTGGGTAGTCTAGGGTTTTGTTGAATTGTTCGTGTCGTTGCATATCGTGTTTTCGTTGAGATTGGTGCTTTGATGATTATTGCACGTTATTGTGATTTGTTTCGTTATTTGTTGTTGCGTGATTGTTTTATCACGATGATGGTGTTGTTATTGTTCGTGTTTTTGTTGTTGCTGTGCGTGGTTGATTGTTGTTGTCGCGTTGTCGAATTGTCGTTTTTGTTGTGGTGGTTGCGGTGTCGTTGCCGTTAGGGTTTGGTGTTTGGCAATTTAGCGATTCTGGACACAGGTTCGGTTTTTCTAAAACTGGCGCTGTTTGGTAGATCCAAAAATTATGAGGTTGATTGTTTTTGAAAATAGACTTAACGCCGGTCGTTTTGGCACTGGTTTCGTCAAATTCAAGTGTTGTATAGCTCGAGTTATAGGTGATACAAGTTAGGTTAAAATTCTGGAAACGATTTGGGTATAGATTCGGTATTTCGGTGACTGGGAACGTTGTATTGACCGAAAAATTATGTGGTTCATTTTTCTGGAAAATAGACTTAATGCTTGTTAGTTTGGCACTGGTTTGGTTGCGTTTAGAGTTGTGTAGCTCGAGATATGAATTCCACAAGTTAGAGTAAGATTCTGGAAACAATCTGGACACAGGGTCAGTGTTTTGGTTACCACGTTTTCAAAAGAACTCCTTTTCGAACGAATCCAATTTCTTTGAAAACTAGACAAAATTTGCCCCAGTTTATGCACAAGTTTCATGCAATTTGATTGAGTTTTGGTCACTTTGGAATTGCTTGAATTTGAAGGACAGAAACTGTCCTCTTTTGCAACTAGCCTGTGTGCTTTTCGAAAACTGTACCTATTGGACACTCTCCTTCAAAAACTGAACTTAGGGATGATAACCAGACCCATAGGGCTTTCCAACAAGTATTTATTTGTTGAAATCCGATGTCGTTTGCTATTTTAATTAATTCGCTGAAGTAGGTGCGATGTGCCTAGGCGTTGTGCGCCAGTCTTGTGCGTGGTGTGCGTGCGTTATGTCCGCGTTGTGGAGCCGTCTGGTGTTAATATTTCAGGTGCGGTGCTGGTATGCTCAGGAGAGTTTAGTGGTAGCTGTGATGCTACAACTTGGTGCTATTTTTGGTGAAATCATTTGTTTTGATTCTGGTGATATAGTATTTATTTTTAAATACTTGTTATGGTGAGTTGGTGCATAATCATGGTGTCGCATTGTCATATGCATGTTTTGGTGATATAGGCTCTGCCTCTGGTGTTTATTGGTGATATGCCCGTCGTGGCTCATTTTGGTGATCGGTACCGCATGCATATGCCCACTGGAGGGGTTGCATATCATCCCATTGTCTATGAATGTTATAATTTTGGTGGTTCACTGTCAAATGGATTTTTCCTTTGGTATCTGGTGCTGTGATATGGTGTAATTGTATTGTGTTGCTGTAGTTACCTGATGCTAGCATATTTTTATCATCTGCTTATTATCTCTGTTAGACTCACCCCTTCTGCTTGGAATGTTGCTCTCATGCGGCAACGCTGCAGGTGATCGCTAGTGCTCGTGGAGGAATTGCTAGGTTTTGCTTCCTCTCTCGTTTGGGTCTGTGTCAGCTCTGATATGTAGCACCGGGGAGTCGTTAGTTATCGTTTTGAACTATTATTTTAGTTATTGGAAATTGTTTTAATTTATTTTGGAGATGTCTTTAATTGTTAATTCTGGAGATGTTTAAACTGGTTAATATTTCCGCTGCTTGGTGATTTCTTTTATATAAATTATTTTGGAGATTTTCCTTTTTTAAAAATGGTGAAAAAATGTAGCGCCCTTCGAGGTGACTCTGATAATTGTCTATTTAATTGTAATAGTAAAAGGGGGGTGTTACATTAGTAAAAGTGGCCACTCTCTTGGAGCCATTGAAGTTGACCTTTCTGTTGGAAGCATTAGAATGCCAACTATGTTTATGGTGATTTCAACAAAGGCAAATTACAACATGCTGTTGGGAAGGGAATGGATCCATGCTGTGGGGGCAATCCCTTCGACAGTTCACCAGAGGCTCATTATTTGGAGAGAAGATGGCCTAGTCGAAAATATTGAGGGTGATCAAAGCTATTTCAAGGCTGAGGTGAATACCATCACCAAGAAAACCTTCGACAAGAAACTGGCGAGCATTGCGCCATGCATTTCCTCTGAACATGGTTATGAAAGCCAAGATAATGTGAGGACCTTAGTGATTCTTGATCCCAACTATGGATTCATTTGGGATAGAGAGGTCATTGACGAAGATAACTACCCACAAGGCTGTGTCAAGCCTACAGGGAGGGAAGGACCATAAATAGTTATTTATGGATGAACCCACTGTATGGGATAGAATTACGGCCTACGTGGCCGAAAATAAGCAAAAAGCGGTTTTAGAAGCTGACTTACAACAACAATTAGTTGCTGAAGCCGTTGAAGATAAGAATAAAGACAACATTGTCGAAAACCAGAGGCTTGATTGCATCTATGATGACGAGCCTTTAGGTTTTGAAAAAGATCCAATGGGTTCAACCAAAAGGATCCAAGCACAAGATCCCTTAGAAGAAATTGATTTGGGAGATGGCTCAATAAAAAGGCCAACATATATAAGTGCTAAGATTGACCAAGCATTGAAGGCGCAGATTGTTGAATTGCTGAAGGAGTACAAAGACTGCTTTGCATGGGATTACAATGAAATGTCAGGGTTGAGTAGTGAAGTTGTTGAAATCAGACTACCGATTCGACCAGGAAAGAAGCCAGTGAAGCAAACTCCAAGAAGATTTGCACCAGAAATCTTGGTGAAGATCAAGGCAGAAATAGAAAGGTTACTTAAGAGCAAATTCATCAGAACTGCCAAGTATGTCGAATGGCTTGCTAATATAGTGCCTATAATTAAGAAAAATGGTACACTTAGGGTGTGTATAGATTTTAGATATTTAAATAATGCTACACCTAAGGATGAATATGTCATGCCAGTGGCAGAAATGCTAGTGGATTCAGCAGCAGGTTATGAATACCTAAGTATGCTTGATGGTTATTCTGGATATAACCAAATATATATTGCTGAAGAAGATACGTCGAAAACAGCATTTCGATGCCCAGGGGCATTAGGTGTCTATGAATGGGTTGTATTGCCATTTGGCCTAAAAAATGCTGGTGCAACGTACCAAAGGGCAATGAATTCTATGTTCCATGATGTTATTGAAAAATTTATGCAAGTGTACATAGATGATATTGTAATTAAGTCTTCTTCAGGAATTGGTCATATAGACCATTTTCAACAATCATTTGAAAGAATGAGAAAATATGGATTGAAAATGAATCCGATCAAATGTGCCTTCTGTGTTCGTGCAGGTGACTTTTTGGGTTTCGTTGTACACAAAAAAGGCATTGAAATCAATCAAAACAAGACGAAAGCAATCTTGGAAATGAAAGCTCATTTGACCAAAAAAGAATTGCAGTCATTACTAGGAAAAATCAATTTCCTTAGAAGATTTATCTCAAATTTAAGTGGTAAAACCCAAGTGTTTTCGCCATTACTTCGACTGAAGAAGGAAGATGTGTTCAAGTGGGATGCAGAACACCAACAAGCTTTCGACGAGATTAAAGCATACTTGATGAAGCCACCAATTTTGTTACCACCAGTTAGGAATAAAGTAATGAAATTGTACATAGCAGCTTCAGAATTTTCTATAGGTAGCATGTTAGCTCAGGAAGATGAAAATGGTGTCGAAAGGGCAATTTATTACCTTAGTAGGATTCTAAATGACGCAGAAACTAGGTATCATCTTATAGAAAAATTGTGCTTATGCTTGTATTTCTCTTGTACAAAATTGAAGCAATACATAAAGCCTGTTGATGTGTATGTTTATTCGCATTACGATATTATTAAACATATGCTGTCGAAACCAATTTTACATAGTAGAATAGGTAAATGGGCCTTAGCTCTTTCTGAATTCTCTTTGACTTATCAACCATTAAAAGCAATAAAAGGACAAATAGTGGCTGACTTCATAGTTGACCATTCAGGGGTTGAAAAATAATTAAACTTAGTGGAAACACAACCTTGGAAGTTATACTTCGACGGTTCAAGCCATAAAAACGGTGTTGGGGTTGGAGTTTTAATAATTTCACCAACAAAAATACCAACAAGGTATAAGTTTAAAATTAAAGGGACATGCTCCAATAATGAGGCAGAGTATGAAGCCTTAATAGCAGGTCTTGAGATCTTGTTAGAGTTGGAGGCAAAATATGTCAAAATTAATGGAGATTCAGAACTAATCGTGAAACAGTTAACAAAAAAATACAAATGCATCAAAGAGAACTTAATAATGTATTTTGCCATTGCTAATACGTTGTTAAAGAGATTTGATAATGTTCACATAGAACATGTGCCTCGAATAGAGAATCAAGAGGCCAGTGATTTGGCACAAGTAGCTTCAGGGTACAAAGTGTCAAAAGAAAAGCTATTGGAGCTAATAGAAATAAAGCACAAACTGATTTCGACAGATCCATCCAATGCCCAATTGTCAATGCCAAAACTTGAGGGGGCAGAGATGTTAAATTTGGTGGAAAATTTTCAACTTTTTGAAAAATATGAAGTGGAAATTTATGCCATTGACAATATGTCGAATGATGATTGGCGAAGGCAAATTGTCGAATACTTGGAGAATCCAACAGGAGTGACAGATTGAAAAACCAGGTACAAAGCCTTAAGCTATGTGATTATTGGGAATGAATTGTTTAAAAAGACTCCTGAAGGAGTATTATTGAAATGCCTTAGTGAAAGTGAGGCATATTTAGCAATTTCCAATACTCATAGTGGTGCTTGCGGATCTCATCAAGCAGGTCACAAAATGAAATGGCTTTTATTTCGACAAGGAGTATATTGGCCAACTATGCTGAAAGATTGCATAGATTTCGCCAAGAGTTGTCAAGAATGTCAAAAACACGCAGGAATACAACATGTGCCTGCAAGTGAATTGCATTCAATAACAAAACCTTGGCCTTTTAGGGGTTGGGCTTTAGACTTAATTGGTGAAATCAAACCAACTTCGTCGAAGGGTCACCGTTTTATTTTAGTAGGAATAGATTATTTCACCAAGTGGGTGGAAGCTGTTCCCTTAACTAATGTTGATCAGGAAGCTGTGATAAGTTTTATTCAGAACCATATCTTACATAGGTTTGGAATTCCTGAAACCATTACGACTGACCAAGGCACAGTTTTTATTGGTCGAAAAATGGTTGACTTTGCTTCTGAAATTGGTTTCAAGTTACTAACTTCGACATCATATTATGCTCAAGCTAATGGTCAAGTGGAGGCTGCCAACAAAATTATTATCAATTTGATCAAGAAACACATTAGGTAAAAGCCTAGGAATTGGCATAAAACGCTTGATCAAGTGTTGTGGGCATGTAGAAATTCTCCCAGAGAATGAATCAACACTACTCCTTATAGACTTACATTTGGACATGACGCAGTCTTACCTGTCGAAATTTGTTTACAATCAGCTAGGATTCAAAGACAGTTTGAAATTCCATCAAATTCTTATTGGAATATGATGTTAAATGAATATTGGTTGATTTAGATGAAGAAAGACTACATGCGTTGGATGTTCTTATAAGGCAAAAAGAAAGAGTGGCTAAAGCCTACAAAAAAAAGGTTAAGCTAAAAACATTTGCCTTAGGAGATCTAGTGTGGAAAGTTATATTACCCATGGATAAAAAAGGTAGAGTCTTGGGTAAATGGTCACCAAATTGGGAAGGACCATTTCGCATTCTACAAGTGTATACTAACGATGCCTATGAAGTCGAAGAACTTGGCACTAATGGTCGAATTTTGCAAATAAATGGCAAGTACTTAAAGAAATATATGCCAATTTTGCAAGAAGTCAAAATAACGCATGATTAAAATGAGCAAATTGCGAATTTGGCAAGCTAAAAATTTTAATTACCAACAAAGGCTATTGTTAATTTACAATACTTGGAATTGGAAGTTAAAATTACAAAGTGCCAATACAAGGAAAAATGGAATCGCAAATTACAAAACGAGTTTGTTTTTCAAGTCTTCGAACAGAGTCTTAGCTTGCTCCAATCTCGTTTTGATAAAGTTTTCCTCTTCGACCAACTGGTTGACCCTGGTTTTTATAGCTGTTTGAAGTGCAAAGACTGAAAACTCTTGAGTTTCCCTCTTAATGGAGCAGTTACTCGCAATGAGTAGTGGGGAGTTTCAAGGTGAAACGTGGCCCACTAACTTTACAGCGGAGGCGCCAAAAGCTGTTTTTTCACTAAAACGTCGTATCACTCTGCAACGTGATGCAAGTGACGTCATCAGAGCAGTTGAAAAGGGTTTTCAAAAATGCTTTTTTTCTGCCATTCACATAGCTCCTGTCGAAAAAGACATTTTTGGGGGGCAATTTGTTAGCCTGTAATTTCGACAGGCTAAATTAAATGCAGTCAACGCGGTTTGACTTTGGTTTTCTTAGAAGAAGGTGTTGGTTTCAACACAGAAGAGTTGTATCAGAAGGAAAATTCGACAAAGCTTCAGACTTAACTAGATTTGAAGGGTGATATTTTGACGAGAAGAAAATTGGATTCAATAGCAGGTCAAAATCAAGTGCTCGCTGTCAAAGCTCTGGCAGTTACCCTAGTCGAAAGCTGGAGCAGTTTTCTTTTTTGAATTCTCTGTACAGTTAGTTAGTTTTAGTGTTTTCCCTCATTGTATAAATAGTAGTTTCTCATAGGAAAAACGGGTCACAATCTCATTACAGAATTCTCACGCCCTAACTTCCAACACATTACAGAGAAAACGAGTCAAGAGAAGAATGTATGATTTGTGCACTAACTCTCTTTACAATTAATGCAATTTTAATTTGTTTTCTTCTTTGCTTTTCTGCAATTTTTTCTTTGTTTTATTCTCCCTCATTGAGGAAATTCGACGGTTTCGCGCGAGATCGAGGGTTATCTTCTTCTTTTTACTTTTAAACTGTAAGAACACATATAATTCTGGGAAAAACTTTAACACAAATGGTCTTAGGATTTACTGGTTGATCTTGCAAACAGAAGCAATTTCAAACTAGCGGTGTTTACCAAAATCCAAGGTAAACAGATACCGTACAATATTTTTTGTATATCCAGTATCATAGTACTGTACTAGTTCGATACTAAAGTACCGTACCAAACCAGAACGCAACGTGTGGGGTTTGGGTTGGTTTGGGAGCGCTTCCATGTGTGGGAGCAGGAGGGAGTGTATAGTAAGAATAGTGCCGTACTTGTTAAAATTTGGGTAACGAGGGTGTTTGGCAGAAAATGTGATTTTAACGGGTACGATGCTGTAGCACCGTATCAGTTCAGTGCTACATTACTGTACATGTTAAATTCCATGGTGAAAAAGGGTTTCATTTGGAAGATTCTTTTTTTAAATTTTTGACTAAAGGAAGTTATTTATTTATTAATAATATTTTGATCATTTCGCAGAATTTGAGAGTGTGTATTGAATAGGAGGGGGTCGAGAAAAACATGACCCTCTTGGCAAACTCCCCAAACTACCAAAGCCCAAAGCAGTCATCCAAACCAAGAGGATCATACGTGCCACTCGCGTTGAATACAACTGAATCCCCCCGCACGTGTCCGCTTCCCACAGTCAAAGGGATTCACAAACACACAAAAAGGAAGCACAAGCGAGAACGCAGGCAGAGACGCTAGCGAATAGTACAAGAACACACGGATCGATGACATGTCAAAATATTTCGTTCCCGCGCAAAACCGGACTTCAATTCTCTTTTATCTTTTGGCTCCCGCTTCTTATCCATCTCTTGCGCTCACAACATAAAAGCGCACCCACGTTCTTTCATTCCCTTTTATTCTTCGCAGTTATCCCTCTTCAAAACCAACCACACTCTGAAAACTTTCACGCTTCTCTCCCACCGTTTCTCTCCACGATGCCGAAAACTAACATCGACTCCAAACCCGCTGATAGCCGGTGAGTTATCGCTTTGTTTCATCGCATTCTCAGATTCAGTTTCGTGCACTTAATCTTCTTCCTTTTTTTTTTTTTTGCATATTTATAGATCTAACTCGCTCGATTTTGCGTTGGATTCGTTGTTGTTTCCTGATTTGATTTCCTTTGTTAGGTTGAAGCGCAAGGGCGCTGGAACTGGACCGAAGCCATCGAAGAAAGCTGCAAAGGATCCAAACAAGCCAAAGAGGCCTCCAAGTGCATTCTTCGTTTTCATGTAAGTTTCGGTGCTGAATATTTCTCGAATCGGCTTTTGAATGTTAACATTTCTCGTTAAACGAAACGATACTGTTGTGGTGAAGTTAGGTTTCTGAATATTGCTGTATGTGTTTGTCGTTGTTTCAGGTCTGATTTCAGAGAGCAGTTTAAGAAGGAAAATCCGAACAACAAATCCGTCGCTGTGGTGAGTAATATGGTTTACCGTTATTTCTTTGAAATTTCAAATCGCTCGAGTTCTCAGTTTCGTTTTCTTTTTAATCTCATTTAGGTTGGTAAAGCTGGTGGTGCCAAATGGAAAGCGATGACTAATGCCGTGAGTAATTTGCTTCTCATTTCTCTGAATTTAAAAAAGAAAAGCTAGTTTTCGTTCATTGTTTTGTCGTCGTTGTTTTGAAATCCTTTGAATGTATTTAGGATAAGGCTCCGTACATTGCTAAGGCAGAAAAGAAGAAAGAGGAATATGAGAAGACTATTCGCGCCTACAATAACGGATTGGTGATTACTTTATTCTTAACCTCTTAACCGTTGCTTTTTAAATTTTGCTTCTATCCTCTCTGTATAATTTTTTGGTGGACAAATATTCGTATGCTCGTTTGGCTATTGTTGATTGAGCTTTGTTTGAGGTGTTAGGCTGAGGGCAAAAACCCTTCGGAGGAAGATGGATCTGACAAGTCAAAGTCTGAAGTCAATGATGAGGAAGACGATGTATATTTTTCTCATCGCTAATCGCTTTTCTGTGCTTTCTTAGATGCCGATCGCAATACTAATTTTTTTTTCCGATGTATTTTTGTTCTATAGGATGAAGATGACGAGTAAGTTACTGATTATAATGGAAGACGCTTAGGAGGAATATGGAATACTATATTCTTAAGTCCGCTAGAATTTTGGAGACTTTCTGAATTCACAGCTGTTTCTGATAATTAGGTTTTTAATGCATAGGTTTAGACTAGCGGACAATGTTAATTTTAGTTTCAGGCACTTGATCTGTACTTAAATCCAACTCTATCATTAAGTATCATTAATACAGACTCCATTTGCAATCTTACATTTGTATTCTCCCATATAATTCTGGTGTTGTATTTGTGTTTTTTTTGTTTGGATGAAGTTTTGATCGTTGCTATCCCTTTGAATGAGCTTTTCTAAACTTTGTTCATCTAAATGAAGATTGCTGTATGGTGAAGACCTTAGGTGTTGATACACTTATGCAGAGCTTGTTTCTGTGGTGCCATAAGGGCCATAGCTTCATTTTTGTATTCATATTTCATAAACAAATACTAGTTGGGAACCATAGCTTGAATACCACTTGTAAATAATCCAAGAAACATAACAGGTATAGGAACTACTAAAGGTACTAATGAAACAAGAACAACAACTACTAATTCATCAGCTAATATATTTCCGAAAAGTCGAAAACTAAGCGATAAAGGTTTTGTGAAATCTAAGATGTTAATCGGTAAAAGGATTGGAGTTGGTTGGATGTATTTACCAAAATAAGTCAATCTTTTTTTTGAAATACCTGCATAGAAATATGCTACTTATGTAAGTAAAGCTAATGCGACAGTAGTATTTATATCATTAGTGGGTGCAGCTAACTCTCCATGAGGTAACTTTATAATTTTCCAAGGTAAAAGAGCCCCATAGTACTTCTGAGGAGGCTAGAAGATTGAAAGTTCTTAGAATGCTCTTCTACAAAGCTTCTGTTTGGTCACAAGTTGCAGTTTATTGATTTCTAAGAGTGCAGTTTTGGTTGCTAGAATTGCCTAAATATATCAAGGTAATGTTCATAAGTGAGTACAGATTACTAGAACAGTAGCAAGAAGAAAGATAATAGAAGAAATTCCTGCGACAGTTGTGTTAGCTACGTTGGGTTAAGGCGGTGTCTACATGCAGAAAAGTACAAGAACAACATACCTTAGAAGACAGACTTCCAAAGTTCCTGGGAAGATAATACCACAATAGATTCCTTCTTAGAACATCATGGAATGAGTATTTTACCATGGGTGTTTGCTTTTACTTTTATGAACATTCTTCTCATCACACCAATCTGAAATTTAAAAGCCAAGCATCTTATCAATTTCACCCTCATGCGACTCTTGGAAATAAAATTCTTTATTCCAATGTCCCTTTCACATATTGCATTATTCTTTTGGCAGCCATCAAGTGATATAATATTGGTCTCCCCTTTGCACCATTTTTCTGCTTCTCCTATGTTCTGTCACTCTCTCTGTGCCTGGACGAAAAACATGAGTATTGGTTTTCATTTTAGCTCATCAAGGGAAGTGGAGAAATCCATCTCTCGAGCCTCTTCCTCAAGTTCTTCTATGGTAGATAGTAAAAATTGTCTAGTTCTGACTTGGAGTAGATTTCTCCCTTTTAAGTATCAGGTATAACAGACCCTTTAATCTCATATCTAATTTTGTGCGCAAAACATAAATCACCAAATCAGTCCCCAACATTTGTGATATAAAAAAGGTTCCTGACATTTACAACTTAATATCAGTTAGGTGTCGATACAAATCATCCCATAATACCAATACCATAACACAGATCACAAAATAACAAAAAACAAGACCATATCGAACCACGGCCAGAAACATAATCTAGATTTGTCACTTGTTACAACTATATACAAGAACTACCATATATACACATAACCAATATTGTTTAATGCAGCTTTTTAGGGATCCATTCTACCCTTTTAATGTTGATTTAATTGTTCAAGAGCTCATGCTAGCACTGAATACAAGTATATGCCCTTGTAAATCAAATATACAAAGGCATTAATAGATGCTTTATTCTAATGAGTTAATAGCCAGACTGAAATGGAAGTTTAAGCAGTACCCTAATCAGAATTATGCAAAACACAACCAAAGCATATTCAAAAGACAAAACAAGAACAAAAATCACTTTCATGATTTAAAACATCATTATAACTTTAGTTTCTTCTACTAACTCCAATTTAGACTCAAGAAATGCAATTTGCAAAGCCAAAATTTAGTCCAACATAGATAGAGGTGAAGATGAAAGAACCTGAAGAGGTTTAACCTTTTTATGGTTTCAGTTTGGTCCTTGACATTTGCCAACTTGTAACACATTAGTAGAAAATGTGACACATAGCTTTTAACATCAACACTATTAACTCACATAGGTTGATAGAGAGACTAAATTGAACGGCGTTTAGAAATTTTAGGGACTACTTAGTAATATTCTTAATGTTAGGGACTATGGTGAAGTTTTTTAAAAAGGACCATTAATGTAATTCCTTTTGTGTCTAAGTGGATAACTCATTTGACAAGCTAAGAGACACTGAAAGATTATAAAAAACAAGTTTCTCTATAAAGAGCAACAATTCATTTTGTAAATGCTCAGATAGCCTTGGAAGGGGCGCTATTTTGTGGACCCAAATCCCCTAAACTCGTAAAATAGTGTAATCACTGTAGTTAGTGAATACTGACCATTAGATGAAGATTTAACGGTAACTGTTTAACAATATATATATATATATATATATATAGAGAGAGAGAGAGAGAGAGAGAGTGTGTTAGGATATATTGACATCAGGTGTCAAACTTAGCGACTTACACCAATTAATAACTTCATATAGACAACGAAATTTATCAATCCGACCGTTGAATAATATCATATTATCATTGTGATCATGTATATCAAATTTCAAAAAAAATGGAAACTCATAGGTATGTTACCTAACAATACGCATTTGCTTATATTTTAAATAACATATTAACCATCGAAATAGAGTATTGAGATGAACCATCAAATAATTTGGGGTTTTTATGAAATTTGATATATATGATCTCAAAGATAATATCATGTTATTCAACGGTCAGATTGATAAATTTCATTTTATACGCGAAGATATTAGTTGGTGTAAGTCGTTAAGTTTGACACCCTAAACCCTATATATATAACATACAACTTTAAATGTAGACTACCGGATCTATACCTCACAACTAAGATCTTGACTTGTGCTCATTTCGAATCCTCATTTCATCGGGGAGGGATTGAATGCTTTTAGTGCGGGATAAACATTCATACCTTTAGCCATTTGTGTGTATCTCTCCCTTCAAACAATTGGCGGCTTTAAAACTTTTTACAACCAAAAAAAGAAAAAGTCGCCGCGACGTCATCAAGCCCTTTTGTTTGGTCCCGGAAAGGCTGAGAAACAGAAGCAATGGCTGTTCCCGGAAAATGCATCCTGGTGACAGGTCCTCCGGTGAGTGATCCACTTCCGCTTATTCTCTCTTTCAAGTTTCCGTTTCATCTTTAGCCATTCATTGATATCATTGATTGATTTTAGGGTGTGGGAAAAAGCACTCTTATTATGAGAGTGTTCGAGACCCTCAAAGCCTCTAACCCCACACTCAAGGTTCAAGGTTTCTACACTCGTAAGCATCTCTTCTCTTCCTTCACCATCTCTCTCTCTCTCTCTCTCTCTCTCTCAACACCAAAATTGTTTATTTCGTTTTGCAGGTGAAGTTAGACATGCAGGTGAGAGGGTTGGTTTCGAAGTTGTCACTCTTGATGGTCGCACATGCCCACTTGCGTCCACCAACATTTCTAGGTTTTCTTTTTCATTCCCTTCTTAAAGATACAAACTTTTTCTTTTGTACAAGGTGTTAGGACCCTAGGAACAATAGTATGTGGTGTTTTTTGTATGGTATTTTGTGTTTCTTGGTGATAGTGCTACTGTTTGTCGTTGTAAAATTGCTGTGAGATAACATTGGTTTCACTGGTCAGATTGTCCATTGTTTACCAGAATTTTGCTTATTTGATTAAAGGGTGTTATTTAATGGCATTGGCAGACCTGAGTCTCTCAGATGGCCTAGTGTTGGGAAGTATAAAGTTGATGTGGCATCTTTTGAGTCACTAGCACTGCCTGAGTTGCAGGTGAGCTTGCTTTTACGTACTTTGCGGCATTGCTTGTCACATGTTTCAGGGCCGGCCGAACAAGAGGGTAGGCCTAAACTAATGAGGCCTCGTATAGTCGTTTTCAACCATTATATGAGACGTGAGACCTAAGCAAGAGAGAGTTGAGGCATTTATATTAGAAGTGAGACCCGATATACAGCCATTTTTTAGTCTAGTAAGAGGTGAGGCCTAAAGCTAGGGATTGGACCGCATCCCCCTTGAGCCGGCCCCAGGTGTGTTGCTTATGCATTTTTCTTAAGTGGGAAATTATTGCCATAGTAGGAAAATAAATGCATATTTTGCCTAATATATGAGTTATTATGACCATCCTTGCATGCACATTGAAATTATCGTATGCTGCTCTTCATCTTCTCCCTTTCATTTTTAAACTGCTGGTGGGATTTATTGTCTGAGTGTAGATTTGTCATTCAGGATATAAAAGATTTATCCTAGCTCATATGTTAGATCAGTTTCTGAGATTTGAAGAGACACATTGATTGACTAGGTTAGAGAAGACACTGATCTTTTCATCATTGACGAAGTTGGTAAGATGGAGTTATACAGTTCGTCATTCTTCCCCGCGGTTCTTAAAGTTTTAGAGTCAAATATCCCAATTTTGGCTTCTATTCCAATTCCAAAGTTTGGCAGAGATATACCGGCAGGTAAATTTCCCACACTGTCACAATCCCTTTTTCCCAAATTTCATGTTTTTCCCTGGTGATTGTAGGAACAACTTTTCTTTTCTTGATTCTTTAAATAAACAAGATGGGGTGAAAATTGTCATGAGATGCGTGAAGCTCAAAAATCTATTGATATTTTGAGGATTTTGCAGCCACTATTTGGCTAATGGATTTGCTAAAGTTGTAAATGAATAATGTTGTCCATTTCTGCAGTTGCAAGATTGAGGAATCATGCAGGAGCAACTTGTTTTACATTGAGTGTTAGTAACAGAGATGCTGTTAGACAACAGATATGCTCACTATTGGAAGATCTGCTGATGAAACATTAGTCATTGCAAAGTTTGTCTTCTGAACTGATGCTGTATGGAGTTTTCTTTAAGTTCTAAATGCATCATGGTGGGATAATACTCTGATGATGAGTAAAATAAAAGAGAAAATCTCAATGAGCTTGTTAAACTTGGTTAAAATGAAGATTGCTGTATGGTAAATAAAGGTCATAGGTGGTAATGCACTTATCGAACTGCAAATTGGATGTCATCTTTTTTACGTTGTCATGCACTCATGCTCAAGAGTTGGCATTTTAATTTGCTAGTATGTATAGGTGTATATATTACTAAGTGCAACTGCGGCTTTACTTGCACGATTGGTTGTAGTCAGTTATCTGCACTTTAGGGCGCATTAAGTGCCATGATCAAGCTTCTCTACTCTGCAATCCACACAAGAGTAGTGGAGCAGTTTCATGTAAAGTACCTGATAGGTCTTATCAACTTAGTTTATCCTGCTCAGCAGTTCGCTGCGCTAATGAGATACGATGTAATTTTTGTCAGAATTTTGATTATTCCTGTTTAGACAAATATATGTCAGAATTTTGATTATTCCTGTTTTTCTTGCATACATTGGCATGTGCTAATGAGATACGATGTAATTTTTGTGACTTTAGTAAACTTATAGATAGCTGTAATTTCCTTGTATTTTCCTGCAGCTTACTTTTTGCAATCAAGCAATGCTTGTTTCCTATACTTTTGATTTTATGTAAATTAAAAAGTTGGTATTTGAACAAATAAGTCTGAATTATTATTAGTTTAATAAAATAACAACTACTGTGAAGTCTGAAGTTTCTTTGAACATTGCAATACTGCTAGTGTAGCTACTATAGCATTCAAGTATAAGATATGTATAAATTCTATGCTTGATGTACTTGAGAAGGATACCAATTCATCGTGAAGGACACTGCTTGAAATCTACAGCTATTACTAAGTTGAAATATATCATTATCAAGATTAAAAATGGTAGATTGAAGCATCTTGATAATGATCAATCTTGACACTGAAACTATATATAGTAAAACCCTTTAACATCTCCAGTCCAATCAGAAGGAGGGTAGAAGATTCAAAGTTCTAATGCACTTCTGTAATGCTTCTATTTGGTCACAAGTTGCAGTTTATTGTGTTCTAAGAGTGCAGTTTTGGTTGCTAGAGTTGCTTAAACATATCAAGGCAATGTTCATAAGAATAGGATAGAGAGTACAGATTACTAGAACAGTAGCAAGAAGGAATATAATAGACAAGTTTTTCTCCATTATGTTTAGTCAAAACATCCTCTCTTCAACTCCAAATTCCTTCGACAGTTTTGTTAATTATGATGTGTTAAGGATGCAGAAAAGGTTCAAGAACAACATTTCTATTTTATAGAAGACAACCTTACAAAAATCCTGGGAAACTAATCTTATGAATGGTGTTGTGTTGTGTGTTCATTATGCTTAACTGTTAGCTCATTTCGTTCTAGTCAGACCTTTGCATTTTATTGCATGTTGTATTCAAGTTCTTGTTTCTTAGGTCAAATATGAACATAAGACAGTAATTTGCATAAGAAACAGTTCTTGTTTCTTGTCACAAACCTTTCTAACCATGAAATTTGCCAGCCAAGCTCTTCTTATTAAGAGCTCCTAATATGCTTTGTCCTTTGTGTTTTTCTCCAGGATCCTGAGAAAAAGAGAACACCTCAGATTAGATGGGCCTAATTTGAACTTCCAGCCCAAATAACTTTATAAATGGGCCTGATGTACCAAGCTGAGATTTGAAAGAACCAGCATAAGGAATCTTGCTGGACCTACAAATGGGCCAGGGGAAGCACACTAACAACAATGTAATGTAACCCCTAAAAGACTTACCAAATACAACTCTAGATGTGTTAATATGAAAGACCCCAAAACATAAGAAAAAGGTATGTCTCTCTCAAGAGGAAAAAGGAGACTCAAGATATTATGGAGCCACGTGAGTTTTGGTTAAAGTTATCCAAATAGAATAAACTCAATGGTCCCAAAATGAAACCCAAATTATTTATAGTGATGGAATGGAGTCATTACTTTCTCCAATGTCATGATATCTCTTTAGGTTCTCATTCTCATGCACATGAGCAAAGGTCCTGAAATAATTAGGATAATAAAGGGACCCTTTACAACCTAAGTTCTATTGGCATCATTATGCATCATCCATGAGTTGTAAGAGTTTGGATTACCTTTTATTTTTCCTTTTTCATGGGAGCCACCATCTTAGGAGTCATGTTCCTCCTTTTGGATTCTACACTTTATTTTTTATGGATTTTAGGGTAGATATCTAATATATATATATATATATATATATATATATATATGACTCCTGGTGGTGGATCATGAAATTATCTTTTTTTATACACCAAATTTAGGCGAGTTGGATCCTGGAGGCTCACCAAAATTAGGGAAAGCCTCAAATTACATACTACCTACTAACAAGATTCTCACATCGGCAGCAAGATTCGAAATCACGTCCTTGTGAGATGTGAGTTGAATCCTTACAACCGGACCAGCCGTTGTTGGCAAATTATCTACTTATCAACTATGAAATATTACTAGCCATGGAGTTCATGGCAAATTATCTACTTACCAGCCGTTGTTGGCAGATTATCTACTTATCTACTATGAAATATTAGCAGCTGTTGTATATCATGGATCATATGATTATATTTTTTTGGTCGAGATCAGGGTATCCATCGCCGAACGCAGTGACTAATCTCCTCGCTGGATTGGAGGCACCTCGAAGGGTGGGACAGCTGACCCAGGGATTTAAAGCTGCTCCGCACCCAAGGCGAGGATCGAACCCTCGACACTTGGTTAAGGGAGGATGAGCCTCAACCGCTCAACCACACCCCTGGGTTATGGATCATATGATTATATGAAATAGTTCATGTTAGAAAAGAATGCACCCATTATTTTAAAATGGACTAGAAACCATTTTTGTCCTCCTTGGCCATGGAGTTCCTTTCTTAAAAAAAGTTATTAGCTGTTGCAATTAAGGTAGTTTTTCCTCCCTTATTGAAATCTTTTTTTTTTTTTTAAAAAAAAGAGAAAGAAAGCAGTTTTTTAACCAGTGAGTTTTGTTGATGTTAAACTTTTAGAATAAAGATTAATTATCAAAATCTTGAGAGTGAAAAATGTAGAAGAGAATAAAAACAAAGAGATGATAGTAAAAATGCTGAAATGTCATGTAATTGAGATTATTTGAAAATAAATGAAAAATAAATAAAAAGAACTAAAATATATTATATTTTGATTGTTAATATAAGGCACTAGAATCGAGTATTGCAAAAGGCTAATGTTTTATTAGTCCTTCACAATCTCTCCTATTGTATGAAGAGGAGGGAAGTATAATACCTTCATCTCTAAGGGGAGGAAAGAGTAATTTACTCTAAATAATATTCGAGACCTAATTTTAACTTTGAGGGAATAATAATTAAGTTATGCTCTTTTTTTTGGACCAATAATTAAGTTATGCTCTTAAATCCCATTATTTATTTATTAATTAATTATTCAAGTTACATGAGGACTTTTGTAATTAATTAGTGATAAAAGCATTTTGACTACCTTATACAATTACAATTTCAATACATTATAGTTCATATAAAGATATTGGGGGTAAAAAAAAGCAATACATTATTTTTACAAATAAAAATATATATTTATGGTCTTCTCGATTATACTTTTTAAAAACAAATAAAATCGGTTCTTTCTTAATTTTTAAAAACCATGAAATTGTTTTTAACAAGCAAATCAAACGCATCCTTGATAATTTATTTATTCTTTATGAAAAATGGTCAAATACCAAGATATATAAGTCGATCCAAAAATACTACTACAAATTCTTTACAATAGAAAAGACTTTCAATACTGGCCCTCCATGTGAGAGAACAAGGAGTTGTAGCCAACTTTTTAGCCTCGGACTTTATTGTCCGAAAAGATTTCCTAGCACGTTAAAAACGAAATGAACTTCTCTTTCTATTGGTGATTAATTATTTGCAAAACAATAAACTTCCTTAGCAATAAAATAAAAACAAAATCGTGGACTAATGTGTATCTCTGTGTCAAAAAAAAAAAATAGCGTGTAACAGTGTATCTCTCTTTCAACAATAATTATGATCACTTTAATTAGTTTCATTAAAATTTTCAAAATCGTGGATCCTCTGCTGCGCACGGTGTAGACCGTCTAATGTAAAAAGAGAACACTTCTATCTCTAGATTGAGCAGTCCATGTTGACGCGATATGTGCTATGCGTAGCGGGGATCCGTGTTTATCTTCCTACTTTCAGTTACATCACAAACATCACATAATCCAGCACTTCTTGCAAACTATATCCCCTTAAATCTCTCATCAGTCTCATGAATCATGATCATATCATAAATCTACAAACATAATGCAAAACACATGAAATTCATGCCAATTAACACATCCTAAAAGTCTCATAAATACTCATGATTGTTAGAATGTAGAAATTGGACACAAAACACATGAAATTAAGTGGTCCTCAAGGTTCGTTCAAGTTGACAAATTTATAGGAGTATATAGGAACCAAACAAAGCATGCAACAAATATGGAATCTGAGAAACAAATTTTATACTACGATTGCAATCAAATAACCAACTTGTTTCGAAGTATTGGATCAACAATGTATTGTGCTCAGAAGTTATGAAAATGGTATTTATAGACAGAAACAACACTGATATTTTTGTTTACCAAAAGAAACAATACTGATATTGTAGCTTGTTTAAGACAAGATAATTATGTACTAGTACTATATAATATATCCTTTTGTGTTCATCGCTTTTTTACTTTATTTTGTTGTGAAATAATTTTTCATAAAATAAATTATTTCTGCATCTGTTATTATAAAATTAAAATTAAAAATATATAAATAAACAGACATAGACATGTTCGTTACAGTTTGTACAGAAGGCGCCAAAGTCAATGAAAGAGTTACTCTTCATTTATTTGTTTTTGTGCGTGGAATGCAAGCAGAGCAGAGATGTGTTGTGTAAAAGCAAGAGAAGAGGACAAACAAATAGGACTAAAAGTACTTTTTTTTTGTTTCCATAATTTTTAGGGTGATAGGATGATGCTTAGTTTAAACCAAGGTAATAAATATTGGACCGGACATTGAACCGAAAGAGGTAGCGGTTCAGGAGTTTTTGGGTTCAACCGGTTGAATCGGGGGTTGAACCGGAATTAATTAAATTGATTATTTAATATATTTTTTACAATATATAAAGGATAAAAAACAAAAAAGAATCATAATATGACATAATAAAACTATAATATTCAACAATCATAGATAATTAGATACTATAATGTAAATACTCTCATAGTAATATTAGTGTACACATTTGTTTTTTAATTATTTATTTATTTATTACATCAATTTAATTATAAAAAATGATAAGAAATATCTCATATACCAAAAATCAACATCATTTATCATTTTTTTTTCCAAAAATCAACTTGGTATACTATTTTTTAAGGAAAATAAACCAAATCCGATTTTCTGCACGGTTCCCCGGTTTTTGGCCGATTTTCTGTCCGGTTCCCGGTTTTCAGCCGGTTATCCGGTTTTCACCCCAGGCGGTTCTGGGGTTCATTTGGACCGGATAGGGGTCCGATTCCCGGTTCAACCGGTTGAACCGGCCGGTCCGGTTTTGACAACCTTGGTTTAAACTTTAAAGTAAGAAAAATCAACAGGTTTTTTCCATTAACGAATGTAATTACATTTATTTTACTTGAAAGTGACTAGTGTGGATTTAAATCTGAGATATTCCAAATACAAAAATCCTGTCTGCCCATTAGGCCAATATCTTGAATTGGACCAGCAGAACTAACAATATTTTGTCAAAAAAAAGAGTACTAATAACATATTTTCTAATACTCATTTTTAATTACACACACTTTTTTAAATTTAAAAAATAATTCACTAACTTAAAATAGATTTAAAAAAAAGTGTGATGGAAATTACTACTATAAGCCAACACATTTGAATTCAATAAATAAATGGAAGCAAAGAGAATGTGATATGGTGAAGTGGCATTGTGCCAATTGCCAATTGCCAAATGCAGTGCAAAAGGGCACTGCCACTCTATTAGTTGCGTGTAATAACTAATCACACCATTAATCAAATTCTTTTTGGTAGTAATAAATTCCAAGTATGTCAGTCAATTACGGCATCGTTCCTTTTTTTTTTAAAGAATTATGGTGAGAGAATGGTATCTCCATCTAAAGAATAGAAACCTTTTGGATTCTTTAAATGCTAATTACAAAAGAAATTATACTTACTTCATTTCAAAAATGTTAGTCTTGAGTACAAATTTTTTATGTTTCACTATTTGAATCTAGCTTTGAGCATGCAACAATATTAAATCTTTTGAGGGAAAGTTTTGTCATCTATTACGGTTATACTCGATTCGAGGGATTAGTTTCTACAGTTGCGCGTATAGGATACTCGGTTTATAAAAAAAAACTCTTGAGATTATTTCTCCTTTAAAGGTATGTATGGTTTTAATCAATCTATACTTAATAGTAATAGATAAAAAAAATTATAATCAAAAACATCTAATTTCATTTTGATTAACAAGGTTAGTTAAATTAAGATAATTACAATGCTAATATTTTTTTGTTTTGCTGATTAGACTATATACAGAAAGATATCACATAATAGTAGAATTACAACCGAAGTAATTGCTATGAGAAAACTTTATATTTGCTTTTAAAATGAGATTTTTCAACCTGTACAAAGAACAAATTGCTTGCAACCGGTTAACGGCTTAAGGACTCCGACAGGAATGCTTTCCTGCTCTACTCGAATTTTACACTAGTGTAATAAAATTTCAAATTTATTTAGAACCTTTTAAATATTTGCATGTTAGGAGTATTAGAATGTGGTTTGGGCCTAACTCAACCCCACAAAACCGGCTTGTAAGGTAAGAGTTGCCTCTTCATTATAAACCATCTTGAGACCTTATCACTATTCGATGTGGGACTTGGGATTTCTCCCAATACACCCCCTCACGCCCAGCACTATTGGGCTTGATGCGTGGATTATTATGGTGGGTGGCCCGAAGGATCTAGGATAGGCTCTGATACCATATTAGAATGTGGTTTGGGCCTAACTCAACCCCACAAAACCGGCTTGTAAGGTAAGGGTTGCCTCTTCATTATAAACCATCTTGAGACCTTATCACTAGTCGATGTGGGACTTGGGATTTCTCCCAATGACAATGTGGTACCTCATATTAATATAAGGGTTTTGCAACAGATTAAGTATCCTCTGACACTGTCTGTTGTCAACAATACTCGATCATATGAAACATCACAATAGCAAATAAGAACTTATTGAGAGTGTGAGATATATGATTGAAGTGGATTGTTAATTATCTAAATTGATGTTTTTTTTACAGTTATCTAATGTGATGTTAAATTTGACGTTTGCTGATATTCCCATGACATTATTATCGCATGCAGTAAACTTGATTTTCCGACATGACAACATGTTACACCTAACTAATAGAGAAAATTAGAAATATTTTGTCCTATATCATTCAATTTCCCATTTGAACGTAATCTCAAAACCAAACGGCGATTCAGTCAAGAAAAAAAAACGGTAATAATCAAAAGTTGAAAGCTGAATATAAAATGAAAAGCGCTCAAATGGGACCAGCCTAAGTTTATAGACAAATGAAAAACAATAGTAGCATATATGTTTTTAAAGTTGCAAAATTATTTCATTGATGAGGGTTTTAGAGGAAACCCAAAACCTTTTACATAGTAGTCACATACGTCAAAGTATCTAATATTAATATTTATTTTTAAATTTTTTGAAAGAAAATATTTTTTTTTTAAATTTGAATAAACATTTAGTTCAACTTATTTAACTAATTTTTCATAACTACAGACTAATCTTTCGAGCTGGGTAAAACTATAATGAGCGAAAAACTGTTCTCAAGAGTTTTAGTGTTGCATTTTCAAAGCTAGATTCGAACCTAAACCTCTGATTAAAGTGAAAGAGACTCGAACCATGTCTTCCAAACACTATTGGGTTAACTTAATAATATGCATTTCTTATTTTATGTTTTAAATATTAAATACTAGTAATCATGTTATCATAAAAATATTAAATACTAGTACTAATCAAGCACTAGTAAATAGCCTAGTAAATAGCCTTATTTACCGGCAAGGATTAATTTAAGTGGCAAGTGGATTTTGTTACAGTCACAATTAGCCTCGACCGAATCTAATGTTGAACTCCCTCGGAAGTCCAGGCATAAGCTAAGACCGACCGTGTACGCGGTTGACGCTGGAACGACCTCTCATAACAAATTTCTAGCCACAAATCAGCACAACCGAGTCCCTGGGACGGTCTCCTAATCTATCCTAAATAGTGCCTCAAAACCAGATCCACACTCATGAAGGGGTCAGAATTAACCCTAAATCCCTCTAACTTGCTGAACAAGTAACAACTTTCTGATAGCCAAAGATATTACCGCCCTAGCAGTAACTTGCGCACTAAGCAGCACAAGCCTCCAGCGGAAGGGTAGCTCCTCGAGCCCCAATAATACTGGACGAACCATCTATAAATAGGGTTCTCATCCAGGTTTGGCAAAAGCTTAACAACGGCTTTGCAGGAGACATTTCCTGACGTTGAAGATACCGTACGTCGCGAAGAGCCACCGTTGTGCAAAATCCAGCATCAACAGATTTAAATTTTATCTTAAGGTCTCAAAGTTTGAATACTGAGTATGGCAAGAGCTCTACTATGAAAGAAGAATTGGTAAAGTGAAGTAAACGCATAGTCAACTAAATTCCCGACATAGATTAATCATCTAAAAAATAGTACTAGTATGTGAATTCTAAATTCTTGCACTACTAGCAGGGTAAAAAAAGTGTAAAAGTAAATAGCGATTTCTCACTATATGATTCTTTGCAGCACTGGCTGCATATTTATCACACATCAAATAACAAAATAATAATAATAATTACTAAAATTAAGAAAGAGAACGATTAGCGAATAAATAAAACAGAAAATAACAGAGAGAGAGAGAGAGAGAGAGAGAGAGAGTTCGCTTTCAGTTTCCAGCAATGAATGTCTTCTTCTTTCTTCCTTTCTTTCTCCTACTCTAACCTCGTAGCTAGCCTTTTCATCTGTCATCATCTTTACCATTAATTAATATTCATAAAGTCTTCATTTTTGAGTTTCTTCCTCATTACTGTATACACAATTCAACTTTCACTAATTTCTACTTTTTTTTTAGTCCCACCCGTTTCTGATTTTTTTCACCAAGTTTTGAGCTTTGATTCTTTTCAACCACACCTACATGCAACACCTTCCCTTTTCAGATTGATTCACAGCAGAGTCTTTGGTTTTGATTCTTGATACCTTCTTTGTTCTGGATTTTCACACAACTCACCGGTATGTTGATTGATTTATTCTGTTTTTGATTAAGCTGTGGGAAATTTGAATCACTGAATCATTTGTTTGGCCAAACAAAATCTTTTAGTAGAAAGGGTTGTAAAGGTTCAACAATTCTGAAATCAAAGTTCTTACATTTTCTCAGAAACCTGCTTTTGGGTTGCTTTAATTGGCTATTCATGAGAATGAAACTGATTTGAGTTGATGGGTGGTGGAAAGTTTTCTTATTTTGCTAAGTTGACCTGTTCAAATGAATCTTCAAAATCTTCATCTTTTTATTTAACATATTGGTTTGCATGAAAATATCTTTATTGATTGGTGTTATGGTAATTTTGCTTTACAGAATATCTAATTGGCCTTAAGGAAGCCGATTAGTTCATCTTAAATGCAAAATTGAAGTTTTGAATGTGAGTGATGTGAACATATCATCTGAATTGATATAGAGGCTGATATGCTCTGATGTGAATTTAAACCATTTATTGATTCTTTCACAAGATTCTCAATTCAGATCAATCTTACAATATTTTTATCTAACTTTAAGAAAGATGTTCTCTCTTTAACTGATACTTGGTTAACTTGTGGCATTGTAGGATGCAAACTGCAAACTACAAAGACCAAAGAAATTTTAATGGAGTGAAACATGGAAACTGAAATTGAGGACATGAGAGTCTTTTGGTAGATCCTTTGTCTGTATGGGAGGCTTATTACACTTAATTGAATTCAATCAAGGGAGGATGGCCAAGAAAGTCCATGCTCATAATAAGAGACATCATGGAAGTAAGTATTGTTGTTGTTTTCACTCATGCTAAGATACCTTAGGTTTATGTTCCATGATTATTCTGCACTAATTATTATTATCACTAGAAAACTTATTGGTTAACTTAGCTAGGACAGAACGGTCTAATTGAAAAGGTTGATTAGTTTGTTACAACTTTGGAGAAATTTTGCTGAAACTTGGGGCCTTTTCCCCTATTTTCGTCAATAGTCACAAGTTCTTGATTGCTCTATTTGTCCCTTTTTTCCTCTACTTGATTGATTTTGGTATGTTGTTACTTATTTTGTACTTATATTGTGTGTCATGAAGGCTTCGAAGCTCCTCGGAATAGTCTAGATCTACAAGTAGAAACATCTCATAATTACTCTCCACAAGGAGAATTACCGGTAAGTTTCGCTTCATATGTACTTTTAATTGTCTAAAACCACCATCATATTTCTTTTCTCTATCTTTGTGTTCTTAGCAACCATGAACTTAGCAATTAAGTTCGAACATTCCTTTTCAATGTTTGAGGTTTCATGTATCTGGTTGAAATATCCATTCACTTTATTGTTTGATTACAAAATGTTAAGAGTAGTACTGGTAACATGTTTCTTCATTCTCATTCTTTAATTGAATTGTATTTTGATTTAAATTTTCAGCACTATTATCAAGTAGAAGAAGACTGGTCTGTGAATAATCGTTATTCAAATTCGGGTTCAATGAAAAAACTTATCAATGAAGAGCTATCTAAACAATCAAGCACCAGACAAAATGCACCAAGTCTTGTGGCTAGGTTGATGGGGATAGATATGATGCCTGTAGACACTAAGTCTATTGCTCCACCAGATAAAAGAATAAGTGAAAATATGGGGAAGAAGTTATCAAACAAGGGAAAGAATGGAAGGAGTTCAGTTAGTTGGGAATCTTCCAATTTCAATTCTTCTAGCCAGATAGAATTTGATTCATTTTACAAAGGCATAGATGAAAATGATGATGATGGATGGAGCCGGAGTTTTGGAAAACCAAGGCCACGAGATCATCCTCAGGAAGAGGTACTCCAGAAATTCAAGAAAGAGTTTGAAGCATATCAAGCAGCAAGGCTTCTGGAATGTTCAAAGGTTGCTGACGTTGAGAGTGTGTCAAGCCGATTGCTTGTTCCAGAGAACCTGAACAAGGAAAAGGTTTCGTACAATACAAGTTTACCGAGAGCAGTCACAGGAAATTTTGCAAAGCTCTCAGAATGTCGTGGTGATACAATGGATTTAACCCCTTATATGGAAAGGAAAATTTTTCCTTCGAAGAGCAGAACTCTAAGTAGAGACTTTGAGGAGTCGTTGATGATGAAAACTTATAACAGATTAGACACATCTCCGACTCGGATAGTCATCTTAAAGCCTGGTCCTGATAGCATTTGCAGCAATGAAGACAATTGGAGCAGTTCATCAGGCACTTTACCAGGGAGACATAGTATAGAAGATTTTCTTGAGGAGGTGAAAGAGCGTTTGAAATGTGAACTGCAAGGAAAAACTGTCAAAAAGGGTTCTGTGGTTCGAGGAAGTGAAATTGAAGCACTTCGCGATAAAAAATCTTCTGATCCTAAACTGATAGCTCGCCAAATAGTAAATCAAGTCAGAGAAAATGTGACTAAAGATGCTGACTTAAATTTGGTCCACTCAGAATCAACAAGATCATACAATGGTGAAATGCAGTTCGATGGACTGAGTTTCCCGGAATTTATCAGTAGGGATACGAGGAGGTTCTTGTCTGAAAGGCTAAGAAATGTTGTGAAAAGTGATGGACATGATGACATTCCTGAGAGGAACTTAAGATCACATGCATTTGATAATCACAGAGTTAGAAAACAAACAGGAGATATTTTGAACTGTGCAAATAACTGGGAAATGTCGAATGAGGAAACAGAAATACAAACCGAATCTTTCAGGCATGGACCAGAAGACAACAGATTGTTCCACAGGGAGTTGTCCCCAAGGAACCTAGTAAGATCCTTGTCTGCTCCTGTGTCAAGATCAGGAACATCATTTGGAAAGCTTCTTCTAGAGGACCGCCATGTTTTAACTGGCGCACACATTCGGAGGAAGCTTGAAGCTGTTGAAACTATGTCAGTTGATGTTAGAAAACCGAAAAAAGAGAGATTTAGTATTAAAGAAAAAGTCTCTAGTTTTAGATATAGTCTTGCTTTAAGAGGGAGGCTTTTTGGAAAGAGGATTCAAACGATGAGAGAATCACATGGCAATGAATATGGTTCCATGGTGAGGGATGTGACAAGTGGACCAACAGTTCTTATGAATTGCGGTGATAGGCATGTAAGTTTATCATTTTTATCCATTCTCCATTATGACTTTTGTTTTTAATTCTATGAAGCACCGACACAAACACTGGACACGACACGACAGAGAAACCAGTTTTAAATTGAAAAGTACAAGTAATTGAAGTGCCGGTGTCGTCGGTGTCTGACACGATACGTGTCGGACACTGGACACGTCTTCAACCAGAAGTGTTGGTGTTATAGAGTATTTCATATATAGTTTTTGTTTAGTCATTTGATTATCCGCCATATGCTCTTTAGGAAAACTCTACTGAGGTACCTCCTAGTCCGGCATCCGTGTGCAGCAGTGTTCACGAAGACTTTTGGAGGCGGACTGAATATTTAAGTCCAATATCTACTCCTGATGTGTCAGTGTCCTCAAGAGATGATTTTGTGCCCCAAGCTTTCAGAGACATCAGCTCTGGTTTAAGTGGTATGATGCAATTCTAGCTTTCACAACCAATAGCTTCTTTACACTGTTGTTTAGATGTCAAACTCTTGCTGATAGATCTCTTTCCTTGTTGATTTGACAGAAATAAGGAGACAGCTCAATCAACTTGAGTCTAACGGTTCCGAAGATTTCACTATGAAACAAGAGCCCGTCGAGTCTGAACTAGTTCGATTAAAAGATCCAGCAGAATCTTACATAAGAGATCTACTTGTTGCTTCTGGTCTGTACTTTGGTTCTTGGGATAAATCTTTATTAAGAGGGGATACTTATGCAAAGCCTATTGGCAACTCTGTTTTTGAAGAAGTTGAAGAATCTCACAAGAGATTGTTCAAGGAGAATGATGAGAATTCTATGAAGGATCAGAATGAGAACAAGCTAGACCACAAGATTTTGCTTGATTTGTTAAATGAGGCACTATCAGTTGTTCTTGGACCACCATTGACATTGTCTAGATTCAGAAGGAAACTATGCAACTTTTCCGTGCCGCGACCACCTCGCGGAACGGAACTGTTGAACTTAGTATGGGACATTATCCGTGTTTCTTTATATCCTCCATCTGACATATCTCTTTGTTCACTTGATAGTTTGGTGGCTCAACACCTGGGATCCATCCCTTGGTCTGGATTAATAAACGATGAGATCGGTATATTTGAAAGAGAGATTGAATGTCTTATAACTAATGATCTGCTTGAAGAACTCACAAATATGCTCTTAAGATGTAGTGATGAGAAACTATTTAGCACTGACATTTCAGGTTGAAGACGTGTCTGGTTTCCGAAACCTGTCGTGCCGTGTCAGACAACAACACCGACACTTCAATTACTTCCATTTTTCAAAAATTATTATTGGTGTTTACGTGTTAGTGTCGTATTCGATGTTTGTGTTCGTGTCGGTGCTTGATAGATGCGAAGTATCATTTTGCATGACCATTGTGACAATAAAGAATTCCACACATTGGAGCATGGCTTATACATGATTACAGAGATTGGAAGATAACAGCCTAAATGATATAGTTGTTGTGTTAATAGAACACTGCTTGAATAACTAGTATGTATTTAGTGTATTGTGTGTGAGTGAGTGTGATATAGGGGGCATTGGGTTGTGGTATACATATTGTACATGATTGACTTGAATAACTAGGTTATTTTCTTAAAAGCAGAATATCCATTGATGTTTATAGTTTGATAAACACTTAATTTTCTCTTAACATCAACCATGTTTTTTTGTTGATAACCATTTTGGGTATTTGCTCTTAATCTTAAAATCAACCTAGAAATAACAAATTATTGGTTTAATTATTTGGTAGGTCTCTAAATTGTTTGAGAGTTTCTAAATAGATCCTTAATCTGAATAAAATAATAATTGTGTTGCTAAATTTTTAAATAAATTGCAATTAAGTCCAATTATTTTTGTTGTGTCCTTAAAAAAGTAATCTATATATATTTGTCAAAAAAAAGTAATCTATATATAATTAAGTCTCTAAATTCTTAAACAATTTGTAATGTAATCTTTAAGTATAAGATTTAACAACAAATTACTTAAAAGTTTAAGACCTAATTACAAATTATTTACAAGTTTTAACATGTATAGACTATGAAGCCCGGATACGTGATACGATACGGGACACATACGTGGATACGGGCAAATTTTGAAAATCAAGATACGATACGGCAGGGATACTTTAATAAAAAATTAAATCAAAATTTAGAAATATAAAACATAATTAAAGATACTTCACTTTACTAATTGACAATTGCTCATAATATTCAATAAATCACATTTACAAAAAAGATACTTCCGATCAAAATAAGTAAGCATAGTTAAATGTATTTTCCCCACCCATTTTAAAACATATTCTTCTTCCTACGAACATGTCAAAAGATATACAGTCTACTACCCAAGTTTTTTTTTGAATTAAAAGATGTATTTCATTAATGAGAATAAGAGTCATTACACATTAAAGAAATACAATACGTGGAAGCTAAATAAGCTAAATGAGAATCAGATAACCAAACATGGTCTCCTATAGATCTAGATAATCTTGCAATCTTGTGGGCAGTGTTGTGATTTCTAGCAATGTGGTGAACTGATGCCCCACCAAGTTGAGAGAGAAGCTCCTGGCAATCTAACACGAGAGGATTAATATTTGCTCTTCTGCTTTGGTTGGAAATACATCTGACAGCAATCTCAGCATCTGACTTGAACACTGGTCTGGGCAGACCAAGCTCAATAATTTTAGACAAACACCATCTAATCCCCATCATCTCAGCAGTTAAGGGATCCAGGGAAACATCCTCAGACTTGCATGCAGCAGCAACTAGCACCCCATCTCTGTTCCTAGCAGCAAATCCCCAACCAGTTTTACCATCATTAAAGCAGGCAGCATCCACTTTGACAATTGTTAGACCATTCTGAACTTCCTCACTTCTATCAGGTCTTGGAGAGATGTTGACAGCAGAGTTTTTAGCATTTGCATTGTTAAATTCCTGCACAAACTCAAAAGCAGAAGCAGCCACCAGCACAGGATCAGGAACAACGTTCTTGAATATTAACTGGTTCCTTGCGTACCACGCCTTCCACAACAACACCCCAAACAGTTGAGCAGCAAAATCATCAGCCCCTGTCAACCAGTGAGATAACCAAGAATGATAATTCATAGAGTCTGGGGTACGGGCTCCAATCACAGATGAGAAAAGAGCACATCTCATGAATTGGCAATCCATGATCATATGCTCAACTGTTTCACTACCAGAATTACACAGAGGACAAGATATGTCAAGTTGGATACCTTTCTTGCTAAGGTTGGTCCTAGTAGACAGAATATTCAAAGAGAGGCGCCACAAGTGGTTCCTGATCTTATTAGGAACTTGAGCCTTCCAAATTGATCCCCAAAGTTTATCAAGAGCAGAATTAGAACTACTAGGTATCAGTCTGTCCTTTGCTTCACACAGAGCTCTATAAGCAGATCTCACTGAGTACTCACCATCTTTTTCCCAATGCCAAATGAACTTATCATCTGGAAGTCTGAAAGATACCGGGATATTGAGGACTTGCACAGCCTCATAGTGCGTTAAATTTGCAAAAACAGCGTCTCTATTCCACCTCTTGGTCTCAACATCAATAAGTTCACTGACAGTAGCATTAGGCCCAAGAGTGCTAACAGGACTTTTCACCACAAACTCTATTTGATCAGGTAGCCAGCTATCACCCCAAATCTTCACTTTCCTACCATTACCAATCTGCCACCTCCCTCCCAGCTGAATTGAGGCTTTTGCACTGTGAATGCTTCTCCAAGCATAGCTTGGTTGAAATCCAACACCAGCATCCATGAAATCTGTTCTAGGATAGTATCTAGCTTTGAATATTTTCTCCAACAGGGACCCCTCCTTAGTGATCAATCTCCAGCAGTGTTTACCAAGCAGAGCATTGTTGAAATGAGAAAATTCTCTAAACCCCAGGCCACCCTTCCTCTTATTCTTAGCAAGTTTCTTCCAACTAACCCAATGGATCTTCCTTTCACCCCCTAGATCCCCACCAGAATCTAGCCAACATAGCTTCAATCTCTTTACAACAACCATCCGGGATCTTATAGCAGCTCATAATGTAATTCGGAATGGCTTGGGCTACAACTTTAATGAGGGTCTCTTTCCCTGCTCTAGAGAGGAACTTCTCTTTCCAACCCTTGAGTTTCTTCCAAATCCTATCAATGACAAAGGAGAAGATTACCTTCTTAGATCTACCAAAGGGGATTGGTAATCTAAGGTACCTGCCATGAGTTTCCACAGTCTTTACACCCATCCTGTTACACATTATATCTTTATCACTATCAAGCACATTTCGACTAAAGGAGCACTCAGACTTCTCCATATTTACCATCTGACTCGAGGCCCTCTGGTAAGTTGCTAGGATATTAAGAATTGTTTCAGCTTCAGTAACATTTGCACTAGAAAACAATAAGCTATCATCAGCAAATAGCAAATGAGAGATTTGGGGAGCTCTCCTAGCCACCTTAATACCATGAATTCCCCCATTATTTACCTCCCTGTGAATTAGACCAGAAAAGACATTAGCACAGAGAATAAATAAGTAGGGTGAGAGGGGGTCTCCTTGTCTCAAACCCCTCTCAGGTTTGAAGCTTCTACTTGGCTGTCCATTTATCAAGATCTGGTAGGAAACCGTAGATATGCATGTGACAATCAATTGAACCATGTGATGAGGAAACCCCATAGCCATCAGAACACCCTCCACAAATTTCCACTCAACTCTATCAGAAGCTTTGGACATGTCTACTTTCAAGGCCATTGTACATTTCTTTCCTTTTTTCTTCTTTTTCAACCAATGAAAGCATTCCATTGCTATTAATGCATTATCGGCGATTAACCTCCCAGAAGAGAAGGCACTCTGCTCCTCATCCACAATCTCAGGCAGAATCTGTTTAAGCCTATTTGCAATAGCTTTTGTTACAATTTTCATCACCACATTGCAGAGACTAATAGGCCTAACTGCTTTGGGGAAATTGGATTCTTGCACTTTGGTATCAGAACAATAAAAGTTTTGTTGATGTCCTCAAGTGATCTGTCATTGTTGAGAATGTTAAGGGTCATGTTAGTGACATTCCTGCCAACAATACCCCAGTATTTTTGGAAGAACAAAGCTGGTAGTCCATCAGGTCCTAGACTCTTCAAGGGGTGCATTTGCATCAGAGCTTCAAACACATCCTCTGCAGTGTACACAGAGTTACACAAACTCTTCATCTCATCAGTCAGTGTGTTCTTGATCACTGAACAGGTTTCCTCAATTTCAGAAGGGTTTGAGGAAGCAAACAGGTCATCAAAATAAGCTACAAGCACTCTCTCAACTTTATCTTCTCCCCTCCACCAAACCCCTTCACAATCTTTAATCTTTTTAATCTCATTAACCTTCTTTCTTTGACTAGCCTTATTGTGAAACAACTTGGTGTTCTTGTCCCCCTCTTTCAACCACATTGCTATGCTCCTTTGCCTCCACATGGTCTCTTCAAGTTTTAGAAGTTCCTCCAACCTTTTCTCCAACTCATGGTACCTAGCCATCTCATCCACACTTCCCTCCCACATGCTTGCTTCCTTAAGAGATTTCTTAATGGTGGTGATTTCCTTTTTAATGTTACTCATCCTATATTCTTCAAATTCAACATCCAGCCCTTGCATTGCTTCAAGCTTCTCAACACATGATCTCTGGCCTGAACCCCAACTCCTTCTAACAACCCCTTCACACCTTTCATCTCTACCCCACACATCTTCAAATCTAAAAATTCTCTTCTTTCTTCTGATATTCTCATTAATTGAAGCTTCAAGATGAATAAGAACAGCAGCATGGTCAGATCCATACCTGGGCAGGTGAGTGACCTGAGTAGGAGAAAATCTGGCCAGGAATTCAGCATTAGCACACACCCTATCAAGCGTGCACTGAATATTAAACTCTCCTTGCCTACCATTTGACCAAGTGAAAGGGTACCCCAAGTAATTTAACTCCACCAGGTTACACTGCTCCAAACATTCTCTACCAAGACTAAGCTGAGTATCAGTCCTGTCATTCCCCCTTTCTTATCTCTGTTGTCCAAAATGTCATTGAAGTCACCAAAGCAAACCCATTTTCCTTCAATACCTGTGCCCAGAGTCTTAATAAGTTGCCATGTCTTCCATTTCAGATGATCAACAGGGAAACCATAGATGCCCGTAAGATACCAAGGCTCTCCACTCTCCTCATCTGAGACCTTTCCATGAATGTGGTTCACAGAATAGGACTGGATATCTATATCACAATTGTCAAACCAGAAAACAGCAACACCTCCAGCTCTTTCGTTGCCCAAACCCAAACAATCCACTGCCAAGCCAGAGGTAAAACCACATCTAACACGAATATTCTCCATTTCTGAAGACTTCAGTCTTGTCTCCATTAGGAAGACAATGTTGGGATTTTCAATACGGAGGAGCCTCAACAAGGCTCAAACTGCAGAGGGATTCCCCAACCCTCTACAGTTCGAACTGAGCATTTTCATTGGGCCAGGTGATGCTGGTCTTCCAGCACCACCCTATCAAGTTGGTCACAGCTCTTTTCCATGATAATGTCTCCCTTCTTCTTCTTCTTCTCACCACCCCTTATCTCTCCCACCATATCCTGATCAATAGTAGCATCAACCAATTGTCTCTTCCCAAGTTCCTTCCCCTTTGAAGTCCTTCCACCAGGTTTCCTCCCCCTTTCTTCCTGGTCCATTTTTTCGTTTTAGGAGCAGTTTTCTCAGCACCAGAGGAGCCAATTTCAAAAGTATTAGTGATAGCAACTATTCCTAGGGACTCTGCTACCTTTTCAACTTCCTTTGATGTTTTCAACATGTCTCTAAGGGTAAGGTTATCAGGGTCAGGTGTTCTTTCCTTAGGCATAGGGGTTTGTTCAACAACCTCCTCAGTGTGTTTCAAGCTGCTAGACACATTACACTCACTAGAACTGGAAGTGGCAAATAAACTTTTGCTAACATTACCAGGGCTGACTTCAGATTTCTGTTCAAAGGATATATTTGGTAATGGAGAAGCTCTTAGTCATGGCCCAAATGACAAATCTGTTTCCTCCACTTCTTCATATCCTCCTTCCTCCTTGCCACCATCCTCACAATCCTTCACTTGATGACCAATCCTCCCACAAGCAAACCAGAAGATAGGAAGCCTTTCATATTTGAAGTGTATACGAATGTTCCTGTTCTGATACCTGATAACAGTAGCTCTCATAAGAGGTTTCTTCAGATCAAGGGAGACTTTGAATCTGAGAAATCGTCCTATCCTATGAGCTTCCTTCTGATCAGCCTCTTCAAATATCTCCACAATATCACCTAGCTTCCTCGCCATAGATTCAGACCACATCTTGAGAGGTAGATCCTAAGCTCTAACCCACAAAGAAACTCTATTCAGGCTTAACTCCGATGGTTGTTCATCACCCGATACCCGTTCCAAGATGAGAATGTTCCTATCGAAACTCCAAGGACCATTTTTGAGCACAGCTTCCGCATCCCTCTTGGTGGAGAATCGAAATAGGAATAGATTTTTGCTTAATTCTTGTACCTCTACATGGTTCTTCAGGCGCCAAGCTTGGACAATGGTGCTTTTGAATGCCCTAACATTATAGGGACTATCAGTCCATAACTTGCCAGCCAGAGATCTAGAAAATGTTTCTTCCTCCCAGATTTCACTTTCATCAACAGTAACACCCACTTCTTCATCCTTCGATAGAGGGACTTCACGTCAGGGTTCCATTGTAAGCTTCCAATAGAGAAGAGATAGTGCCTAGTTACACTAGAGATGGGCGTCGATTGGAGACGAGGTAATGCCAGCGAGCTGGATAGAGGACCAAACGAGGTCAGGGGTGCCGCCACTAAACCCTAGCAGAAGTTTAGGATATAGGAAAAAACATCATAAGTCATATCTGAAAGAAGTTTAGGATCTATAGAATTGCCTACTATTCACTACTTAACACTAACTGTGTCATTCTCCTCTCCTCCATTTCCATCATAAAAAAATAACATAGCTTCCAACTCTGGTTCATCAAGAGACAACTCAGGATACTCCCAGGATACGTATCCCCAAAGTGTCCCTCAAGTATCCGGTAAGTATCTTGTCTTTTTTAATTTTAAAATAAATATAAATTCCAAGATACTCCCAGGATACATATCCGGAAGTATCCGACAAGTATCGGTATCGGATACGTATACGACACGGGTACGTGGCCTATTTTGGAGTATCGGGGCTTCATAGTGTATAGACATAACAAAAACTAGGCTCTCTCCCGTGCTCTGCACGGGGATGATCAGTAGATTGTTCCTATGAGTAATATAAACGTATAGTAAACAAATAGTGAAATATGAGACGTAGATGATATCATCAGCAAAAATACAGAAAATGTAGCATAAAAGAAAACTTGATCATCGAAGTTTGGTTATCAACATACTAATTAGAAGATTCTAACCCAAAGTATTTGCAACATATAAGTAGAAGCCGAGAGAACCAAAAGAAAATATGTATTCGTACATGATGATTATAAGTAAAATAAATACCGAGATATGTTAATAGCTAACATTGGTGCCCATTTATCCTAACTTTACATGAGGTGGTCATTAGGCATCCTATATTTCCCACTTATATAGTTATTTATGGATTCAGGCAGATGAGTTCGGATTTGGGGAAGTGATGCCAATAAATTCGTGATCGATCAAAAACTACCATTGAATTATATGTGAGATCTTTAACTGAAAGGTTGAGAATCAAAGTAAGGTTTTTTGAAAACTTAACCACCTTCGAATCTTTCAATCGTCTCTGATGAATGTACACATTACTTTGGCAAAAAAATATCCTAGCACAAAAAAATAAAAAAAATTCCAAAAAAACACACTTTTTTAATTATTTACCAAAGTAGCACACTTTTTTCCTCCTGTTGAGAAGTCGCTACCCTAGGAAACGACTTCTCAACATGTTTTAAGGAAAATCTGTTTTTTTCACGTTTAGAAGTCGCCACCCAGGAAAACGACTTCTAAACATGTTTTTTTTAAAAATCCAACTTTTGCTGTTGAGAAGTCGCTACCCTGGGTAACGACTTCTCAACGTGGTTTTTTTTATTTTTTCAATTTCCTTGTTTAGAAGTCGCCACCTGGATACCGTCTCCACCTCGCCTCCTCACCGGCTCTTCCTCATCACCAATCGCCTCCTACTCATCTCGTCTTCCCTCTCTTGATGCATCATCTTGTCCCTCAAATCTCACATCTAAATCTTCAGATCTCACGCCTACATCTTCTCCCTGAAGCTATATAATTTTCAGAAAAAGAAAAGAGGCTGTTAGTTTAGCGGCAACGACGACGATGGCGACGGCGGCAACGGCGGCAACGGCGGCCGTGCTAACGACAACGACCATGGCGACAGATTTTTCCATGTTTCCATTTTGTTTTCTTAATTAATCAAACAATATTAAAAAATCCGCTCCTTTTCATCTAATTCATGTTTTTCGCTTGTAAAAGTTTCAAGAGCATGCAACTCTTGATCTTTCTTTGAGTATGGTGTTTTTATTTCTTTGCTTTTTTTTGTAACTGAAATAGAAATTTTTTATTTCTTTTTGATGGTGGGTTGCGGTGGTGCTGAGTGAGAGAAAGCATGACAGTGAAGGTGAAGGGTGGTGGAGAGAGAGAAAGGCAGTGTATGTCAGACTGGGGGTTTAGATAATTGCACCTGATATTGGTTTAATTTACTAATGTGCCATCCAAAAAGAAGAATACGTATGTACGACAGTTAAAAGTATAATGCGTATTCGAAGGCTGATTTGGTGTTGGTTGTGTGTATATTAGGTGCAAAATCATGACATGATCAAGCGTGAGGCGTATAGCAACAGTGCTTTTTATGTGTTATTTTTAAGTATAGCTTTATGTTTCAAAAAAAAAAGTATAGCTTTATAAAAGAAGGGGATTTGTAATCTTTGAGGTTTTCCTTTTTCTCCTTTTAATCTGGGCCATTAGATTAAATCAACGGCTGTTATCATTGGTTTAGAGGCAAAAGGAGAGAAGCTGAAGGAGAGGATCCGGATCCCATTAAGCACAAATTATTAAACATTTCTCGCAGTGAGCCGCCGGCCGCTCCCTCCCGCCGGCAGCAACACGTCTTCCTTACCGTTGCTACGACAGGTTAGGGATTTTGATTTGTGATTTTGTATGATTTCTGAAGTTCAGTTAAGTGTGTTCGCTTGATTTTGAACCATTCATACATTTGTCAATTTGTTTGTGTTTTAGGTTTGGAATGGTTAGATGAAAATCATATATATCCCTTATAGTTCCATTGTACTTCTCCTTTATACGATTTGTATATGAATGCTAACTCCTCGAAGGAGATGAATACTTGAGTTAGCTATTTTGCTTGAGATCATTGAAATTGTTATTTTAATTTTAAGGCTTAAATATGTTTTAGGCCCCTGCAAATATGGGGTGTTTTGGTTTAACCCCCTGCAAATTTTTTATTTATTTATAAGCCATTGCGAAATGACACGTTTTGTTTTAAGCCCTTCTGTTAGCAAACTGTTAGTGAGACGTTAAAAATCTCTTCCACGTGTATATTTGCAGGGCTTAAACCAAAAAAAATATATTTTGCAAGGGTCTAATAAATAAAATATATTTTTGCAGGGGCTTAAAATAAATAAAAAAACACACGTGGAAGAGATTTTTAACGTCTCACTAACAGTTTGCTAACAGAAGGGCTTAAAACAAAACGTGTCATTTTGCAAGGTCTTATAAATAAATAAAAAATTTGCAGGGGCTTAAACCAAAACACCCCATATTTGCAGGGGCCTAAAACATATTTAAGCCTAATTTTAATAAATGAATAATGTGAGGTGTAAACGAATATCATTTATAATCATAATTATAATCATGGAGATCTT